>OY284476.1:6270518-6453501 GCA_958336345.1 Dorcus parallelipipedus
ACTAGCGGCATGAACGACCCCATATTTGAAATCGCCGCGTCGAGATCTATAAGGTAGGATCGGTTCCGAAAGGATTCGAGAAAATGTTTTTTTTTCGAAAAATTTCCGATCAAATCGTCGGAAAAAAATTTTGGAATTTTTTACACAAAAACCTCGATATCTTTAGAACGGTTAGGACTAGCGGCATGAACGACCCCATATTTGAAATCGCCGCGTCGAGATCTATAAGGTAGGATCGGTTCCGAAAGGATTCGAGAAAATGTTTTTTTTCGAAAAATTTCCGATCAAATCGTCGGAAAAAAATTTTCAAATTTTCTACACAAAAACCTCGATATCTTTAGAACGGTTAGGACTAGCGGCATGAACGACCCCATATTTGAAATCGCCGCGTCGAGATCTATAAGGTAGGATCGGTTCCGAAAGGATTCGAGAAAATGTTTTTTTTTCGAAAAATTTCCGATCAAATCGTCGGAAAAAATTTTGGAATTTTTTACACAAAAACCTCGATATCTTTAGAACGGTTAGGACTAGCGGCATGAACGACCCCATATTTGAAATCGCCGCGTCGAGATCTATAAGGTAGGATCGGTTCCGAAAGGATTCGAGAAAATGTTTTTTTTCGAAAAATTTCCGATCAAATCGTCGGAAAAAAATTTTCAAATTTTCTACACAAAAACCTCGATATCTTTAGAACGGTTAGGACTAGCGGCATGAACGACCCCATATTTGAAATCGCCGCGTCGAGATCTATAAGGTAGGATCGGTTCCGAAAGGATTCGAGAAAATGTTTTTTTTCGAAAAATTTCCGATCAAATCGTCGGAAAAAAATTTTGGAATTTTTTACACAAAAACCTCGATATCTTTAGAACGGTTAGGACTAGCGGCATGAACGACCCCATATTTGAAATCGCCGCGTCGAGATCTATAAGGTAGGATCGGTTCCGAAAGGATTCGAGAAAATGTTTTTTTTCGAAAAATTTCCGATCAAATCGTCGGAAAAAAATTTTGGAATTTTTTACACAAAAACCTCGATATCTTTAGAACGGTTAGGACTAGCGGCATGAACGACCCCATATTTGAAATCGCCGCGTCGAGATCTATAAGGTAGGATCGGTTCCGAAAGGATTCGAGAAAATGTTTTTTTTCGAAAAATTTCCGATCAAATCGTCGGAAAAAAATTTTGGAATTTTTTACACAAAAACCTCGATATCTTTAGAACGGTTAGGACTAGCGGCATGAACGACCCCAAATTTGAAATCGCCGCGTCGAGATCTATAAGGTAGGATCGGTTCCGAAAGGATTCGAGAAAATGTTTTTTTTTCGAAAAATTTCCGATCAAATCGTCGGAAAAAAATTTTGGAATTTTTTACACAAAAACCTCGATATCTTTAGAACGGTTAGGACTAGCGGCATGAACGACCCCATATTTGAAATCGCCGCGTCGAGATCTATAAGGTAGGATCGGTTCCGAAAGGATTCGAGAAAATGTTTTTTTTCGAAAAATTTCCGATCAAATCGTCGGAAAAAAATTTTCAAATTTTCTACACAAAAACCTCGATATCTTTAGAACGGTTAGGACTAGCGGCATGAACGACCCCATATTTGAAATCGCCGCGTCGAGATCTATAAGGTAGGATCGGTTCCGAAAGGATTCGAGAAAATGTTTTTTTTCGAAAAATTTCCGATCAAATCGTCGGAAAAAAATTTTCAAATTTTCTACACAAAAACCTCGATATCTTTAGAACGGTTAATACTAGCGGCATGAACGACCCCATATTTGAAATCGCCGCGTCGAGATCTATAAGGTAGGATCGGTTCCGAAAGGATTCGAGAAAATGTTTTTTTTCGAAAAATTTCCGATCAAATCGTCGGAAAAAAATTTTGGAATTTTTTACACAAAAACCTCGATATCTTTAGAACTGTTAATACTAGCGGCATGAACGACCCCAAATTTGAAATCGCCGCGTCGAGATCTATAAGGTAGGATCGGTTCCGAAAGGATTCGAGAAAATGTTTTTTTTCGAAAAATTTCCGATCAAATCGTCGGAAAAAAATTTTGGAATTTTTTACACAAAAACCTCGATATCTTTAGAACTGTTAATACTAGCGGCATGAACGACCCCAAATTTGAAATCGCCGCGTCGAGATCTATAAGGTAGGATCGGTTCCGAAAGGATTCGAGAAAATGTTTTTTTTTCGAAAAATTTCCGATCAAATCGTCGGAAAAAAATTTTCAAATTTTCTACACAAAAACCTCGATATCTTTAGAACGGTTAATACTAGCGGCATGAACGACCCCATATTTGAAATCGCCGCGTCGAGATCTATAAGGTAGGATCGGTTCCGAAAGGATTCGAGAAAATGTTTTTTTTCGAAAAATTTCCGATCAAATCGTCGGAAAAAAATTTTCAAATTTTCTACACAAAAACCTCGATATCTTTAGAACGGTTAATACTAGCGGCATGAACGACCCCATATTTGAAATCGCCGCGTCGAGATCTATAAGGTAGGATCGGTTCCGAAAGGATTCGAGAAAATGTTTTTTTTCGAAAAATTTCCGATCAAATCGTCGGAAAAAAATTTTGGAATTTTTTACACAAAAACCTCGATATCTTTAGAACTGTTAATACTAGCGGCATGAACGACCCCAAATTTGAAATCGCCGCGTCGAGATCTATAAGGTAGGATCGGTTCCGAAAGGATTCGAGAAAATGTTTTTTTTCGAAAAATTTCCGATCAAATCGTCGGAAAAAAATTTTGGAATTTTTTACACAAAAACCTCGATATCTTTAGAACTGTTAATACTAGCGGCATGAACGACCCCAAATTTGAAATCGCCGCGTCGAGATCTATAAGGTAGGATCGGTTCCGAAAGGATTCGAGAAAATGTTTTTTTTCGAAAAATTTCCGATCAAATCGTCGGAAAAAAATTTTCAAATTTTCTACACAAAAACCTCGATATCTTTAGAACGGTTAATACTAGCGGCATGAACGACCCCATATTTGAAATCGCCGCGTCGAGATCTATAAGGTAGGATCGGTTCCGAAAGGATTCGAGAAAATGTTTTTTTTCGAAAAATTTCCGATCAAATCGTCGGAAAAAAATTTTGGAATTTTTTACACAAAAACCTCGATATCTTTAGAACGGTTAGGACTAGCGGCATGAACGACCCCATATTTGAAATCGCCGCGTCGAGATCTATAAGGTAGGATCGGTTCCGAAAGGATTCGAGAAAATGTTTTTTTTCGAAAAATTTCCGATCAAATCGTCGGAAAAAAATTTTCAAATTTTCTACACAAAAACCTCGATATCTTTAGAACGGTTAATACTAGCGGCATGAACGACCCCATATTTGAAATCGCCGCGTCGAGATCTATAAGGTAGGATCGGTTCCGAAAGGATTCGAGAAAATGTTTTTTTTCGAAAAATTTCCGATCAAATCGTCGGAAAAAAATTTTGGAATTTTTTACACAAAAACCTCGATATCTTTAGAACGGTTAGGACTAGCGGCATGAACGACCCCATATTTGAAATCGCCGCGTCGAGATCTATAAGGTAGGATCGGTTCCGAAAGGATTCGAGAAAATGTTTTTTTTCGAAAAATTTCCGATCAAATCGTCGGAAAAAAATTTTGGAATTTTTTACACAAAAACCTCGATATCTTTAGAACGGTTAGGACTAGCGGCATGAACGACCCCATATTTGAAATCGCCGCGTCGAGATCTATAAGGTAGGATCGGTTCCGAAAGGATTCGAGAAAATGTTTTTTTTCGAAAAATTTCCGATCAAATCGTCGGAAAAAAATTTTGGAATTTTTTACACAAAAACCTCGATATCTTTAGAACGGTTAGGACTAGCGGCATGAACGACCCCATATTTGAAATCGCCGCGTCGAGATCTATAAGGTAGGATCGGTTCCGAAAGGATTCGAGAAAATGTTTTTTTTCGAAAAATTTCCTATCAAATCGTCGGAAAAAAATTTTGGAATTTTTTACACAAAAACCTCGATATCTTTAGAACGGTTAGGACTAGCGGCATGAACGACCCCATATTTGAAATCGCCGCGTCGAGATCTATAAGGTAGGATCGGTTCCGAAAGGATTCGAGAAAATGTTTTTTTTCGAAAAATTTCCGATCAAATCGTCGGAAAAAAATTTTCAAATTTTCTACACAAAAACCTCGATATCTTTAGAACGGTTAATACTAGCGGCATGAACGACCCCATATTTGAAATCGCCGCGTCGAGATCTATAAGGTAGGATCGGTTCCGAAAGGATTCGAGAAAATGTTTTTTTTCGAAAAATTTCCGATCAAATCGTCGGAAAAAAATTTTCAAATTTTCTACACAAAAACCTCGATATCTTTAGAACGGTTAATACTAGCGGCATGAACGACCCCATATTTGAAATCGCCGCGTCGAGATCTATAAGGTAGGATCGGTTCCGAAAGGATTCGAGAAAATGTTTTTTTTCGAAAAATTTCCGATCAAATCGTCGGAAAAAAATTTTGGAATTTTTTACACAAAAACCTCGATATCTTTAGAACGGTTAGGACTAGCGGCATGAACGACCCCATATTTGAAATCGCCGCGTCGAGATCTATAAGGTAGGATCGGTTCCGAAAGGATTCGAGAAAATGTTTTTTTTCGAAAAATTTCCGATCAAATCGTCGGAAAAAAATTTTCAAATTTTCTACACAAAAACCTCGATATCTTTAGAACGGTTAATACTAGCGGCATGAACGACCCCATATTTGAAATCGCCGCGTCGAGATCTATAAGGTAGGATCGGTTCCGAAAGGATTCGAGAAAATGTTTTTTTTCGAAAAATTTCCGATCAAATCGTCGGAAAAAAATTTTGGAATTTTTTACACAAAAACCTCGATATCTTTAGAACGGTTAATACTAGCGGCATGAACGACCCCATATTTGAAATCGCCGCGTCGAGATCTATAAGGTAGGATCGGTTCCGAAAGGATTCGAGAAAATGTTTTTTTTCGAAAAATTTCCGATCAAATCGTCGGAAAAAAATTTTGGAATTTTTTACACAAAAACCTCGATATCTCGAGAACTGTTAGGACTAGCAGCATGAACGACCTCATATTTGAAATCGCCGCGTCGAGATCTATAAGGTAGGATCGGTTCCGAAAGGATTCGAGAAAATGTTTTTTTTCGAAAAATTTCCGATCAAATCGTCGGAAAAAAATTTTGGAATTTTTTACACAAAAACCTCGATATCTTTAGAACGGTTAGGACTAGCGGCATGAACGACCCCATATTTGAAATCGCCGCGTCGAGATCTATAAGGTAGGATCGGTTCCGAAAGGATTCGAGAAAATGTTTTTTTTCGAAAAATTTCCGATCAAATCGTCGGAAAAAAATTTTCAAATTTTCTACACAAAAACCTCGATATCTTTAGAACGGTTAGGACTAGCGGCATGAACGACCCCATATTTGAAATCGCCGCGTCGAGATCTATAAGGTAGGATCGGTTCCGAAAGGATTCGAGAAAATGTTTTTTTTCGAAAAATTTCCGATCAAATCGTCGGAAAAAAATTTTGGAATTTTTTACACAAAAACCTCGATATCTTTAGAACGGTTAGGACGCGGCATGAACGACCCCATATTTGAAATCGCCGCGTCGAGATCTATAAGGTAGGATCGGTTCCGAAAGGATTCGAGAAAATGTTTTTTTTCGAAAAATTTCCGATCAAATCGTCGGAAAAAAATTTTGGAATTTTTTACACAAAAACCTCGATATCTTTAGAACTGTTAATACTAGCGGCATGAACGACCCCAAATTTGAAATCGCCGCGTCGAGATCTATAAGGTAGGATCGGTTCCGAAAGGATTCGAGAAAATGTTTTTTTTCGAAAAATTTCCGATCAAATCGTCGGAAAAAAATTTTGGAATTTTTTACACAAAAACCTCGATATCTTTAGAACTGTTAATACTAGCGGCATGAACGACCCCAAATTTGAAATCGCCGCGTCGAGATCTATAAGGTAGGATCGGTTCCGAAAGGATTCGAGAAAATGTTTTTTTTCGAAAAATTTCCGATCAAATCGTCGGAAAAAAATTTTGGAATTTTTTACACAAAAACCTCGATATCTTTAGAACTGTTAATACTAGCGGCATGAACGACCCCAAATTTGAAATCGCCGCGTCGAGATCTATAAGGTAGGATCGGTTCCGAAAGGATTCGAGAAAATGTTTTTTTTCGAAAAATTTCCGATCAAATCGTCGGAAAAAAATTTTGGAATTTTTTACACAAAAACCTCGATATCTTTAGAACTGTTAATACTAGCGGCATGAACGACCCCAAATTTGAAATCGCCGCGTCGAGATCTATAAGGTAGGATCGGTTCCGAAAGGATTCGAGAAAATGTTTTTTTTCGAAAAATTTCCGATCAAATTGTCGGAAAAAAATTTTCAAATTTTCTACACAAAAACCTCGATATCTTTAGAACGGTTAGGACTAGCGGCATGAACGACCCCATATTTGAAATCGCCGCGTCGAGATCTATAAGGTAGGATCGGTTCCGAAAGGATTCGAGAAAATGTTTTTTTTCGAAAAATTTCCGATCAAATCGTCGGAAAAAAATTTTGGAATTTTTTACACAAAAACCTCGATATCTTTAGAACGGTTAGGACTAGCGGCATGAACGACCCCATATTTGAAATCGCCGCGTCGAGATCTATAAGGTAGGATCGGTTCCGAAAGGATTCGAGAAAATGTTTTTTTTCGAAAAATTTCCGATCAAATCGTCGGAAAAAAATTTTGGAATTTTTTACACAAAAACCTCGATATCTTTAGAACGGTTAGGACTAGCGGCATGAACGACCCCATATTTGAAATCGCCGCGTCGAGATCTATAAGGTAGGATCGGTTCCGAAAGGATTCGAGAAAATGTTTTTTTTCGAAAAATTTCCGATCAAATCGTCGGAAAAAAATTTTGGAATTTTTTACACAAAAACCTCGATATCTTTAGAACGGTTAGGACTAGCGGCATGAACGACCCCGTATTTGAAATCGCCGCGTCGAGATCTATAAGGTAGGATCGGTTCCGAAAGGATTCGAGAAAATGTTTTTTTTCGAAAAATTTCCGATCAAATCGTCGGAAAAAAATTTTGGAATTTTTTACACAAAAACCTCGATATCTTTAGAACGGTTAGGACTAGCGGCATGAACGACCCCATATTTGAAATCGCCGCGTCGAGATCTATAAGGTAGGATCGGTTCCGAAAGGATTCGAGAAAATGTTTTTTTTCGAAAAATTTCCGATCAAATCGTCGGAAAAAAATTTTGGAATTTTTTACACAAAAACCTCGATATCTTTAGAACGGTTAGGACTAGCGGCATGAACGACCCCATATTTGAAATCGCCGCGTCGAGATCTATAAGGTAGGATCGGTTCCGAAAGGATTCGAGAAAATGTTTTTTTTCGAAAAATTTCCGATCAAATCGTCGGAAAAAAATTTTGGAATTTTTTACACAAAAACCTCGATATCTTTAGAACGGTTAGGACTAGCGGCATGAACGACCCCATATTTGAAATCGCCGCGTCGAGATCTATAAGGTAGGATCGGTTCCGAAAGGATTCGAGAAAATGTTTTTTTTCGAAAAATTTCCGATCAAATCGTCGGAAAAATATTTTGGAATTTTTTACACAAAAACCTCGATATCTTTAGAACGGTTAGGACTAGCGGCATGAACGACCCCATATTTGAAATCGCCGCGTCGAGATCTATAAGGTAGGATCGGTTCCGAAAGGATTCGAGAAAATGTTTTTTTCGAAAAATTTCCGATCAAATCGTCGGAAAAAAATTTTGGAATTTTTTACACAAAAACCTCGATATCTTTAGAACGGTTAGGACTAGCGGCATGAACGACCCCATATTTGAAATCGCCGCGTCGAGATCTATAAGGTAGGATCGGTTCCGAAAGGATTCGAGAAAATGTTTTTTTTCGAAAAATTTCCGATCAAATCGTCGGAAAAAAATTTTGGAATTTTTTACACAAAAACCTCGATATCTTTAGAACGGTTAGGACTAGCGGCATGAACGACCCCATATTTGAAATCGCCGCGTCGAGATCTATAAGGTAGGATCGGTTCCGAAAGGATTCGAGAAAATGTTTTTTTTCGAAAAATTTCCGATCAAATCGTCGGAAAAAAATTTTCAAATTTTCTACACAAAAACCTCGATATCTTTAGAACGGTTAATACTAGCGGCATGAACGACCCCATATTTGAAATCGCCGCGTCGAGATCTATAAGGTAGGATCGGTTCCGAAAGGATTCGAGAAAATGTTTTTTTTCGAAAAATTTCCGATCAAATCGTCGGAAAAAAATTTTCAAATTTTCTACACAAAAACCTCGATATCTTTAGAACGGTTAATACTAGCGGCATGAACGACCCCATATTTGAAATCGCCGCGTCGAGATCTATAAGGTAGGATCGGTTCCGAAAGGATTCGAGAAAATGTTTTTTTTCGAAAAATTTCCGATCAAATCGTCGGAAAAAAATTTTGGAATTTTTTACACAAAAACCTCGATATCTTTAGAACGGTTAGGACTAGCGGCATGAACGACCCCATATTTGAAATCGCCGCGTCGAGATCTATAAGGTAGGATCGGTTCCGAAAGGATTCGAGAAAATGTTTTTTTTCGAAAAATTTCCGATCAAATCGTCGGAAAAAAATTTTGGAATTTTTTACACAAAAACCTCGATATCTTTAGAACGGTTAGGACTAGCGGCATGAACGACCCCATATTTGAAATCGCCGCGTCGAGATCTATAAGGTAGGATCGGTTCCGAAAGGATTCGAGAAAATGTTTTTTTTCGAAAAATTTCCGATCAAATCGTCGGAAAAAAATTTTGGAATTTTTTACACAAAAACCTCGATATCTTTAGAACGGTTAATACTAGCGGCATGAACGACCCCATATTTGAAATCGCCGCGTCGAGATCTATAAGGTAGGATCGGTTCCGAAAGGATTCGAGAAAATGTTTTTTTTCGAAAAATTTCCGATCAAATCGTCGGAAAAAAATTTTGGAATTTTTTACACAAAAACCTCGATATCTTTAGAACGGTTAGGACTAGCGGCATGAACGACCCCATATTTGAAATCGCCGCGTCGAGATCTATAAGGTAGGATCGGTTCCGAAAGGATTCGAGAAAATGTTTTTTTTCGAAAAATTTCCGATCAAATCGTCGGAAAAAAATTTTGGAATTTTTTACACAAAAACCTCGATATCTTTAGAACGGTTAATACTAGCGGCATGAACGACCCCATATTTGAAATCGCCGCGTCGAGATCTATAAGGTAGGATCGGTTCCGAAAGGATTCGAGAAAATGTTTTTTTTCGAAAAATTTCCGATCAAATCGTCGGAAAAAAATTTTGGAATTTTTTACACAAAAACCTCGATATCTTTAGAACGGTTAGGACTAGCGGCATGAACGACCCCATATTTGAAATCGCCGCGTCGAGATCTATAAGGTAGGATCGGTTCCGAAAGGATTCGAGAAAATGTTTTTTTTCGAAAAATTTCCGATCAAATCGTCGGAAAAAAATTTTGGAATTTTTTACACAAAAACCTCGATATCTTTAGAACGGTTAATACTAGCGGCATGAACGACCCCATATTTGAAATCGCCGCGTCGAGATCTATAAGGTAGGATCGGTTCCGAAAGGATTCGAGAAAATGTTTTTTTTCGAAAAATTTCCGATCAAATCGTCGGAAAAAAATTTTGGAATTTTTTACACAAAAACCTCGATATCTTTAGAACGGTTAGGACTAGCGGCATGAACGACCCCATATTTGAAATCGCCGCGTCGAGATCTATAAGGTAGGATCGGTTCCGAAAGGATTCGAGAAAATGTTTTTTTTCGAAAAATTTCCGATCAAATCGTCGGAAAAAAATTTTGGAATTTTTTACACAAAAACCTCGATATCTTTAGAACGGTTAGGACTAGCGGCATGAACGACCCCATATTTGAAATCGCCGCGTCGAGATCTATAAGGTAGGATCGGTTCCGAAAGGATTCGAGAAAATGTTTTTTTTCGAAAAATTTCCGATCAAATCGTCGGAAAAAAATTTTCAAATTTTCTACACAAAAACCTCGATATCTTTAGAACGGTTAATACTAGCGGCATGAACGACCCCATATTTGAAATCGCCGCGTCGAGATCTATAAGGTAGGATCGGTTCCGAAAGGATTCGAGAAAATGTTTTTTTTCGAAAAATTTCCGATCAAATCGTCGGAAAAAAATTTTCAAATTTTCTACACAAAAACCTCGATATCTTTAGAACGGTTAATACTAGCGGCATGAACGACCCCATATTTGAAATCGCCGCGTCGAGATCTATAAGGTAGGATCGGTTCCGAAAGGATTCGAGAAAATGTTTTTTTTCGAAAAATTTCCGATCAAATCGTCGGAAAAAAATTTTGGAATTTTTTACACAAAAACCTCGATATCTTTAGAACGGTTAGGACTAGCGGCATGAACGACCCCATATTTGAAATCGCCGCGTCGAGATCTATAAGGTAGGATCGGTTCCGAAAGGATTCGAGAAAATGTTTTTTTTCGAAAAATTTCCGATCAAATCGTCGGAAAAAAATTTTGGAATTTTTTACACAAAAACCTCGATATCTTTAGAACGGTTAGGACTAGCGGCATGAACGACCCCATATTTGAAATCGCCGCGTCGAGATCTATAAGGTAGGATCGGTTCCGAAAGGATTCGAGAAAATGTTTTTTTTCGAAAAATTTCCGATCAAATCGTCGGAAAAAAATTTTCAAATTTTCTACACAAAAACCTCGATATCTTTAGAACGGTTAATACTAGCGGCATGAACGACCCCATATTTGAAATCGCCGCGTCGAGATCTATAAGGTAGGATCGGTTCCGAAAGGATTCGAGAAAATGTTTTTTTTCGAAAAATTTCCGATCAAATCGTCGGAAAAAAATTTTGGAATTTTTTACACAAAAACCTCGATATCTTTAGAACGGTTAGGACTAGCGGCATGAACGACCCCATATTTGAAATCGCCGCGTCGAGATCTATAAGGTAGGATCGGTTCCGAAAGGATTCGAGAAAATGTTTTTTTTCGAAAAATTTCCGATCAAATCGTCGGA
The DNA here is from genome assembly GCA_958336345.1 of Dorcus parallelipipedus. NCBI lineage: Eukaryota > Metazoa > Arthropoda > Insecta > Coleoptera > Lucanidae > Dorcus > Dorcus parallelipipedus. Next base: position 6,281,665 of record OY284476.1, read on the forward strand.
AAAAAATTTTGGAATTTTTTACACAAAAACCTCGATATCTTTAGAACGGTTAGGACTAGCGGCATGAACGACCCCATATTTGAAATCGCCGCGTCGAGATCTATAAGGTAGGATCGGTTCCGAAAGGATTCGAGAAAATGTTTTTTTTCGAAAAATTTCCGATCAAATCGTCGGAAAAAAATTTTCAAATTTTCTACACAAAAACCTCGATATCTTTAGAACGGTTAATACTAGCGGCATGAACGACCCCATATTTGAAATCGCCGCGTCGAGATCTATAAGGTAGGATCGGTTCCGAAAGGATTCGAGAAAATGTTTTTTTTCGAAAAATTTCCGATCAAATCGTCGGAAAAAAATTTTCAAATTTTCTACACAAAAACCTCGATATCTTTAGAACGGTTAATACTAGCGGCATGAACGACCCCATATTTGAAATCGCCGCGTCGAGATCTATAAGGTAGGATCGGTTCCGAAAGGATTCGAGAAAATGTTTTTTTTCGAAAAATTTCCGATCAAATCGTCGGAAAAAAATTTTGGAATTTTTTACACAAAAACCTCGATATCTTTAGAACGGTTAGGACTAGCGGCATGAACGACCCCATATTTGAAATCGCCGCGTCGAGATCTATAAGGTAGGATCGGTTCCGAAAGGATTCGAGAAAATGTTTTTTTTCGAAAAATTTCCGATCAAATCGTCGGAAAAAAATTTTGGAATTTTTTACACAAAAACCTCGATATCCATATTTGAAATCGCCGCGTCGAGATCTATAAGGTAGGATCGGTTCCGAAAGGATTCGAGAAAATGTTTTTTTTCGAAAAATTTCCGATCAAATCGTCGGAAAAAAATTTTGGAATTTTTTACACAAAAACCTCGATATCTCGAGAACTGTTAGGACTAGCAGCATGAACGACCCCATATTTGAAATCGCCGCGTCGAGATCTATAAGGTAGGATCGGTTCCGAAAGGATTCGAGAAAATGTTTTTTTTCGAAAAATTTCCGATCAAATCGTCGGAAAAAAATTTTGGAATTTTTTACACAAAAACCTCGATATCTCGAAAACTGTTAGGACTAGCAGCATGAACGACCCCATATTTGAAATCGCCGCGTCGAGATCTATAAGGTAGGATCGGTTCCGAAAGGATTCGAGAAAATGTTTTTTTTCGAAAAATTTCCGATCAAATCGTCGGAAAAAAATTTTGGAATTTTTTACACAAAAACCTCGATATCTCGAGAACTGTTAGGACTAGCAGCATGAACGACCCCATATTTGAAATCGCCGCGTCGAGATCTATAAGGTAGGATCGGTTCCGAAAGGATTCGAGAAAATGTTTTTTTTCGAAAAATTTCCGATCAAATCGTCGGAAAAAAATTTTGGAATTTTTTACACAAAAACCTCGATATCTCGAGAACTGTTAGGACTAGCAGCATGAACGACCCCATATTTGAAATCGCCGCGTCGAGATCTATAAGGTAGGATCGGTTCCGAAAGGATTCGAGAAAATGTTTTTTTTCGAAAAATTTCCGATCAAATCGTCGGAAAAAAATTTTGGAATTTTTTACACAAAAACCTCGATATCTCGAAAACTGTTAGGACTAGCAGCATGAACGACCCCATATTTGAAATCGCCGCGTCGAGATCTATAAGGTAGGATCGGTTCCGAAAGGATTCGAGAAAATGTTTTTTTTCGTAAAATTTCCGATCAAATCGTCGGAAAAAAATTTTGGAATTTTTTACACAAAAACCTCGATATCTTTAGAACGGTTAGGACTAGCGGCATGAACGACCCCATATTTGAAATCGCCGCGTCGAGATCTATAAGGTAGGATCGGTTCCGAAAGGATTCGAGAAAATGTTTTTTTTCGAAAAATTTCCGATCAAATCGTCGGAAAAAAATTTTGGAATTTTTTACACAAAAACCTCAATATCTCGAGAACTGTTAGGACTAGCAGCATGAACGACCCCATATTTGAAATCGCCGCGTCGAGATCTATAAGGTAGGATCGGTTCCGAAAGGATTCGAGAAAATGTTTTTTTTCGAAAAATTTCCGATCAAATCGTCGGAAAAAAATTTTGGAATTTTTTACACAAAAACCTCGATATCTTTAGAACGGTTAGGACTAGCGGCATGAACGACCCCATATTTGAAATCGCCGCGTCGAGATCTATAAGGTAGGATCGGTTCCGAAAGGATTCGAGAAAATGTTTTTTTTCGAAAAATTTCCGATCAAATCGTCGGAAAAAAATTTTGGAATTTTTTACACAAAAACCTCGATATCTCGAGAACTGTTAGGACTAGCAGCATGAACGACCCCATATTTGAAATCGCCGCGTCGAGATCTATAAGGTAGGATCGGTTCCGAAAGGATTCGAGAAAATGTTTTTTTTCGAAGAATTTCCGATCAAATCGTCGGAAAAAAATTTTGGAATTTTTTACACAAAAACCTCGATATCTCGAGAACTGTTAGGACTAGCAGCATGAACGACCCCATATTTGAAATCGCCGCGTCGAGATCTATAAGGTAGGATCGGTTCCGAAAGGATTCGAGAAAATGTTTTTTTTCGAAAAATTTCCGATCAAATCGTCGGAAAAAAATTTTGGAATTTTTTACACAAAAACCTCGATATCTCGAGAACTGTTAGGACTAGCAGCATGAACGACCCCATATTTGAAATCGCCGCGTCGAGATCTATAAGGTAGGATCGGTTCCGAAAGGATTCGAGAAAATGTTTTTTTTCGAAAAATTTCCGATCAAATCGTCGGAAAAAAATTTTGGAATTTTTTACACAAAAACCTCGATATCTCGAGAACTGTTAGGACTAGCAGCATGAACGACCCCATATTTGAAATCGCCGCGTCGAGATCTATAAGGTAGGATCGGTTCCGAAAGGATTCGAGAAAATGTTCTTTTTCGAAAAATTTCCGATCAAATCGTCGGAAAAAAATTTTGGAATTTTTTACACAAAAACCTCGATATCTCGAGAACTGTTAGGACTAGCAGCATGAACGACCCCATATTTGAAATCGCCGCGTCGAGATCTATAAGGTAGGATCGGTTCCGAAAGGATTCGAGAAAATGTTTTTTTTCGAAAAATTTCCGATCAAATCGTCGGAAAAAAATTTTGGAATTTTTTACACAAAAACCTCGATATCTCGAGAACTGTTAGGACTAGCAGCATGAACGACCCCATATTTGAAATCGCCGCGTCGAGATCTATAAGGTAGGATCGGTTCCGAAAGGATTCGAGAAAATGTTTTTTTTCGTAAAATTTCCGATCAAATCGTCGGAAAAAAATTTTGGAATTTTTTACACAAAAACCTCGATATCTTTAGAACGGTTAGGACTAGCGGCATGAACGACCCCATATTTGAAATCGCCGCGTCGAGATCTATAAGGTAGGATCGGTTCCGAAAGGATTCGAGAAAATGTTTTTTTTCGAAAAATTTCCGATCAAATCGTCGGAAAAAAATTTTGGAATTTTTTACACAAAAACCTCGATATCTCGAAAACTGTTAGGACTAGCAGCATGAACGACCCCATATTTGAAATCGCCGCGTCGAGATCTATAAGGTAGGATCGGTTCCGAAAGGATTCGAGAAAATGTTTTTTTTCGAAAAATTTCCGATCAAATCGTCGGAAAAAAATTTAGGAATTTTTTACACAAAAACCTCGATATCTCGAGAACTGTTAGGACTAGCAGCATGAACGACCCCATATTTGAAATCGCCGCGTCGAGATCTATAAGGTAGGATCGGTTCCGAAAGGATTCGAGAAAATGTTCTTTTTCGAAAAATTTCCGATCAAATCGTCGGAAAAAAATTTTGGAATTTTTTACACAAAAACCTCGATATCTCGAGAACTGTTAGGACTAGCAGCATGAACGACCCCATATTTGAAATCGCCGCGTCGAGATCTATAAGGTAGGATCGGTTCCGAAAGGATTCGAGAAAATGTTTTTTTTCGAAAAATTTCCGATCAAATCGTCGGAAAAAAATTTTGGAATTTTTTACACAAAAACCTCGATATCTCGAGAACTGTTAGGACTAGCAGCATGAACGACCCCATATTTGAAATCGCCGCGTCGAGATCTATAAGGTAGGATCGGTTCCGAAAGGATTCGAGAAAATGTTTTTTTTCGAAAAATTTCCGATCAAATCGTCGGAAAAAAATTTTGGAATTTTTTACACAAAAACCTCAATATCTCGAGAACTGTTAGGACTAGCAGCATGAACGACCCCATATTTGAAATCGCCGCGTCGAGATCTATAAGGTAGGATCGGTTCCGAAAGGATTCGAGAAAATGTTTTTTTTCGAAAAATTTCCGATCAAATCGTCGGAAAAAAATTTTGGAATTTTTTACACAAAAACCTCGATATCTTTAGAACGGTTAGGACTAGCGGCATGAACGACCCCATATTTGAAATCGCCGCGTCGAGATCTATAAGGTAGGATCGGTTCCGAAAGGATTCGAGAAAATGTTTTTTTTCGAAAAATTTCCGATCAAATCGTCGGAAAAAAATTTTGGAATTTTTTACACAAAAACCTCGATATCTCGAGAACTGTTAGGACTAGCAGCATGAACGACCCCATATTTGAAATCGCCGCGTCGAGATCTATAAGGTAGGATCGGTTCCGAAAGGATTCGAGAAAATGTTTTTTTTCGAAGAATTTCCGATCAAATCGTCGGAAAAAAATTTTGGAATTTTTTACACAAAAACCTCGATATCTTTAGAACGGTTAGGACTAGCGGCATGAACGACCCCATATTTGAAATCGCCGCGTCGAGATCTATAAGGTAGGATCGGTTCCGAAAGGATTCGAGAAAATGTTTTTTTTCGAAGAATTTCCGATCAAATCGTCGGAAAAAAATTTTGGAATTTTTTACACAAAAACCTCGATATCTCGAGAACTGTTAGGACTAGCAGCATGAACGACCCCATATTTGAAATCGCCGCGTCGAGATCTATAAGGTAGGATCGGTTCCGAAAGGATTCGAGAAAATGTTTTTTTTCGAAAAATTTCCGATCAAATCGTCGGAAAAAAATTTTGGAATTTTTTACACAAAAACCTCGATATCTTTAGAACGGTTAGGACTAGCGGCATGAACGACCCCATATTTGAAATCGCCGCGTCGAGATCTATAAGGTAGGATCGGTTCCGAAAGGATTCGAGAAAATGTTTTTTTTCGAAAAATTTCCGATCAAATCGTCGGAAAAAAATTTTGGAATTTTTTACACAAAAACTTCGATATCTTTAGAACGGTTAGGACTAGCGGCATGAACGACCCCATATTTGAAATCGCCGCGTCGAGATCTATAAGGTAGGATCGGTTCCGAAAGGATTCGAGAAAATGTTTTTTTTCGAAAAATTTCCGATCAAATCGTCGGAAAAAAATTTTGGAATTTTTTACACAAAAACCTCGATATCTTTAGAACGGTTAGGACTAGCGGCATGAACGACCCCATATTTGAAATCGCCGCGTCGAGATCTATAAGGTAGGATCGGTTCCGAAAGGATTCGAGAAAATGTTTTTTTTCGAAAAATTTCCGATCAAATCGTCGGAAAAAAATTTTGGAATTTTTTACACAAAAACTTCGATATCTTTAGAACGGTTAGGACTAGCGGCATGAACGACCCCATATTTGAAATCGCCGCGTCGAGATCTATAAGGTAGGATCGGTTCCGAAAGGATTCGAGAAAATGTTTTTTTTCGAAAAATTTCCGATCAAATCGTCGGAAAAAAATTTTGGAATTTTTTACACAAAAACCTCGATATCTTTAGAACGGTTAGGACTAGCGGCATGAACGACCCCATATTTGAAATCGCCGCGTCGAGATCTATAAGGTAGGATCGGTTCCGAAAGGATTCGAGAAAATGTTTTTTTTCGAAAAATTTCCGATCAAATCGTCGGAAAAAAATTTTTGAATTTTTTACACAAAAACCTCGATATCTCGAGAACTGTTAGGACTAGCAGCATGAACGACCCCATATTTGAAATCGCCGCGTCGAGATCTATAAGGTAGGATCGGTTCCGAAAGGATTCGAGAAAATGTTTTTTTTCGAAAAATTTCCGATCAAATCGTCGGAAAAAAATTTTGGAATTTTTTACACAAAAACCTCGATATCTCGAGAACTGTTAGGACTAGCAGCATGAACGACCCCATATTTGAAATCGCCGCGTCGAGATCTATAAGGTAGGATCGGTTCCGAAAGGATTCGAGAAAATGTTTTTTTTCGAAAAATTTCCGATCAAATCGTCGGAAAAAAATTTTGGAATTTTTTACACAAAAACCTCGATATCTCGAGAACTGTTAGGACTAGCAGCATGAACGACCTCATATTTGAAATCGCCGCGTCGAGATCTATAAGGTAGGATCGGTTCCGAAAGGATTCGAGAAAATGTTTTTTTTCGAAAAATTTCCGATCAAATCGTCGGAAAAAAATTTTGGAATTTTTTACACAAAAACCTCGATATCTCGAGAACTGTTAGGACTAGCAGCATGAACGACCCCATATTTGAAATCGCCGCGTCGAGATCTATAAGGTAGGATCGGTTCCGAAAGGATTCGAGAAAATGTTTTTTTTCGAAAAATTTCCGATCAAATCGTCGGAAAAAAATTTTGGAATTTTTTACACAAAAACCTCGATATCTCGAGAACTGTTAGGACTAGCAGCATGAACGACCCCATATTTGAAATCGCCGCGTCGAGATCTATAAGGTAGGATCGGTTCCGAAAGGATTCGAGAAAATGTTTTTTTTCGAAAAATTTCCGATCAAATCGTCGGAAAAAAATTTTGGAATTTTTTACACAAAAACCTCGATATCTCGAGAACTGTTAGGACTAGCAGCATGAACGACCCCATATTTGAAATCGCCGCGTCGAGATCTATAAGGTAGGATCGGTTCCGAAAGGATTCGAGAAAATGTTTTTTTTCGAAGAATTTCCGATCAAATCGTCGGAAAAAAATTTTGGAATTTTTTACACAAAAACCTCGATATCTCGAGAACTGTTAGGACTAGCAGCATGAACGACCCCATATTTGAAATCGCCGCGTCGAGATCTATAAGGTAGGATCGGTTCCGAAAGGATTCGAGAAAATGTTTTTTTTCGAAAAATTTCCGATCAAATCGTCGGAAAAAAATTTTGGAATTTTTTACACAAAAACCTCGATATCTCGAGAACTGTTAGGACTAGCAGCATGAACGACCCCATATTTGAAATCGCCGCGTCGAGATCTATAAGGTAGGATCGGTTCCGAAAGGATTCGAGAAAATGTTTTTTTTCGAAAAATTTCCGATCAAATCGTCGGAAAAAAATTTTGGAATTTTTTACACAAAAACCTCGATATCTCGAGAACTGTTAGGACTAGCAGCATGAACGACCCCATATTTGAAATCGCCGCGTCGAGATCTATAAGGTAGGATCGGTTCCGAAAGGATTCGAGAAAATGTTTTTTTTCGAAAAATTTCCGATCAAATCGTCGGAAAAAAATTTTGGAATTTTTTACACAAAAACCTCGATATCTCGAGAACTGTTAGGACTAGCAGCATGAACGACCCCATATTTGAAATCGCCGCGTCGAGATCTATAAGGTAGGATCGGTTCCGAAAGGATTCGAGAAAATGTTTTTTTTCGAAAAATTTCCGATCAAATCGTCGGAAAAAAATTTTGGAATTTTTTACACAAAAACCTCGATATCTTTAGAACGGTTAGGACTAGCGGCATGAACGACCCCATATTTGAAATCGCCGCGTCGAGATCTATAAGGTAGGATCGGTTCCGAAAGGATTCGAGAAAATGTTTTTTTTCGAAAAATTTCCGATCAAATCGTCGGAAAAAAATTTTGGAATTTTTTACACAAAAACTTCGATATCTTTAGAACGGTTAGGACTAGCGGCATGAACGACCCCATATTTGAAATCGCCGCGTCGAGATCTATAAGGTAGGATCGGTTCCGAAAGGATTCGAGAAAATGTTTTTTTTCGAAAAATTTCCGATCAAATCGTCGGAAAAAAATTTTGGAATTTTTTACACAAAAACCTCGATATCTTTAGAACGGTTAGGACTAGCGGCATGAACGACCCCATATTTGAAATCGCCGCGTCGAGATCTATAAGGTAGGATCGGTTCCGAAAGGATTCGAGAAAATGTTTTTTTTCGAAAAATTTCCGATCAAATCGTCGGAAAAAAATTTTGGAATTTTTTACACAAAAACTTCGATATCTTTAGAACGGTTAGGACTAGCGGCATGAACGACCCCATATTTGAAATCGCCGCGTCGAGATCTATAAGGTAGGATCGGTTCCGAAAGGATTCGAGAAAATGTTTTTTTTCGAAAAATTTCCGATCAAATCGTCGGAAAAAAATTTTGGAATTTTTTACACAAAAACCTCGATATCTTTAGAACGGTTAGGACTAGCGGCATGAACGACCCCATATTTGAAATCGCCGCGTCGAGATCTATAAGGTAGGATCGGTTCCGAAAGGATTCGAGAAAATGTTTTTTTTCGAAAAATTTCCGATCAAATCGTCGGAAAAAAATTTTGGAATTTTTTACACAAAAACTTCGATATCTTTAGAACGGTTAGGACTAGCGGCATGAACGACCCCATATTTGAAATCGCCGCGTCGAGATCTATAAGGTAGGATCGGTTCCGAAAGGATTCGAGAAAATGTTTTTTTTCGAAAAATTTCCGATCAAATCGTCGGAAAAAAATTTTGGAATTTTTTACACAAAAACCTCGATATCTTTAGAACGGTTAGGACTAGCGGCATGAACGACCCCATATTTGAAATCGCCGCGTCGAGATCTATAAGGTAGGATCGGTTCCGAAAGGATTCGAGAAAATGTTTTTTTTCGAAAAATTTCCGATCAAATCGTCGGAAAAAAATTTTTGAATTTTTTACACAAAAACCTCGATATCTCGAGAACTGTTAGGACTAGCAGCATGAACGACCCCATATTTGAAATCGCCGCGTCGAGATCTATAAGGTAGGATCGGTTCCGAAAGGATTCGAGAAAATGTTTTTTTTCGAAAAATTTCCGATCAAATCGTCGGAAAAAAATTTTGGAATTTTTTACACAAAAACCTCGATATCTCGAGAACTGTTAGGACTAGCAGCATGAACGACCCCATATTTGAAATCGCCGCGTCGAGATCTATAAGGTAGGATCGGTTCCGAAAGGATTCGAGAAAATGTTTTTTTTCGAAAAATTTCCGATCAAATCGTCGGAAAAAAATTTTGGAATTTTTTACACAAAAACCTCGATATCTCGAGAACTGTTAGGACTAGCAGCATGAACGACCTCATATTTGAAATCGCCGCGTCGAGATCTATAAGGTAGGATCGGTTCCGAAAGGATTCGAGAAAATGTTTTTTTTCGAAAAATTTCCGATCAAATCGTCGGAAAAAAATTTTGGAATTTTTTACACAAAAACCTCGATATCTCGAGAACTGTTAGGACTAGCAGCATGAACGACCCCATATTTGAAATCGCCGCGTCGAGATCTATAAGGTAGGATCGGTTCCGAAAGGATTCGAGAAAATGTTTTTTTTCGAAAAATTTCCGATCAAATCGTCGGAAAAAAATTTTGGAATTTTTTACACAAAAACCTCGATATCTCGAGAACTGTTAGGACTAGCAGCATGAACGACCCCATATTTGAAATCGCCGCGTCGAGATCTATAAGGTAGGATCGGTTCCGAAAGGATTCGAGAAAATGTTTTTTTTCGAAAAATTTCCGATCAAATCGTCGGAAAAAAATTTTGGAATTTTTTACACAAAAACCTCGATATCTCGAGAACTGTTAGGACTAGCAGCATGAACGACCCCATATTTGAAATCGCCGCGTCGAGATCTATAAGGTAGGATCGGTTCCGAAAGGATTCGAGAAAATGTTTTTTTTCGAAGAATTTCCGATCAAATCGTCGGAAAAAAATTTTGGAATTTTTTACACAAAAACCTCGATATCTCGAGAACTGTTAGGACTAGCAGCATGAACGACCCCATATTTGAAATCGCCGCGTCGAGATCTATAAGGTAGGATCGGTTCCGAAAGGATTCGAGAAAATGTTTTTTTTCGAAAAATTTCCGATCAAATCGTCGGAAAAAAATTTTGGAATTTTTTACACAAAAACCTCGATATCTCGAGAACTGTTAGGACTAGCAGCATGAACGACCCCATATTTGAAATCGCCGCGTCGAGATCTATAAGGTAGGATCGGTTCCGAAAGGATTCGAGAAAATGTTTTTTTTCGAAAAATTTCCGATCAAATCGTCGGAAAAAAATTTTGGAATTTTTTACACAAAAACCTCGATATCTCGAGAACTGTTAGGACTAGCAGCATGAACGACCCCATATTTGAAATCGCCGCGTCGAGATCTATAAGGTAGGATCGGTTCCGAAAGGATTCGAGAAAATGTTTTTTTTCGAAAAATTTCCGATCAAATCGTCGGAAAAAAATTTTGGAATTTTTTACACAAAAACCTCGATATCTCGAGAACTGTTAGGACTAGCAGCATGAACGACCCCATATTTGAAATCGCCGCGTCGAGATCTATAAGGTAGGATCGGTTCCGAAAGGATTCGAGAAAATGTTTTTTTTCGAAAAATTTCCGATCAAATCGTCGGAAAAAAATTTTGGAATTTTTTACACAAAAACCTCGATATCTTTAGAACGGTTAGGACTAGCGGCATGAACGACCCCATATTTGAAATCGCCGCGTCGAGATCTATAAGGTAGGATCGGTTCCGAAAGGATTCGAGAAAATGTTTTTTTTCGAAAAATTTCCGATCAAATCGTCGGAAAAAAATTTTGGAATTTTTTACACAAAAACCTCGATATCTCGAGAACTGTTAGGACTAGCAGCATGAACGACCCCATATTTGAAATCGCCGCGTCGAGATCTATAAGGTAGGATCGGTTCCGAAAGGATTCGAGAAAATGTTTTTTTTCGAAAAATTTCCGATCAAATCGTCGGAAAAAAATTTTGGAATTTTTTACACAAAAACCTCGATATCTCGAGAACTGTTAGGACTAGCAGCATGAACGACCCCATATTTGAAATCGCCGCGTCGAGATCTATAAGGTAGGATCGGTTCCGAAAGGATTCGAGAAAATGTTTTTTTTCGAAAAATTTCCGATCAAATCGTCGGAAAAAAATTTTGGAATTTTTTACACAAAAACCTCGATATCTTTAGAACGGTTAGGACTAGCGGCATGAACGACCCCATATTTGAAATCGCCGCGTCGAGATCTATAAGGTAGGATCGGTTCCGAAAGGATTCGAGAAAATGTTTTTTTTCGAAAAATTTCCGATCAAATCGTCGGAAAAAAATTTTGGAATTTTTTACACAAAAACCTCGATATCTCGAGAACTGTTAGGACTAGCAGCATGAACGACCCCATATTTGAAATCGCCGCGTCGAGATCTATAAGGTAGGATCGGTTCCGAAAGGATTCGAGAAAATGTTTTTTTTCGAAAAATTTCCGATCAAATCGTCGGAAAAAAATTTTGGAATTTTTTACACAAAAACCTCGATATCTCGAGAACTGTTAGGACTAGCAGCATGAACGACCCCATATTTGAAATCGCCGCGTCGAGATCTATAAGGTAGGATCGGTTCCGAAAGGATTCGAGAAAATGTTTTTTTTCGAAAAATTTCCGATCAAATCGTCGGAAAAAAATTTTGGAATTTTTTACACAAAAACCTCGATATCTTTAGAACGGTTAGGACTAGCGGCATGAACGACCCCATATTTGAAATCGCCGCGTCGAGATCTATAAGGTAGGATCGGTTCCGAAAGGATTCGAGAAAATGTTTTTTTTCGAAAAATTTCCGATCAAATCGTCGGAAAAAAATTTTGGAATTTTTTACACAAAAACCTCGATATCTTTAGAACGGTTAGGACTAGCGGCATGAACGACCCCATATTTGAAATCGCCGCGTCGAGATCTATAAGGTAGGATCGGTTCCGAAAGGATTCGAGAAAATGTTTTTTTTCGAAAAATTTCCGATCAAATCGTCGGAAAAAAATTTTGGAATTTTTTACACAAAAACCTCGATATCTCGAGAACTGTTAGGACTAGCAGCATGAACGACCCCATATTTGAAATCGCCGCGTCGAGATCTATAAGGTAGGATCGGTTCCGAAAGGATTCGAGAAAATGTTTTTTTTCGAAAAATTTCCGATCAAATCGTCGGAAAAAAATTTTGGAATTTTTTACACAAAAACCTCGATATCTCGAGAACTGTTAGGACTAGCAGCATGAACGACCCCATATTTGAAATCGCCGCGTCGAGATCTATAAGGTAGGATCGGTTCCGAAAGGATTCGAGAAAATGTTTTTTTTCGAAAAATTTCCGATCAAATCGTCGGAAAAAAATTTTGGAATTTTTTACACAAAAACCTCGATATCTCGAGAACTGTTAGGACTAGCAGCATGAACGACCCCATATTTGAAATCGCCGCGTCGAGATCTATAAGGTAGGATCGGTTCCGAAAGGATTCGAGAAAATGTTTTTTTTCGAAAAATTTCCGATCAAATCGTCGGAAAAAAATTTTGGAATTTTTTACACAAAAACCTCGATATCTTTAGAACGGTTAGGACTAGCGGCATGAACGACCCCATATTTGAAATCGCCGCGTCGAGATCTATAAGGTAGGATCGGTTCCGAAAGGATTCGAGAAAATGTTTTTTTTCGAAAAATTTCCGATCAAATCGTCGGAAAAAAATTTTGGAATTTTTTACACAAAAACCTCGATATCTCGAGAACTGTTAGGACTAGCAGCATGAACGACCCCATATTTGAAATCGCCGCGTCGAGATCTATAAGGTAGGATCGGTTCCGAAAGGATTCGAGAAAATGTTTTTTTTCGAAAAATTTCCGATCAAATCGTCGGAAAAAAATTTTGGAATTTTTTACACAAAAACCTCGATATCTTTAGAACGGTTAGGACTAGCGGCATGAACGACCCCATATTTGAAATCGCCGCGTCGAGATCTATAAGGTAGGATCGGTTCCGAAAGGATTCGAGAAAATGTTTTTTTTCGAAAAATTTCCGATCAAATCGTCGGAAAAAAATTTTGGAATTTTTTACACAAAAACCTCGATATCTTTAGAACGGTTAGGACTAGCGGCATGAACGACCCCATATTTGAAATCGCCGCGTCGAGATCTATAAGGTAGGATCGGTTCCGAAAGGATTCGAGAAAATGTTTTTTTTCGAAAAATTTCCGATCAAATCGTCGGAAAAAAATTTGGAATTTTTTACACTAAAACTTCGATATCTTTAGAACGGTTAGGACTAGCGGCATGAACGACCCCATATTTGAAATCGCCGCGTCGAGATCTATAAGGTAGGATCGGTTCCGAAAGGATTCGAGAAAATGTTTTTTTTCGAAAAATTTCCGATCAAATCGTCGGAAAAAAATTTTGGAATTTTTTACACAAAAACCTCGATATCTTTAGAACGGTTAGGACTAGCGGCATGAACGACCCCATATTTGAAATCGCCGCGTCGAGATCTATAAGGTAGGATCGGTTCCGAAAGGATTCGAGAAAATGTTTTTTTTCGAAAAATTTCCGATCAAATCGTCGGAAAAAAATTTTGGAATTTTTTACACAAAAACCTCGATATCTTTAGAACGGTTAGGACTAGCGGCATGAACGACCCCATATTTGAAATCGCCGCGTCGAGATCTATAAGGTAGGATCGGTTCCGAAAGGATTCGAGAAAATGTTTTTTTTCGAAAAATTTCCGATCAAATCGTCGGAAAAATATTTTGGAATTTTTTACACAAAAACCTCGATATCTTTAGAACGGTTAGGACTAGCGGCATGAACGACCCCATATTTGAAATCGCCGCGTCGATTTAATGTAAAATAGGAATTTGGGGAGATTTTTTAGGAATTTTTGAAGAAATTTTGCAAAGATGGGGCATTTCGCAGGGGAGGGGAAAATAAAAAGTATAAAAAATTTGGATTAGGTTTTGCGAAGCACAGTTTAGCAAAGCTTTATCATGGGGTTTTTGGTACTTTTTGGCGGAATTTTTTTGCAATGTCAAAAATGATTGGGGATAAACGAAGGATTGTCAGTTTTCGGAGCCGAGAATTTTTGAAAAAATGGGCACTTTTTGAAAATTTTTGGAATTGAGGCGGATTAGATTGGAGATTCCGGAAGGAGGGCACTTTTCGGAGTTGAAAATTTTATGAAAAAATGAGCATTTTTTGGAATTTTTTTGCAATGTCAAAAATGATTGGGGATAAACGAAGGATTGTCAGTTTTCGGAGCCGAGAATTTTTGAAAAAATGGGCACTTTTTGAAAATTTTTGGAATTGAGGCGGATTAGATTGGAGATTCCGGAAGGAGGGCACTTTTCGGAGTTGAAAATTTTATGAAAAAATGAGCATTTTTGGGAATTTTTTTGCAAGGCTAAAATAGGTTGGAAATTTCGGGGAGAGGGCACTCTTCGAAGTGGATAATTTTCTTATAATTAGAAGATTTTGGCTGAGCTCTCAGGGCTAAGAATAGGGAATATAATTAATTAATGGGCTTTCAGTTGAATGGGAAGTTCTTAATTTAAAGAATATACTCTAATTTTAGTTTTGTTTTTGGGTAGGATTAAGTTTATACTTGGTCGAAATTTATTTCTCTTCTAGAGGCTTTAATAATCGGGATTAAGCCTTTAAGTAGATATTTCAGTCTTTATTTGGGTAAGGATTGAGATTTCTAAGGATTTATTTTTACAGGAATCTCCAATGTATTTGGCTTTCTGGGTATGGGACCTAGTTTCGTTAACTTGAATTTAACTGAATTTTAAGGTGTTCATTTCTACAGGAATCTCCAATGTATTTGGTTTTCTGGGTATGGGACCTAGTTTCGTTAGCTTGAATTTAACTGAATTTTAAGGTGTTCATTTCTACAGGAATCTCCAATGTATTTGGCTTTCTGGGTATGGGACCTAGTTTCGTTAACTTGAATTTAACTGAATTTTAAGGTGTTCATTTCTACAGGAATTTCCAATGTACTTGGTTTTCTGGGTATGGGTCCTAGTTTCATAAATTTATATTAGATTGAGTTTTAAGGGGTTTAAATTTTAAGATTTTTCTATTGTTTTCTTTGAAGTATATTTATTTTTGTTAAATTTATAGGTCATAAAATCAAAGTTTTATTCTGGCTTAAAAATTTGGTATTTGGTAATTTTACATGTAAGGTTAAATTTAGATATTAGTTTGAGCAGTAAATAGATTTAATGATTAAGGAAGTTTAGAATTAGATATTCATTTGAGTATGGACAAATCTTGTGCCAGCAGTTGCGGTTATACATGATATACCTCTAAATTTGATTCGGGTGATAATTATCCTAAGGTTTAAAAATTTAGATTGATTATATAAGGTGAAATTTTGTGATTGGTTTAATTTATTTGATGAGGAAATATTATTAGATTTTTTGATGTAGACTAGGATTAGATACCCTATTATTGAAAGTATAAAATTGGACTCCTGAGAAGTATTAGATGTTCTTGAAATTTAAAAAATTTGGCGGTGTTTTAGTCTATTCAGAGGAACCTGTCCTGTAATTGATAATCCACGATTAATAGAACTTGTTTTTTTAGTTTGTATATCGTCGTTATTTGAATATCTTTAAAGGGAAGAATATTCAAGATTTAAGACTTGAATTTAAATCAGATCAAGGTGCAGCTTACAAGCAAGGAGAGATGGGTTACAATGAAAATATTTATATGGTTTAAGATATGAAATTTTCTTAATAAATAGGATTTGATAGTAAAGTAGATTATTTTATCTACTTGATTATAGCTCTAAAATATGCACATATCGCCCGTCGCTCCCACCATAAGGTTGGATAAGTCGTAACAAAGTAGGTGTACCGGAAGGTGTACCTGGAAAGTCAAATTAAAGCTTAAGAGAAAGCATTTTATTTACATTAAAAAGTTGACTGTGAAATTCAGTTTAGTTTGAAGTTTAAGTTTTTATTGTTTAGGGATTTTTAAAAGTATTTATAGGTTTTAGTAAAATTTAGAAAGGATAAAATTTATTATAGATTAATAGTACAGTGATGGGATATTTTGAAATTATGTAAAGAATTCTTTATTTGGAGTACCTTGTGTATCAGGGTTTATTAAAAAGGTTCTTAGGATGTAAGTTTTCTCGAATTTATAAGAGCTAATAATATATAAATTTTAATGTAGAATAATTATTTATAATATATTATTGGAATTAGACGTTAGTCGGATTTAAATATATCTAGTTTTCTAAGAAATTAATTTAATTAAGCTGATTTTTAGAATCATTTGTGTGTATAATTGGTTCAGGAATTGAGTAATATTTAAGGGGATAAGCTTTTAAATAAATTTCTATAAATTTTAGGTCTTTGAAAATTGAATAGGAATAGAAGTTTTCATTTTTTGTTGTGTTTTATAGCAAGATTTTTATTTAAGTGATTTTATAGTTTTTAGGTTTTTTATTAGAATGTTGAATGTAACGGGAATATTCAGGTAATAATGATAAAATGAGTATATAAATATGTTTATTTGATTAATAAGTGAAAGGTTTAATTAAGTAATTCGGCAAATTTATTTTCTGCCTGTTTATTAAAAACATGGCTTTTTGGGAATAATTTAAAGTCTGGCCTGCCCAATGATTATAATTTAATGGCCGCGGTACTCTGACCGTGCAAAGGTAGCATAATCATTAGTTTTTTAATTGAAAGCTGGTATGAACGGTCTTACAAGAAAATAGCTGTCTCAATTGAATGGTTCTAGAATTTTATTTTTTAGTGAGAAGGCTAAAATGTTTTTAAGGGACGAGAAGACCCTATAGAATTTTATAACTTTTTTTAGATTGTGTTTTTGGTTTAGTTGACGTGATTTAGAAGAATTTATTTTGTTGGGGTGATGGAAAAATTTAGTTAACTTTTTTTGATTAATTTCACTAATATGTGTATGTATGATCCGTTTTGAACGATTACAAGATTAAATTACCTTAGGGATAACAGCGTTATTAGTTTGGAGAGTTCATATCGATAAACTAGTTTGCGACCTCGATGTTGGATTAAAATTAACTTTAGGTGTAGGGGCTTGAAAAGTTAAGTCTGTTCGACTTTTAAAATTTTACATGATCTGAGTTTAAACCGGCGTGAGCCAGGTTGGTTTCTATCTTTATATAATTATAATATTTTAGTACGAAAGGACCAAATATTAATTTAATAAGTTTATTGATGAATATTATTATTGTTTTGGCAGATTAGTGCATTAAATTTAGAATTTAGATATGTATGGGTAATACAAGCAATAATATCAGGTTTAGATTTATTTTTACTTTTTTACGGGATATTGATTTTAATTGTATGTGTTCTTGTGGGGGTAGCATTTTTGACTCTTTTAGAGCGGAAGGTTCTAGGATATATTCAATTACGAAAGGGCCCCAATAAGGTTGGGATTTTAGGTATTCCTCAACCTTTTAGAGATGCAATTAAGCTATTTACTAAGGAACATACTTATCCTTTTATATCTAATTATAATATGTATTATGTTTCTCCAATTTTTAATTTGTTTCTTTCTTTATTATTGTGAATGTGTGTTCCTATTTTTACGGGTTTTTTAAGGTTTAGTTTGGGTATTTTGTATTTTTTGTGTTGTGCAAGTTTAAGAGTTTATACTGTAATATTAGCTGGGTGATCTTCTAATTCAAATTATTCTATGTTGGGAAGTATGCGGGCGGTTGCTCAGACTATTTCCTATGAAGTAAGGTTGGCTTTAACTTTATTATCTTTTTTGATTTTGATTATGAGGTTGAATTTACTTGATTTAAAAATTTATCAGAGAATAGTTTGGTTTATTGTAATTAGATTACCTCTTTGTATAGTTTGATTTGTTTCGAGGCTAGCAGAAACAAATCGTACTCCATTTGATTTTGCAGAGGGAGAGTCAGAATTGGTTTCAGGTTTTAATGTGGAATATAGAGGAGGGGGTTTTGCTTTAATTTTTTTGGCTGAGTATTCTAGGATTTTGTTTATAAGAATAATGTGTTGTTTATTGTTTTTGGGTGCTAATTTTTTTAATTTTATACTGTTTTTTATTTTGGGATTTATATCATTTTTATGAGTTTGAGTGCGTGGGACTCTTCCCCGGTATCGATATGATAAGCTTATATATTTAGCATGAAAGAGTTTCTTACCTTTAACTTTAAATTATTTTTTGTTTTTTTTAGGACTGAAGATCTTTATCTTCATAGGAATGATTTAGTGAATGAAATTTAGTAGTGAAGTCAATAGAGAATTTACTCTTTTTTGTATTTTCAAAATACACACTTATACAAGTTCATTGACTAGTACTTGAAGATGAGCTTATCTCATAGTAAGTGAACAATAGGGTTAATTACAAAGTATGAAAAATATAGAATAGTGAGGATTTGACCTACAGAAATATAAGGGTCTTCTACTGGTCGAGCTCCAATTCAGGTAAGTAAAATTACAATGGCTACAAAAGATCAGAAAAGAATTTTATTGAGGGGGTAAAATTGGGTTCTTTGTATTTTCTTTTTATTAATGAAAGGGAGAATCAGGAGAATTAAGATTGATATTACCAAAGCAATGACTCCCCCTAATTTATTAGGAATTGATCGGAGAATTGCATAGGCAAATAGGAAATATCATTCTGGTTGAATGTGAACGGGAGTGACGAGAGGATTTGCTGGAATAAAGTTTTCAGGGTCTCCTAATAGAAATGGATTGATTAAGACAAGGAGTATGAGAGCAGCAGTTATTACAATATATCCAAAGATATCCTTATAAGAGAAATAAGGGTGAAAAGGGATTTTGTCAATATTTCTATTTGTGCCTAGGGGATTATTCGATCCAGTTTGATGAAGAAATAATAGATGAATTATTACTAAGGCTGCTACAATAAATGGAAGAAGAAAATGGAGTGCGAAAAATCGCGTTAAAGTAGCATTGTCTACAGCGAATCCACCTCACAATCATTGAACAATTAAAGTTCCAATATAAGGAATGGCTGATAGGAGATTTGTAATAACTGTTGCCCCTCAAAATGATATTTGCCCTCATGGTAGTACGTACCCTAGGAAGGCTGTTGCTATTACACAGAATATAATAATTACCCCTACTGTTCATGTGATTTCAAGGTTGTAAGATCCATAATATATTCCTCGGCCTACATGTAAGTAAAGACAAATAAAGAAGAACGATGCTCCATTTGCGTGGGTGGCCCGAATTAATCATCCGTAATTTACATCACGTGAAATATGAACTACTCTATTGAATGCTAAGTCAATATGAGCTGTAAAGTGTATAGCTAGGAAAATACCTGTGATGATTTGGATTCCTAAGCATAAACCTAGGAGAGAGCCAAAATTTCATCATGCTGAAATGTTTGAAGGAGATGGAAGATCAATAAGAGAATTATTAATGATTTTAGTTATTGGTGAAATTTTTCGAATTGGTGTTTTCATTAGTTGTAGTTTCGGAGAGGTCCTTGCTTGAATCTGGCAATTTTGATTACTACAATAAGAGTAATTAATAAATAAATAATTAAAAGAACAGAAATTATGATTGCAGGAAAATTAAGGAATTTGTTTAAAGATAAAAGGGAAAAAATTAATTTGAGATTTTCTGAGATTATGATACCCGAATTCATGAATCATTGATCAGTAGAAATTGAAAAAATAATTAAAGTAATAATTAGCAGAAGGTATATTATAGCTAGGGGTAATGAATATTTAAATTTTTCATTTGAAGCTACGCTTGTCATGTACATGAATAGTACTAATATTCCCCCAATTATAATTAGAAGCAGAATATAGGAATATCAGAAGGTTAGATTTATTCATCCTGTGATGAGGGCAATTATGGTAGCTTGAATTAATAGGAGAACCCCTATGGAGAGGGGGTGCTTTATTAAAGGCAAAAGTATTGCGGGTATTATAGATATCAGAAATACTGTTGTCATTTGTTCAGGAAGTAGTTTATGTGAAAATATTAATTTTGGAGATTAATGATGAAGGAAAGATCCTTTCTGAAGTTTTAAAAGATGTTCTTATTTTTGGTTTACAAGACCAATATTTTATAATTTAAATTATTAAAACTAATGATAATTTTAGTAGGGGCTTCCTTGTTTATATATTTCATGGGGTTGTTTTCCTTTTGTTTAGGACGGAAACATTTGCTTTTAATACTTTTAAGCTTGGAATTCGTTGTGGTAGCCTTATTTTTAATGTTGTACTCTTATCTTTGTTTTTATGATTGGGAATTTTATTTTTTGATAATTTTTCTTACGATAAGGGTTTGTGAAGGCGCTCTTGGTTTATCAGTGTTAGTTCTATTAATACGGACTTATGGAAATAACTATATGATTTCTTTCAATTTATTATGATAAAATTTTTGTTTACTTTAATGTTTATGGTTCCTTTAAGGTTTTTAAAAGTTGGGTTTTGATTTAATCAATGTATTTATATAAGATTAATTTTTTTGTTCTTGGCCGAGATCAGTTTAGGAAGGGTATATTGTAATATTAGTTATTTTTTGGGAGTTGATTTGCTTTCCTATATTATGATTCTTTTAAGATTATGAATTTGCTCATTGATGGTGATGGCTAGAGAGGGTATTTTTAAAAGGAATTATTTTTATGAGTTGTATTTATTTACTTTATTGATTTTACTGATTTCATTATTTAGTACATTTGCTTCAATGAATTTATTTGTTTTTTATTTATTTTTTGAGTTTAGTCTCATTCCTACGTTAATTTTAATTGTAGGTTGGGGGTATCAACCTGAACGAATTCAGGCAGGAGTTTACTTATTATTTTATACTTTAGCGGCTTCTTTACCTATAATAGTAAGAATTTTTTATTACTATAATTTGAATGGTTCTCTGGATTTTTTCTTTTTCTTTAAAAGGGTGAAATATTTCATGTTTTACTTGTGCATAAGAATAGTATTTTTAGTTAAAATACCAATGTATTTTGTACATTTGTGATTACCTAAGGCTCACGTTGAGGCTCCAGTCTCAGGTTCTATAATTTTGGCGGGGGTTATATTGAAGTTAGGGGGGTATGGACTTATACGTTTAATGCAAATAATAATTCCCTTAGCTGTCAAGGTAAATATAGTTTTTATTGTGATTGGTTTAGTCGGAGGATTTTTTGTTTCTTTAATTTGCTTACGTCAGGGTGATATTAAATCTTTAATTGCTTACTCTTCTGTTGCTCATATAGGAATAGTTTTAGGTGGAATTATGACTTTAAATTACTGAGGATTAAGTGGATCTTTAGTGATAATAGTGGCCCATGGACTTTGTTCTTCAGGTTTATTTTGTTTAGCTAATATTTCTTATGAGCGATTAGGAAGTCGTAGATTGTATTTAAATAAGGGTTTAATTAATCTAATGCCTAGGATATCTTTATGGTGATTTTTACTTAGATCTTCTAATATAGCAGCTCCTCCTTCACTGAATTTGTTGGGGGAGATTATATTAATCAATAGACTTGTTTCTTGGAGATTTTTTTGTATGATTTTTCTTTCTTTAATTTCCTTTTTTAGAGCTGCTTATAGATTGTTTTTGTATTCATATAGGCAGCATGGGAAGTTGTTTAGAAGTTTATATTCTTTTAGATTAGGAAGAGTGCGTGAGTATTTACTTTTATTTTTGCATTGATTTCCCTTGAATATTATAATTATGAAGGGTGAATTTCTTGTTTTGTGAAGTTATTTAAGTAGTTTAAGAAAAATATTGATTTGTGGAGTCAAAGATATAGGAATATCTTAAATAATATCAGTGTGTTTTATTTATAGTACGAGTTTCCTTGTTTTTAGAATACTTATATTTTTTCAAAGTTTGAATTTTTTAAGTAGAGATTACAGAGTTATTTTAGAGATTGAGATGGTAAGAGTTAATTCAAGAAGGGTAGTGATATCTATTATTTTAGATTGGATGTCTTTATTGTTCGCAAGTTTTGTTTTATTTATTTCTTCAATAGTAGTTTTTTACAGATTTGAATATATGGAAGGTGATTTAATGATTAATCGATTTATTATGCTAGTGGCTATATTTGTAGCTTCTATGTTGCTTTTGATTTTTAGACCAAATTTGATTAGGATTCTTTTAGGATGAGATGGACTTGGGCTGGTTTCTTATTGCTTAGTAATTTATTATCAAAATGTGAAGTCTTTTAATGCAGGAATGCTTACAGCTTTAACTAATCGGTTGGGGGATGTTGCTTTTTTAATGAGAATTGCTTGAATATTGAATTTTGGTAGATGAAATTATGTATTTTTTCTTGATTTTATATTTACGAGTGTTGAAATGAATATTATTGTGGTTTTAATATTGTTCGCAGGGATAACTAAAAGTGCACAAATTCCTTTTTCTTCGTGATTGCCAGCTGCAATAGCAGCTCCAACTCCAGTTTCTTCTTTAGTACACTCATCTACTCTTGTAACAGCTGGAGTTTACCTGCTAATTCGATTTAATTTTTGTATAGGTGAAAGGGTAAAGATTGTTTTATTATTTGTTGCCAGTTTGACAATGTTTATGGCTGGGTTGGGGGCTAGATATGAATTTGATCTTAAGAAAATTATTGCTTTATCTACACTTAGTCAATTAGGTTTAATAATAAGAATTTTAGCAATAGGGGGCTATGTATTGGCTTTTTATCACCTCTTGACTCACGCTTTATTTAAGGCATTATTATTTATGTGTGCTGGAGCTATAATTCATGGTTTAGGAAACTGCCAGGATATTCGGTATATGGGGGGGATAATTACTCAAATACCCCTTACTTGTACCTTTTTTATTATTTGTAATATATCTCTTTGTGGATTGCCTTTTTTAAGGGGATTTTATTCAAAGGATTTGATTTTAGAGTTTGCTTCTATGGAAAATTTAGGAGTATATATTTACTTAATTTATTTTGTGTCTACTGGATTAACAGTTGCTTATACTTTTCGATTAATTTATATAGTGTTGAGGGGGGATTATAATTTTTACTCATTTCATATGATTAGAGATACAGGTTTAGTAATATTGAAGGGGATAGCAGGAATTATTTTTTTTGTTGTTTTTATAGGGAGAACATTGAGGTGAATTATCTTATCTACTCCATATTTTATTTGCTTATCTTTTTTTATAAAGATGATAACTTTAATTGTTGTAGTATTTGGGGCATTTTTAGGATGGGAATTAGCTCAATTGGCTTTAAGATATAAATCTAAGTCTCTGAAATTGAATATAAGATCTATTTTTTTTGGATCAATATGGAATATACCTTATGTATCTACTTTTGGTATAAATTATTATCCTTTGCAGCAGGGTAGGGAAATTTACGAAGCTATTGATCAGGGATGGTCTGAATATTTAGGAAGACAAAATTTTTATAAGTCTCTTACAGAATTATCCAAATTTTTTCAGATTTTTCATAGTAATAATTTGAAAATTTTTCTTTCTTTAACGGTGATGTGAGTTGTATTTTTGGTTTTTATAACTTTTTACTTAGATAGCTTAATTAATAGAGCAGGATATTGAAGATATCTCGGTGACTTTTGAGTCTTTAAGTATTTACAAGGTTTAGCCTAATTTTACAATGAAAGTGTAAAGTTTTTTTTAAACTATATAAATTGAAGAGTTAATGGAATTACACCACTAAGTGACTGAGTTAGAAGCTCAGAACTAAATATTCCACTTCTTTAATTGGAAAAAAATTCATTATTATCATTAACAGTGATAAACCTCTATTTTGGTTTCAATTAAAAATAAGGATGTTTCCATCAAGGTTTTAGGTCGAAACTAAATACAATACTTTGTTTCTTATTTAAGATAAATTGATGATCAATACTTTTTAAGTGCAAATTAAACGTTATAATTAACTATTATCCTAGATTGCTCATTCAAGAGCTCCTTGGTTTCATTCATGGTATAAACCTAAAAGAAGAATCACGATAAAGAAAAAGGCTACGTATCAGAAGAAATAAATTTTTGAGATTTTTAGAATAGAGATAAGGGGAATTAGGAGGGCGATTTCTACATCGAAGATTAAAAAAATTACGGCGATTAGGAAAAACTGTAATCTAAAGGGTAAACGGGGTGATCTTTTTGGGTCAAATCCGCACTCAAATGGTGAACTTTTTTCTCGATCAATAAAGGTTTTTTTTGAAAGGATAGAGGAGACTACTATTATTGCTGAGGAAATTAGTATAATTAATGAGGCCCTAGAAATTATAATGAATATTATTTGCACTATTACTAGATAATTTGATTGGAAGTCAAATATATTAAATTTATATTATACAAATAGCTACCTCATCAGTAGATAGAAATATATAGGAATAGTCAAACAACATCAACAAAATGTCAATATCAAGCTGCGGCCTCGAAACCAAAGTGGTGAATTGGTGAGAAATGATTATTTAAGTGTCGGAAAAGACCTACAGCCAGGAATGTAGTTCCAATGATTACATGGATTCCGTGGAAACCTGTAGCTATAAAAAAAGAGGATCCATATACTGCGTCTGCAATAGTGAAAGGAGCTTCCTTATATTCATATGCTTGGAGAAGTGTAAAATAAATTCCTAGAATTACAGTTAGAGATAAACCTTGAGTTACTTGATTAAAATTGTTTTCAATTAATCTATGGTGAGCTCAAGTAACTGTAAGTCCTGATGATAAAAGAATAAGGGTATTTAGGAGGGGAATTTGAAGAGGGTTAAAAGGGGTAATTCCCTTAGGAGGTCAATTTATTCCTAATTCAATTGAAGGGGCAAGTCTTCTATGGAAAAATCCCCAGAAGAATGAAATGAAGAAAAATACTTCTGATGTAATAAATAAGATTATTCCTCACCGAAGTCCTATAGTCACTACATACGTGTGTAATCCTTGAAATGTTCCTTCACGAGAAATATCTCGTCATCATTGGTATATTACTAATCTGGTAATTAGGAATCCCAGAAAGAGGAGGTTTCTATTGAATAGGTGGAATCATTTAATAATTCCAGTTATTGTAATTATAGCAGCAAAAGCTCCAAGAAGAGGTCAAGGTCTTGCATCTACAAGATGGAAAGGGTGATTTTTGTGGGACATTAGGTAACTTCTCTAGAATATAATGTTCTTAATACTGCAAATACATAGGATTGGATAATTGCTACTGCTGATTCTAAAACTAGAAGAAGGATTTGAGTAATTAAGAGGACTGAAATTAAAGATGATGAAATATGAGGTCCTGTATTTCCTAAAAGGGTCATTAGGAGATGTCCCGCAATTATATTAGCAGCTAATCGGACAGCTAGTGTTCCAGGTCGAATAAGATTTCTAATTGTTTCAATACAAACTATAAAAGGTATAAGAAGTGGGGGGGTTCCTTGGGGAACTAGGTGGGCTAATATGTGGATAGTATTGTTGATTCAACCATAAATTATAAATCTTAATCATAGGGGTAACGCAAGTGTCAAAGTTATTGCTAAGTGACTTGTTCTAGTAAAAATATACGGGAATAAGCCTAGAAAGTTATTATATAGAATTAATGAAAAAAGAGAAATAAATAAAAAGGTTCTTCCTAAGGATCCCGGTCCTAAAAGGGTTTTGAATTCTTTGTGGAGAGATAGAAGAATTTTTTTTCATAAGGATGACGATCGTGTTGGAATTAATCAAAATGAGCAGGGTACAAAAATTATACAAAGTAGTGTTCTGATTCAGTTTAAGGGAATATATAAGGATGTGGATGGATCAAAAGATGAAAATAGGTTAGTTATCATTTTCAGGATTTTGATAAGGATACTTTATTAAGTAAAAGGCTTCTAGGATAGTGATTTGTAATGAAATAATTAATAATTCTAATGACGATTAGGATTACTGAGAAGATTAATATTAGGGGTAATCAATTTAAAGGGGCTATTTGGGGAATTAAAGGCTACCTTTTTAGGTAATAATAACTTGACAAATTAGCGTTATGATTTAACTAAACCTTTCATTAGAAGTAGGCGTTAATTTACTATGAGGTGGTTTAAGAGACCAATACTGACTTTCAGTTATCTAATGAAGCTTCACTTATTTTTGAGATTCACTTAATAAAGAATGCAGGGGAAATTCTTTCAATAACGATAGGTATAAACCTATGATTTGCACCACAAATTTCAGAACATTGACCAAAGAAAAGACCTGTACGATTAAGAAGAAATCTTACTTGATTTAATCGTCCGGGAGTAGCATCAATTTTTACACTTAAAGCAGGAATGGTTCAGGAGTGAAGCACATCAGCAGCAGTTACTATAAGGCGAATTTGGGAATTATAAGGAAGAACGGCTCGGTTATCAACATCTAATAGGCGGAAGCCTGATTTTTTTAAATCAGAGGATGGAATTATGTAGGAGTCAAATTCTACATTTTTGAAGTCTGTATATTCGTAAGATCAGTATCATTGATGGCCAATTGATTTTATTGAAACTAATGGATTATTAATTTCATCAAGAAGGTAAAGGAGACGAAGTGAGGGGAGAGCAATAAAAATAAGGGTTACTGCTGGGAGAATTGTTCAAATTACTTCGATAGTTTGTCCTTCAAGGAGGTATCGATAATTGTATTTATTAAAGAATAACCTAGATATTAAGTATCCAACGAGTACTGTGATTATTAGAAGAATTATAAGGGTATGATCATGAAAAAATGATAATTGTTCTATTAGAGGAGAAGCTCTATCCTGTAGAAGAAATATTTTTCAAGTTGCAATTTCTAAAAAAAGTTGCACTTTATATATGGGGTTTAAGTCCACCGCACTATTCTGCCATATTAGAAGTTCGATAATATAGGAAGCTCAGAATAGCTATGTTCGGAGGGAGGTATTAGTTGGAGTCATTCAATTGATGACGTTATTCTTAGGGGTGATAGCCTTTTTCGTATAGCTGTAAAGGCTTCTCATATAATAAAAAGGAATAAGATAATTCTTACTAGGGAAATTAGTGATCCAATTGATGAAACAATGTTTCAAGTTGAATAAGCATCTGGATAGTCTGAGTAGCGTCGTGGTATACCTCTTAGTCCTAAGAAGTGTTGGGGAAAAAAGGTTATGTTTACTCCTAAGAATATTACGAGGAATTGAATTTTTAATAGTTTATTGTTTAACGAAAGTCCAGTAAAAAGAGGAAATCAATGAACAAAACCTGCTATAATAGCGAATACTGCACCCATAGAAAGGACATAATGGAAATGGGCAACAACGTAGTAAGTATCGTGGAGAACAATATCAATTGATGAGTTTGCAAGTACTACTCCAGTTAGACCTCCAACTGTAAATAGGAAGACGAAGCCTAAGGCCCACAACATTGAGGGTGAATAATTGATTTGTGTTCCATGGAGAGTAGCTAATCACCTGAAAATTTTAATTCCAGTGGGTACTGCAATAATTATTGTAGCTGAAGTAAAGTAGGCTCGGGTATCAACGTCTATTCCAACCGTGAATATGTGATGAGCTCAAACGATGAAACCTAATAGACCAATTGCTATTATAGCATAAATTATTCCCAGAGTACCGAAAGTTTCCTTTTTTCTTCTTTCTTGGCTAATAATGTGGGAGATTATTCCAAATCCGGGCAAGATTAGGATATAAACTTCAGGATGACCAAAAAATCAGAATAAGTGTTGGTATAAAATAGGATCTCCACCACCAGCTGGGTCGAAGAAGGTTGTATTGATGTTTCGATCTGTAAGAAGCATTGTGATTGCACCTGCAAGTACAGGGAGAGATAGGAGTAGTAAAAGGGCAGTTAATACTACAGCTCACACAAATAGAGGTATTCGATCAAATGTAATTCCAGTTGCTCGTATATTAATTACAGTGGTGATAAAATTAACGGCTCCTAGAATGGAAGAAATTCCTGCTAAATGGAGTCTGAAGATAGCTAAATCAACTGAAGCTCCTCTATGGGCAATATTAGAGGATAAGGGTGGATATACAGTTCACCCTGTTCCTGCTCCGTTTTCAACTATTCTTCTCATTAGAAGGAATGTGAGGGAAGGGGGTAGAAGCCAAAATCTTATGTTGTTTATTCGTGGAAATGCTATATCAGGTGCCCCCAATATCAGGGGAACTAATCAGTTTCCAAATCCCCCAATCATGATTGGTATCACTATGAAGAAAATTATAATGAATGCATGGGCAGTTACAATTACATTATAAATTTGATCATCACCAATAAGGGATCCAGGATTTCCTAATTCAGCTCGAATAAGGATTCTCAGGGAAGTTCCTACTATACCTGATCAGCTTCCTAAAAGAAAGTAAAGTGTTCCAATATCTTTGTGATTTGTTGAGAAGAGCCATTTGTTCGGTGAAATGGCCGAGCAGTAGGCGGTAAGCTGTAAACTTACTTACGAATTGAATTCTTTTACCAGTCTTGTAGTCAAAAATGATTTCAAATTGCAAGTTTGAAGGTGGAATTTTCCTAAGGCTTAAAATTTAATTTTAATGGCGACTTTGAAGGTCACAGGTTTTTTTAACCTAAATCCTTGGTTAAAGGAGGTTGAAAACCAAGGTGGATAAAATCAATCTTGCCAGCGTTACAAGATTTGTTGCTATGATGAAAAACTTATAAGTGGGGGGGTTTCTGATGAGAAGGGCAGAGTTCATTGAAAGAACAAGGGTTCTGAATGTAACTCGTATATAGAAATAAAGGGTTGCCAGGGTTGTAATAATTATTACAATGGCTAGGGAATGGAAATTTTCATTAATCATGGATTGAATAGTCAATCATTTGGGGAAAAATCCTAGGAATGGTGGTAAGCCACCAAGGGATAGAAAATTTAAGATGAAGAATACCTTGAGGCTTGGTTCATGACTTATTATTAAAGTGAGTTGTTTTATGAAGAAGATATTCAACTTTTTGAACAAGATTACGATATTTAAAGTGATTACCGAGTAAATTGTGAAATAGATTATTCAAATTATTTCGAAAAATAATGATGCTGCAATTATCCAACCAATATGATTAATTGATGAATATGCTATGATTTTTCGCAATCTTAAGTGATTTTGTCCTATTACTCCTCTTACAATTATACATGAGATAATGGCAGCTACTAATAGTATTATTGTTTTTCCGGAATATGAAAGAAGAGTTATTGGGGCAATTTTTTGTCAAGTTAATAGGATTATTCTATTAAATCATCTTAGACCTTCCATGACTTCTGGAAATCAAAAATGGAGGGGGGCAGCCCCCATTTTCAGTAGAAGGGAGGTATTGAAGATGAGTCCTGACTGAAATCTTCTTTCTATGGGATTTAGGATTTTCACTGATAAAACAACGATTGATAAAAGAAGGATAGTTGAGGCTAGAACTTGGGCAATGAAATATTTTAGGGCTGATTCGGCAGGATATATTCTTTTGGAGGTTCTAATCAATGGGATAAAGGAAAGGAGATTAATTTCCAATCCCACTCATATCCCTATTCATGAATAGGAGGATGATGCGATTAAGGTTCCTAGGGCAAGGAACGAACCAAAAACTATTTTGTTTAAGTGTCATATTAAATAGGAAAGGAATAAACCTTTATAGGTGGGGTATGAACCCAATAGCTTAAATTAGCTTACCTATTTACATTTTAGTATAAGAGGTACGGAAATTTTTGATATTTCTAGGAGCGGTTTAATTCCGCTAAATGTAATAAAGGTATATTAGTACATGATTTGCTCTATCAAAGCAAGCCTTTAGATCAGGCACTTTATTTTGTAAACGATTATGGTATAATTTATTTGTAGGTGTTTAATCTACGGGATTTTTGGTAGATCCCTATGCTTTATTTTGGAAACAATTGTCATATCCCTTATTTAGGAGGACAAATATGGTATAATTTATATGCTTATGTTCAACCTTTAGGCTCTAGAACTTTCTAAACATAGTTTAGGGAACAACCGATATGTCGCTTATTTTAAAGAACAAATATGGTATAATTAATATGCCTATGTTTAACCTTTAGGCTCTAGGACTCTACCGAGTACTCCTCCTTGGGGGGCGATAGCTTTATTGCTTATTTAAAAGGACAATAGAATATAATTTATTTGTTCATGTTCCATGGGATTAAAAAGCCATTTTCTCCCAATTATGTTTTTTTTTTTTTTTTTTTTTTTCCGTGTGAAATAAAACTTTTATATTAAAGATGAAAATCGTAACAAATTGATTAAATAGAGCAATTTCTTCAAAAATTCCACTAAATGTGCTGATTAAAAAAAAGCAAAATCCAAATGCACGAAAATTACATTCCTTATTTTTTATGCATTTAAGCTAAAGTGCGTCTAGCTCGAAAAATCGAAAAATAAGAAATTTTAAAAATGCAAAATTTTGCATTTTCTTTGCACAAAAATTGGCTCCAAATTTTTCCCTATTTTTTATGATATGTGGGCAAACTCCGAATATTTCGCTTTTTTTGAAGTCCAAATCCTGATGAAAAAGTGTCTAGTATAAATGTTTAATGAGTATATCATTCATATATATATATATATAAATAAGGGTTTATTAATTATAAAATTATTGTATTTAAATATAGCTATAAATTATTGGGGGATACATTAGGATAAAAAGATTTATGTTTTATGAATGTACAGTTATTTAATTCATATATGGTATCTGAATTATCTATACTTGTTTACCTGTGGATATAAGAAAAAAAAAAATAAGAAAGGATATATAAAAATTTACTTATTAATGTAAGTTATCATTTATAAAATTTATAAATCAATATTATATTTATATATATATATATATTTATAAGTTTATATTAAAATAGGAATATATTCTTATAGATGTATATACCTTATTTGTATTTAATCGTAAATTTTTATATAATTATAAAAAATATTTTAAATTAAATTGTAAATTTACCGAAAAAAAAAAAAAACTCCTTTGATTATACGTAGAATGACCCTTTTACA
This sequence comes from Dorcus parallelipipedus, assembly GCA_958336345.1. Lineage (NCBI taxonomy): Eukaryota > Metazoa > Arthropoda > Insecta > Coleoptera > Lucanidae > Dorcus > Dorcus parallelipipedus. The sequence goes on from OY284476.1 coordinate 6,312,623, forward strand.
CGATAAATAATACAATAGAATTGGTAATTATACCCTTATGTTCAAAGTAATCTTAATGATAATATCTATCATTAATGTAAATTAAAACTTTTAGTACGGCGATTTTCGGCCTTTTTTCGGAAAAGTGGCTTTTTTTTTTTTTAAATTGTGGGTTGGGGGGTGCGGAATTTTTGCAGGAATGGTGTTTTTTTTTCTTTAGTTAGTTCGGAGCTGAGTATCGGATTCGAGAAAATGTTTTTTTTCGAAAAATTTCCGATCAAATCGTCGGAAAAAAATTTTGGAATTTTTTACACAAAAACCTCGATATCTCGAGAACTGTTAGGACTAGCAGCATGAACGACCCCATATTTGAAATCGCCGCGTCGAGATCTATAAGGTAGGATCGGTTCCGAAAGGATTCGAGAAAATGTTCTTTTTCGAAAAATTTCCGATCAAATCGTCGGAAAAAAATTTAGGAATTTTTTACACAAAAACCTCGATATCTCGAGAACTGTTAGGACTAGCAGCATGAACGACCCCATATTTGAAATCGCCGCGTCGAGATCTATAAGGTAGGATCGGTTCCGAAAGGATTCGAGAAAATGTTCTTTTTCGAAAAATTTCCGATCAAATCGTCGGAAAAAAATTTTGGAATTTTTTACACAAAAACCTCGATATCTCGAGAACTGTTAGGACTAGCAGCATGAACGACCCCATATTTGAAATCGCCGCGTCGAGATCTATAAGGTAGGATCGGTTCCGAAAGGATTCGAGAAAATGTTTTTTTTCGAAAAATTTCCGATCAAATCGTCGGAAAAAAATTTTGGAATTTTTTACACAAAAACCTCGATATCTCGAGAACTGTTAGGACTAGCAGCATGAACGACCCCATATTTGAAATCGCCGCGTCGAGATCTATAAGGTAGGATCGGTTCCGAAAGGATTCGAGAAAATGTTTTTTTTCGTAAAATTTCCGATCAAATCGTCGGAAAAAAATTTTGGAATTTTTTACACAAAAACCTCGATATCTTTAGAACGGTTAGGACTAGCGGCATGAACGACCCCATATTTGAAATCGCCGCGTCGAGATCTATAAGGTAGGATCGGTTCCGAAAGGATTCGAGAAAATGTTTTTTTTCGAAAAATTTCCGATCAAATCGTCGGAAAAAAATTTTGGAATTTTTTACACAAAAACCTCGATATCTCGAGAACTGTTAGGACTAGCAGCATGAACGACCCCATATTTGAAATCGCCGCGTCGAGATCTATAAGGTAGGATCGGTTCCGAAAGGATTCGAGAAAATGTTTTTTTTCGAAAAATTTCCGATCAAATCGTCGGAAAAAAATTTTGGAATTTTTTACACAAAAACCTCGATATCTCGAGAACTGTTAGGACTAGCAGCATGAACGACCCCATATTTGAAATCGCCGCGTCGAGATCTATAAGGTAGGATCGGTTCCGAAAGGATTCGAGAAAATGTTTTTTTTCGAAAAATTTCCGATCAAATCGTCGGAAAAAAATTTTGGAATTTTTTACACAAAAACCTCGATATCTCGAGAACTGTTAGGACTAGCAGCATGAACGACCCCATATTTGAAATCGCCGCGTCGAGATCTATAAGGTAGGATCGGTTCCGAAAGGATTCGAGAAAATGTTTTTTTTCGTAAAATTTCCGATCAAATCGTCGGAAAAAAATTTTGGAATTTTTTACACAAAAACCTCGATATCTTTAGAACGGTTAGGACTAGCGGCATGAACGACCCCATATTTGAAATCGCCGCGTCGAGATCTATAAGGTAGGATCGGTTCCGAAAGGATTCGAGAAAATGTTTTTTTTCGAAAAATTTCCGATCAAATCGTCGGAAAAAAATTTTGGAATTTTTTACACAAAAACCTCGATATCTCGAGAACTGTTAGGACTAGCAGCATGAACGACCCCATATTTGAAATCGCCGCGTCGAGATCTATAAGGTAGGATCGGTTCCGAAAGGATTCGAGAAAATGTTTTTTTTCGAAAAATTTCCGATCAAATCGTCGGAAAAAAATTTTGGAATTTTTTACACAAAAACCTCGATATCTCGAGAACTGTTAGGACTAGCAGCATGAACGACCCCATATTTGAAATCGCCGCGTCGAGATCTATAAGGTAGGATCGGTTCCGAAAGGATTCGAGAAAATGTTTTTTTTCGAAGAATTTCCGATCAAATCGTCGGAAAAAAATTTTGGAATTTTTTACACAAAAACCTCGATATCTCGAGAACTGTTAGGACTAGCAGCATGAACGACCCCATATTTGAAATCGCCGCGTCGAGATCTATAAGGTAGGATCGGTTCCGAAAGGATTCGAGAAAATGTTTTTTTTCGAAAAATTTCCGATCAAATCGTCGGAAAAAAATTTTGGAATTTTTTACACAAAAACCTCGATATCTCGAGAACTGTTAGGACTAGCAGCATGAACGACCCCATATTTGAAATCGCCGCGTCGAGATCTATAAGGTAGGATCGGTTCCGAAAGGATTCGAGAAAATGTTTTTTTTCGAAAAATTTCCGATCAAATCGTCGGAAAAAAATTTTGGAATTTTTTACACAAAAACCTCGATATCTCGAGAACTGTTAGGACTAGCAGCATGAACGACCCCATATTTGAAATCGCCGCGTCGAGATCTATAAGGTAGGATCGGTTCCGAAAGGATTCGAGAAAATGTTTTTTTTCGAAAAATTTCCGATCAAATCGTCGGAAAAAAATTTTGGAATTTTTTACACAAAAACCTCGATATCTCGAGAACTGTTAGGACTAGCAGCATGAACGACCCCATATTTGAAATCGCCGCGTCGAGATCTATAAGGTAGGATCGGTTCCGAAAGGATTCGAGAAAATGTTTTTTTTCGAAAAATTTCCGATCAAATCGTCGGAAAAAAATTTTGGAATTTTTTACACAAAAACCTCGATATCTCGAGAACTGTTAGGACTAGCAGCATGAACGACCCCATATTTGAAATCGCCGCGTCGAGATCTATAAGGTAGGATCGGTTCCGAAAGGATTCGAGAAAATGTTTTTTTTCGTAAAATTTCCGATCAAATCGTCGGAAAAAAATTTTGGAATTTTTTACACAAAAACCTCGATATCTTTAGAACGGTTAGGACTAGCGGCATGAACGACCCCATATTTGAAATCGCCGCGTCGAGATCTATAAGGTAGGATCGGTTCCGAAAGGATTCGAGAAAATGTTTTTTTTCGAAAAATTTCCGATCAAATCGTCGGAAAAAAATTTTGGAATTTTTTACACAAAAACCTCGATATCTTTAGAACGGTTAGGACTAGCGGCATGAACGACCCCATATTTGAAATCGCCGCGTCGAGATCTATAAGGTAGGATCGGTTCCGAAAGGATTCGAGAAAATGTTTTTTTTCGAAAAATTTCCGATCAAATCGTCGGAAAAAAATTTTGGAATTTTTTACACAAAAACCTCGATATCTCGAGAACTGTTAGGACTAGCAGCATGAACGACCCCATATTTGAAATCGCCGCGTCGAGATCTATAAGGTAGGATCGGTTCCGAAAGGATTCGAGAAAATGTTTTTTTTCGAAAAATTTCCGATCAAATCGTCGGAAAAAAATTTTGGAATTTTTTACACAAAAACCTCGATATCTCGAGAACTGTTAGGACTAGCAGCATGAACGACCCCATATTTGAAATCGCCGCGTCGAGATCTATAAGGTAGGATCGGTTCCGAAAGGATTCGAGAAAATGTTTTTTTTCGAAAAATTTCCGATCAAATCGTCGGAAAAAAATTTTGGAATTTTTTACACAAAAACCTCGATATCTCGAGAACTGTTAGGACTAGCAGCATGAACGACCCCATATTTGAAATCGCCGCGTCGAGATCTATAAGGTAGGATCGGTTCCGAAAGGATTCGAGAAAATGTTTTTTTTCGAAAAATTTCCGATCAAATCGTCGGAAAAAAATTTTGGAATTTTTTACACAAAAACCTCGATATCTCGAGAACTGTTAGGACTAGCAGCATGAACGACCCCATATTTGAAATCGCCGCGTCGAGATCTATAAGGTAGGATCGGTTCCGAAAGGATTCGAGAAAATGTTTTTTTTCGTAAAATTTCCGATCAAATCGTCGGAAAAAAATTTTGGAATTTTTTACACAAAAACCTCGATATCTTTAGAACGGTTAGGACTAGCGGCATGAACGACCCCATATTTGAAATCGCCGCGTCGAGATCTATAAGGTAGGATCGGTTCCGAAAGGATTCGAGAAAATGTTTTTTTTCGAAAAATTTCCGATCAAATCGTCGGAAAAAAATTTTGGAATTTTTTACACAAAAACCTCGATATCTCGAGAACTGTTAGGACTAGCAGCATGAACGACCCCATATTTGAAATCGCCGCGTCGAGATCTATAAGGTAGGATCGGTTCCGAAAGGATTCGAGAAAATGTTTTTTTTCGAAAAATTTCCGATCAAATCGTCGGAAAAAAATTTTGGAATTTTTTACACAAAAACCTCGATATCTCGAGAACTGTTAGGACTAGCAGCATGAACGACCCCATATTTGAAATCGCCGCGTCGAGATCTATAAGGTAGGATCGGTTCCGAAAGGATTCGAGAAAATGTTTTTTTTCGAAGAATTTCCGATCAAATCGTCGGAAAAAAATTTTGGAATTTTTTACACAAAAACCTCGATATCTCGAGAACTGTTAGGACTAGCAGCATGAACGACCCCATATTTGAAATCGCCGCGTCGAGATCTATAAGGTAGGATCGGTTCCGAAAGGATTCGAGAAAATGTTTTTTTTCGAAAAATTTCCGATCAAATCGTCGGAAAAAAATTTTGGAATTTTTTACACAAAAACCTCGATATCTCGAGAACTGTTAGGACTAGCAGCATGAACGACCTCATATTTGAAATCGCCGCGTCGAGATCTATAAGGTAGGATCGGTTCCGAAAGGATTCGAGAAAATGTTTTTTTTCGAAAAATTTCCGATCAAATCGTCGGAAAAAAATTTTGGAATTTTTTACACAAAAACCTCGATATCTCGAGAACTGTTAGGACTAGCAGCATGAACGACCCCATATTTGAAATCGCCGCGTCGAGATCTATAAGGTAGGATCGGTTCCGAAAGGATTCGAGAAAATGTTTTTTTTCGAAAAATTTCCGATCAAATCGTCGGAAAAAAATTTTGGAATTTTTTACACAAAAACCTCGATATCTCGAGAACTGTTAGGACTAGCAGCATGAACGACCCCATATTTGAAATCGCCGCGTCGAGATCTATAAGGTAGGATCGGTTCCGAAAGGATTCGAGAAAATGTTTTTTTTCGAAAAATTTCCGATCAAATCGTCGGAAAAAAATTTTGGAATTTTTTACACAAAAACCTCGATATCTCGAGAACTGTTAGGACTAGCAGCATGAACGACCCCATATTTGAAATCGCCGCGTCGAGATCTATAAGGTAGGATCGGTTCCGAAAGGATTCGAGAAAATGTTTTTTTTCGAAAAATTTCCGATCAAATCGTCGGAAAAAAATTTTGGAATTTTTTACACAAAAACCTCGATATCTCGAGAACTGTTAGGACTAGCAGCATGAACGACCCCATATTTGAAATCGCCGCGTCGAGATCTATAAGGTAGGATCGGTTCCGAAAGGATTCGAGAAAATGTTTTTTTTCGAAAAATTTCCGATCAAATCGTCGGAAAAAAATTTTGGAATTTTTTACACAAAAACCTCGATATCTCGAGAACTGTTAGGACTAGCAGCATGAACGACCCCATATTTGAAATCGCCGCGTCGAGATCTATAAGGTAGGATCGGTTCCGAAAGGATTCGAGAAAATGTTTTTTTTCGAAAAATTTCCGATCAAATCGTCGGAAAAAAATTTTGGAATTTTTTACACAAAAACCTCGATATCTCGAGAACTGTTAGGACTAGCAGCATGAACGACCCCATATTTGAAATCGCCGCGTCGAGATCTATAAGGTAGGATCGGTTCCGAAAGGATTCGAGAAAATGTTTTTTTTCGAAGAATTTCCGATCAAATAGTCGGAAAAAAATTTTGGAATTTTTTACACAAAAACCTCGATATCTCGAGAACTGTTAGGACTAGCGGCATGAACGACCCCATATTTGAAATCGCCGCGTCGAGATCTATAAGGTAGGATCGGTTCCGAAAGGATTCGAGAAAATGTTTTTTTTCGAAAAATTTCCGATCAAATCGTCGGAAAAAAATTTTGGAATTTTTTACACAAAAACCTCGATATCTCGAGAACTGTTAGGACTAGCAGCATGAACGACCCCATATTTGAAATCGCCGCGTCGAGATCTATAAGGTAGGATCGGTTCCGAAAGGATTCGAGAAAATGTTTTTTTTCGAAAAATTTCCGATCAAATCGTCGGAAAAAAATTTTGGAATTTTTTACACAAAAACCTCGATATCTCGAGAACTGTTAGGACTAGCAGCATGAACGACCCCATATTTGAAATCGCCCCGTCGAGATCTATAAGGTAGGATCGGTTCCGAAAGGATTCGAGAAAATGTTTTTTTTCGAAAAATTTCCGATCAAATCGTCGGAAAAAAATTTTGGAATTTTTTACACAAAAACCTCGATATCTTTAGAACGGTTAGGACTAGCGGCATGAACGACCCCATATTTGAAATCGCCGCGTCGAGATCTATAAGGTAGGATCGGTTCCGAAAGGATTCGAGAAAATGTTTTTTTTCGAAAAATTTCCGATCAAATCGTCGGAAAAAAATTTTGGAATTTTTTACACAAAAACCTCGATATCTCGAGAACTGTTAGGACTAGCAGCATGAACGACCTCATATTTGAAATCGCCGCGTCGAGATCTATAAGGTAGGATCGGTTCCGAAAGGATTCGAGAAAATGTTTTTTTTCGAAAAATTTCCGATCAAATCGTCGGAAAAAAATTTTGGAATTTTTTACACAAAAACCTCGATATCTTTAGAACGGTTAGGACTAGCGGCATGAACGACCCCATATTTGAAATCGCCGCGTCGAGATCTATAAGGTAGGATCGGTTCCGAAAGGATTCGAGAAAATGTTTTTTTTCGAAAAATTTCCGATCAAATCGTCGGAAAAAAATTTTGGAATTTTTTACACAAAAACCTCGATATCTCGAGAACTGTTAGGACTAGCGGCATGAACGACCTCATATTTGAAATCGCCGCGTCGAGATATATAAGGTAGGATCGGTTCCGAAAGGATTCGAGAAAATGTTTTTTTTCGAAAAATTTCCGATCAAATCGTCGGAAAAAAATTTTGGAATTTTTTACACAAAAACCTCGATATCTCGAGAACTGTTAGGACTAGCAGCATGAACGACCCCATATTTGAAATCGCCGCGTCGAGATCTATAAGGTAGGATCGGTTCCGAAAGGATTCGAGAAAATGTTTTTTTTCGAAAAATTTCCGATCAAATCGTCGGAAAAAAATTTTGGAATTTTTTACACAAAAACCTCGATATCTCGAGAACTGTTAGGACTAGCAGCATGAACGACCCCATATTTGAAATCGCCGCGTCGAGATCTATAAGGTAGGATCGGTTCCGAAAGGATTCGAGAAAATGTTTTTTTTCGAAAAATTTCCGATCAAATCGTCGGAAAAAAATTTTGGAATTTTTTACACAAAAACCTCGATATCTCGAGAACTGTTAGGACTAGCAGCATGAACGACCCCATATTTGAAATCGCCGCGTCGAGATCTATAAGGTAGGATCGGTTCCGAAAGGATTCGAGAAAATGTTTTTTTTCGAAAAATTTCCGATCAAATCGTCGGAAAAAAATTTTGGAATTTTTTACACAAAAACCTCGATATCTCGAGAACTGTTAGGACTAGCAGCATGAACGACCCCATATTTGAAATCGCCGCGTCGAGATCTATAAGGTAGGATCGGTTCCGAAAGGATTCGAGAAAATGTTTTTTTTCGAAAAATTTCCGATCAAATCGTCGGAAAAAAATTTTGGAATTTTTTACACAAAAACCTCGATATCTCGAGAACTGTTAGGACTAGCAGCATGAACGACCCCATATTTGAAATCGCCGCGTCGAGATCTATAAGGTAGGATCGGTTCCGAAAGGATTCGAGAAAATGTTTTTTTTCGAAAAATTTCCGATCAAATCGTCGGAAAAAAATTTTGGAATTTTTTACACAAAAACCTCGATATCTCGAGAACTGTTAGGACTAGCGGCATGAACGACCTCATATTTGAAATCGCCGCGTCGAGATATATAAGGTAGGATCGGTTCCGAAAGGATTCGAGAAAATGTTTTTTTTCGAAAAATTTCCGATCAAATCGTCGGAAAAAAATTTTGGAATTTTTTACACAAAAACCTCGATATCTCGAGAACTGTTAGGACTAGCAGCATGAACGACCCCATATTTGAAATCGCCGCGTCGAGATCTATAAGGTAGGATCGGTTCCGAAAGGATTCGAGAAAATGTTTTTTTTCGAAAAATTTCCGATCAAATCGTCGGAAAAAAATTTTGGAATTTTTTACACAAAAACCTCGATATCTCGAGAACTGTTAGGACTAGCAGCATGAACGACCCCATATTTGAAATCGCCGCGTCGAGATCTATAAGGTAGGATCGGTTTCGAAAGGATTCGAGAAAATGTTTTTTTTCGAAAAATTTCCGATCAAATCGTCGGAAAAAAATTTTGGAATTTTTTACACAAAAACCTCGATATCTTTAGAACGGTTAGGACTAGCGGCATGAACGACCCCATATTTGAAATCGCCGCGTCGAGATCTATAAAGTAGGATCGGTTCCGAAAGGATTCGAGAAAATGTTTTTTTTCGAAAAATTTCCGATCAAATCGTCGGAAAAAAATTTTGGAATTTTTTACACAAAAACCTCGATATCTCGAGAACTGTTAGGACTAGCAGCATGAACGACCCCATATTTGAAATCGCCGCGTCGAGATCTATAAGGTAGGATCGGTTCCGAAAGGATTCGAGAAAATGTTTTTTTTCGAAAAATTTCCGATCAAATCGTCGGAAAAAAATTTTGGAATTTTTTACACAAAAACCTCGATATCTTTAGAACGGTTAGGACTAGCGGCATGAACGACCCCATATTTGAAATCGCCGCGTCGAGATCTATAAAGTAGGATCGGTTCCGAAAGGATTCGAGAAAATGTTTTTTTTCGAAAAATTTCCGATCAAATCGTCGGAAAAAAATTTTGGAATTTTTTACACAAAAACCTCGATATCTCGAGAACTGTTAGGACTAGCAGCATGAACGACCCCATATTTGAAATCGCCGCGTCGAGATCTATAAGGTAGGATCGGTTCCGAAAGGATTCGAGAAAATGTTTTGTTTCGAAAAATTTCCGATCAAATCGTCGGAAAAAAATTTTGGAATTTTTTACACAAAAACCTCGATATCTCGAGAACTGTTAGGACTAGCAGCATGAACGACCCCATATTTGAAATCGCCGCGTCGAGATCTATAAGGTAGGATCGGTTCCGAAAGGATTCGAGAAAATGTTTTTTTTCGAAAAATTTCCGATCAAATCGTCGGAAAAAAATTTTGGAATTTTTTACACAAAAACCTCGATATCTTTAGAACGGTTAGGACTAGCGGCATGAACGACCCCATATTTGAAATCGCCGCGTCGAGATCTATAAGGTAGGATCGGTTCCGAAAGGATTCGAGAAAATGTTTTTTTTCGAAAAATTTCCGATCAAATCGTCAGAAAAAAATTTTGGAATTTTTTACACAAAAACCTCGATATCTTTAGAACGGTTAGGACTAGCGGCATGAACGACCCCATATTTGAAATCGCCGCGTCGAGATCTATAAAGTAGGATCGTTTCCGAAAGGATTCGAGAAAATGTTTTTTTTCGAAAAATTTCCGATCAAATCGTCGGAAAGAAATTTTGGAATTTTTTACACATAAACCTCGATATCTCGAGAACTGTTAGGACTAGCAGCATGAACGACCCCATATTTGAAATCGCCGCGTCGAGATCTATAAAGTAGGATCGGTTCCGAAAGTATTCGAGAAAATGTTTTTTTTCGAAAAATTTCCGATCAAATCGTCGGAAAAAAATTTTGGAATTTTTTACACAAAAACCTCGATATCTTTAGAACGGTTAGGACTAGCGGCATGAACGACCCCATATTTGAAATCGCCGCGTCGAGATCTATAAGGTAGGATCGGTTCCGAAAGGATTCGAGAAAATGTTTTTTTTCGAAAAATTTCCGATCAAATCGTCGGAAAAAAATTTTTGAATTTTTTACACAAAAACCTCGATATCTTTAGAACGGTTAGGACTAGCGGCATGAACGACCCCATATTTGAAATCGCCGCGTCGAGATCTATAAGGTAGGATCGGTTCCGAAAGGATTCGAGAAAATGTTTTTTTTCGAAAAATTTCCGATCAAATCGTCGGAAAAAAATTTTGGAATTTTTTACACAAAAACCTCGATATCTCGAGAACTGTTAGGACTAGCAGCATGAACTACCCCATATTTGAAATCGCCGCGTCGAGATCTATAAGGTAGGATCGGTTCCGAAAGGATTCGAGAAAATGTTTTTTTTCGAAAAATTTCCGATCAAATCGTCGGAAAAAAATTTTGGAATTTTTTACACAAAAACCTCGATATCTCGAGAACTGTTAGGACTAGCAGCATGAACGACCCCATATTTGAAATCGCCGCGTCGAGATCTATAAGGTAGGATTGGTTCCGAAAGGATTCGAGAAAATGTTATTTTTCGAAAAATTTCCGATCAAATCGTCGGAAAAAAATTTTGGAATTTTTTACACAAAAACCTCGATATCTTTAGAACGGTTAGGACTAGCGGCATGAACGACCCCATATTTGAAATCGCCGCGTCGAGATCTATAAAGTAGGATCGGTTCCGAAAGTATTCGAGAAAATGTTTTTTTTCGAAAAATTTCCGATCAAATCGTCGGAAAAAAATTTTGGAATTTTTTACACAAAAACCTCGATATCTTTAGAACGGTTAGGACTAGCGGCATGAACGACCCCATATTTGAAATCGCCGCGTCGAGATCTATAAGGTAGGATCGGTTCCGAAAGGATTCGAGAAAATGTTTTTTTTCGAAAAATTTCCGATCAAATCGTCGGAAAAAAATTTTGGAATTTTTTACACAAAAACCTCGATATCTTTAGAACGGTTAGGACTAGCGGCATGAACGACCCCATATTTGAAATCGCCGCGTCGAGATCTATAAAGTAGGATCGGTTCCGAAAGTATTCGAGAAAATGTTTTTTTTCGAAAAATTTCCGATCAAATCGTCGGAAAAAAATTTTGGAATTTTTTACACAAAAACCTCGATATCTTTAGAACGGTTAGGACTAGCGGCATGAACGACCCCATATTTGAAATCGCCGCGTCGAGATCTATAAGGTAGGATCGGTTCCGAAAGGATTCGAGAAAATGTTTTTTTTCGAAAAATTTCCGATCAAATCGTCGGAAAAAAATTTTTGAATTTTTTACACAAAAACCTCGATATCTTTAGAACGGTTAGGACTAGCGGCATGAACGACCCCATATTTGAAATCGCCGCGTCGAGATCTATAAGGTAGGATCGGTTCCGAAAGGATTCGAGAAAATGTTTTTTTTCGAAAAATTTCCGATCAAATCGTCGGAAAAAAATTTTGGAATTTTTTACACAAAAACCTCGATATCTCGAGAACTGTTAGGACTAGCAGCATGAACGACCCCATATTTGAAATCGCCGCGTCGAGATCTATAAGGTAGGATTGGTTCCGAAAGGATTCGAGAAAATGTTATTTTTCGAAAAATTTCCGATCAAATCGTCGGAAAAAAATTTTGGAATTTTTTACACAAAAACCTCGATATCTCGAGAACTGTTAGGACTAGCAGCATGAACGACCCCATATTTGAAATCGCCGCGTCGAGATCTATAAGGTAGGATCGGTTCCGAAAGGATTCGAGAAAATGTTTTTTTTCGAAAAATTTCCGATCAAATCGTCGGAAAAAAATTTTGGAATTTTTTACACAAAAACCTCGATATCTCGAGAACTGTTAGGACTAGCAGCATGAACGACCCCATATTTGAAATCGCCGCGTCGAGATCTATAAGGTAGGATTGGTTCCGAAAGGATTCGAGAAAATGTTATTTTTCGAAAAATTTCCGATCAAATCGTCGGAAAAAAATTTTGGAATTTTTTACACAAAAACCTCGATATCTCGAGAACTGTTAGGACTAGCAGCATGAACGACCCCATATTTGAAATCGCCGCGTCGAGATCTATAAGGTAGGATCGGTTCCGAAAGGATTCGAGAAAATGTTTTTTTTTCGAAAAATTTCCGATCAAATCGTCGGAAAAAAATTTTGGAATTTTTTACACAAAAACCTCGATATCTTTAGAACGGTTAGGACTAGCGGCATGAACGACCCCATATTTGAAATCGCCGCGTCGAGATCTATAAGGTAGGATCGGTTCCGAAAGGATTCGAGAAAATGTTATTTTTCGAAAAATTTCCGATCAAATCGTCGGAAAAAAATTTTGGAATTTTTTACACAAAAACCTCGATATCTCGAGAACTGTTAGGACTAGCAGCATGAACGACCCCATATTTGAAATCGCCGCGTCGAGATCTATAAGGTAGGATCGGTTCCGAAAGGATTCGAGAAAATGTTTTTTTTCGAAAAATTTCCGATCAAATCGTCGGAAAAAAATTTTGGAATTTTTTACACAAAAACCTCGATATCTCGAGAACTGTTAGGACTAGCAGCATGAACGACCCCATATTTGAAATCGCCGCGTCGAGATCTATAAGGTAGGATTGGTTCCGAAAGGATTCGAGAAAATGTTATTTTTCGAAAAATTTCCGATCAAATCGTCGGAAAAAAATTTTGGAATTTTTTACACAAAAACCTCGATATCTCGAGAACTGTTAGGACTAGCAGCATGAACGACCCCATATTTGAAATCGCCGCGTCGAGATCTATAAGGTAGGATCGGTTCCGAAAGGATTCGAGAAAATGTTTTTTTTCGAAAAATTTCCGATCAAATCGTCGGAAAAAAATTTTGGAATTTTTTACACAAAAACCTCGATATCTTTAGAACGGTTAGGACTAGCGGCATGAACGACCCCATATTTGAAATCGCCGCGTCGAGATCTATAAGGTAGGATCGGTTCCGAAAGGATTCGAGAAAATGTTTTTTTTCGAAAAATTTCCGATCAAATCGTCGGAAAAAAATTTTGGAATTTTTTACACAAAAACCTCGATATCTCGAGAACTGTTAGGACTAGCAGCATGAACGACCCCATATTTGAAATCGCCGCGTCGAGATCTATAAGGTAGGATCGGTTCCGAAAGGATTCGAGAAAATGTTCTTTTTCGAAAAATTTCCGATCAAATCGTCGGAAAAAAATTTTGGAATTTTTTACACAAAACCTCGATATCTTTAGAACGGTTAGGACTAGCGGCATGAACGACCCCATATTTGAAATCGCCGCGTCGAGATCTATAAGGTAGGATCGGTTCCGAAAGGATTCGAGAAAATGTTTTTTTTCGAAAAATTTCCGATCAAATCGTCGGAAAAAAATTTTGGAATTTTTTACACAAAAACCTCGATATCTTTAGAACGGTTAGGACTAGCGGCATGAACGACCCCATATTTGAAATCGCCGCGTCGAGATCTATAAAGTAGGATCGGTTCCGAAAGTATTCGAGAAAATGTTTTTTTTCGAAAAATTTCCGATCAAATCGTCGGAAAAAAATTTTGGAATTTTTTACACAAAAACCTCGATATCTTTAGAACGGTTAGGACTAGCGGCATGAACGACCCCATATTTGAAATCGCCGCGTCGAGATCTATAAAGTAGGATCGGTTCCGAAAGTATTCGAGAAAATGTTTTTTTTCGAAAAATTTCCGATCAAATCGTCGGAAAAAAATTTTGGAATTTTTTACACAAAAACCTCGATATCTTTAGAACGGTTAGGACTAGCGGCATGAACGACCCCATATTTGAAATCGCCGCGTCGAGATCTATAAAGTAGGATCGGTTCCGAAAGTATTCGAGAAAATGTTTTTTTTCGAAAAATTTCCGATCAAATCGTCGGAAAAAAATTTTGGAATTTTTTACACAAAAACCTCGATATCTTTAGAACGGTTAGGACTAGCGGCATGAACGACCCCATATTTGAAATCGCCGCGTCGAGATCTATAAAGTAGGATCGGTTCCGAAAGTATTCGAGAAAATGTTTTTTTTCGAAAAATTTCCGATCAAATCGTCGGAAAAAAATTTTGGAATTTTTTACACAAAAACCTCGATATCTTTAGAACGGTTAGGACTAGCGGCATGAACGACCCCATATTTGAAATCGCCGCGTCGAGATCTATAAGGTAGGATCGGTTCCGAAAGGATTCGAGAAAATGTTTTTTTTCGAAAAATTTCCGATCAAATCGTCGGAAAAAAATTTTGGAATTTTTTACACAAAAACCTCGATATCTTTAGAACGGTTAGGACTAGCGGCATGAACGACCCCATATTTGAAATCGCCGCGTCGAGATCTATAAAGTAGGATCGGTTCCGAAAGTATTCGAGAAAATGTTTTTTTTCGAAAAATTTCCGATCAAATCGTCGGAAAAAAATTTTGGAATTTTTTACACATAAACCTCGATATCTTTAGAACGGTTAGGACTAGCGGCATGAACGACCCCATATTTGAAATCGCCGCGTCGAGATCTATAAAGTAGGATCGGTTCCGAAAGTATTCGAGAAAATGTTTTTTTTCGAAAAATTTCCGATCAAATCGTCGGAAAAAAATTTTGGAATTTTTTACACAAAAACCTCGATATCTTTAGAACGGTTAGGACTAGCGGCATGAACGACCCCATATTTGAAATCGCCGCGTCGAGATCTATAAGGTAGGATCGGTTCCGAAAGGATTCGAGAAAATGTTTTTTTTCGAAAAATTTCCGATCAAATCGTCGGAAAAAAATTTTTGAATTTTTTACACAAAAACCTCGATATCTTTAGAACGGTTAGGACTAGCGGCATGAACGACCCCATATTTGAAATCGCCGCGTCGAGATCTATAAGGTAGGATCGGTTCCGAAAGGATTCGAGAAAATGTTTTTTTTCGAAAAATTTCCGATCAAATCGTCGGAAAAAAATTTTGGAATTTTTTACACAAAAACCTCGATATCTCGAGAACTGTTAGGACTAGCAGCATGAACGACCCCATATTTGAAATCGCCGCGTCGAGATCTATAAGGTAGGATTGGTTCCGAAAGGATTCGAGAAAATGTTATTTTTCGAAAAATTTCCGATCAAATCGTCGGAAAAAAATTTTGGAATTTTTTACACAAAAACCTCGATATCTCGAGAACTGTTAGGACTAGCAGCATGAACGACCCCATATTTGAAATCGCCGCGTCGAGATCTATAAGGTAGGATCGGTTCCGAAAGGATTCGAGAAAATGTTTTTTTTCGAAAAATTTCCGATCAAATCGTCGGAAAAAAATTTTGGAATTTTTTACACAAAAACCTCGATATCTTTAGAACGGTTAGGACTAGCGGCATGAACGACCCCATATTTGAAATCGCCGCGTCGAGATCTATAAGGTAGGATTGGTTCCGAAAGGATTCGAGAAAATGTTATTTTTCGAAAAATTTCCGATCAAATCGTCGGAAAAAAATTTTGGAATTTTTTACACAAAAACCTCGATATCTCGAGAACTGTTAGGACTAGCAGCATGAACGACCCCATATTTGAAATCGCCGCGTCGAGATCTATAAGGTAGGATCGGTTCCGAAAGGATTCGAGAAAATGTTTTTTTTCGAAAAATTTCCGATCAAATCGTCGGAAAAAAATTTTGGAATTTTTTACACAAAAACCTCGATATCTCGAGAACTGTTAGGACTAGCAGCATGAACGACCCCATATTTGAAATCGCCGCGTCGAGATCTATAAGGTAGGATCGGTTCCGAAAGGATTCGAGAAAATGTTTTTTTTCGAAAAATTTCCGATCAAATCGTCGGAAAAAAATTTTGGAATTTTTTACACAAAAACCTCGATATCTCGAGAACTGTTAGGACTAGCAGCATGAACGACCCCATATTTGAAATCGCCGCGTCGAGATCTATAAGGTAGGATCGGTTCCGAAAGGATTCGAGAAAATGTTTTTTTTCGAAAAATTTCCGATCAAATCGTCGGAAAAAAATTTTGGAATTTTTTACACAAAACCTCGATATCTTTAGAACGGTTAGGACTAGCGGCATGAACGACCCCATATTTGAAATCGCCGCGTCGAGATCTATAAGGTAGGATCGGTTCCGAAAGGATTCGAGAAAATGTTTTCTTTCGAAAAATTTCCGATCAAATCGTCGGAAAAAAATTTTGGAATTTTTTACACAAAACCTCGATATCTTTAGAACGGTTAGGACTAGCGGCATGAACGACCCCATATTTGAAATCGCCGCGTCGAGATCTATAAGGTAGGATCGGTTCCGAAAGGATTCGAGAAAATGTTTTTTTTCGAAAAATTTCCGATCAAATCGTCGGAAAAAAATTTTGGAATTTTTTACACAAAACCTCGATATCTTTAGAACGGTTAGGACTAGCGGCATGAACGACCCCATATTTGAAATCGCCGCGTCGAGATCTATAAGGTAGGATCGGTTCCGAAAGGATTCGAGAAAATGTTTTCTTTCGAAAAATTTC
Organism: Dorcus parallelipipedus; assembly: GCA_958336345.1. Lineage (NCBI taxonomy): Eukaryota > Metazoa > Arthropoda > Insecta > Coleoptera > Lucanidae > Dorcus > Dorcus parallelipipedus. The sequence goes on from OY284476.1 coordinate 6,329,323, forward strand.
CGATCAAATCGTCGGAAAAAAATTTTGGAATTTTTTACACAAAAACCTCGATATCTCGAGAACTGTTAGGACTAGCAGCATGAACGACCCCATATTTGAAATCGCCGCGTCGAGATCTATAAGGTAGGATCGGTTCCGAAAGGATTCGAGAAAATGTTTTTTTTCGAAAAATTTCCGATCAAATCGTCGGAAAAAAATTTTGGAATTTTTTACACAAAACCTCGATATCTTTAGAACGGTTAGGACTAGCGGCATGAACGACCCCATATTTGAAATCGCCGCGTCGAGATCTATAAGGTAGGATCGGTTCCGAAAGGATTCGAGAAAATGTTTTTTTTCGAAAAATTTCCGATCAAATCGTCGGAAAAAAATTTTGGAATTTTTTACACAAAAACCTCGATATCTCGAGAACTGTTAGGACTAGCAGCATGAACGACCCCATATTTGAAATCGCCGCGTCGAGATCTATAAGGTAGGATCGGTTCCGAAAGGATTCGAGAAAATGTTTTTTTTCGAAAAATTTCCGATCAAATCGTCGGAAAAAAATTTTGGAATTTTTTACACAAAACCTCGATATCTTTAGAACGGTTAGGACTAGCGGCATGAACGACCCCATATTTGAAATCGCCGCGTCGAGATCTATAAGGTAGGATCGGTTCCGAAAGGATTCGAGAAAATGTTTTCTTTCGAAAAATTTCCGATCAAATCGTCGGAAAAAAATTTTGGAATTTTTTACACAAAAACCTCGATATCTCGAGAACTGTTAGGACTAGCAGCATGAACGACCCCATATTTGAAATCGCCGCGTCGAGATCTATAAGGTAGGATCGGTTCCGAAAGGATTCGAGAAAATGTTTTTTTTCGAAAAATTTCCGATCAAATCGTCGGAAAAAAATTTTGGAATTTTTTACACAAAAACCTCGATATCTCGAGAACTGTTAGGACTAGCAGCATGAACGACCCCATATTTGAAATCGCCGCGTCGAGATCTATAAGGTAGGATCGGTTCCGAAAGGATTCGAGAAAATGTTTTTTTTCGAAAAATTTCCGATCAAATCGTCGGAAAAAAATTTTGGAATTTTTTACACAAAAACCTCGATATCTTTAGAACGGTTAGGACTAGCGGCATGAACGACCTCATATTTGAAATCGCCGCGTCGAGATCTATAAGGTAGGATCGGTTCCGAAAGGATTCGAGAAAATGTTTTTTTTCGAAAAATTTCCGATCAAATCGTCGGAAAAAAATTTTGGAATTTTTTACACAAAAACCTCGATATCTCGAGAACTGTTAGGACTAGCAGCATGAACGACCTCATATTTGAAATCGCCGCGTCGAGATCTATAAGGTAGGATCGGTTCCGAAAGGATTCGAGAAAATGTTTTTTTTCGAAAAATTTCCGATCAAATCGTCGGAAAAAAATTTTGGAATTTTTTACACAAAAACCTCGATATCTTTAGAACGGTTAGGACTAGCGGCATGAACGACCTCATATTTGAAATCGCCGCGTCGAGATCTATAAGGTAGGATCGGTTCCGAAAGGATTCGAGAAAATGTTTTTTTTCGAAAAATTTCCGATCAAATCGTCGGAAAAAAATTTTGGAATTTTTTACACAAAAACCTCGATATGTTTAGAACGGTTAGGACTAGCGGCATGAACGACCTCATATTTGAAATCGCCGCGTCGAGATCTATAAGGTAGGATCGGTTCCGAAAGGATTCGAGAAAATGTTTTTTTTCGAAAAATTTCCGATCAAATCGTCGGAAAAAAATTTTTGAATTTTTTACACAAAAACCTCGATATCTCGAGAACTGTTAGGACTAGCAGCATGAACGACCCCATATTTGAAATCGCCGCGTCGAGATCTATAAGGTAGGATCGGTTCCGAAAGGATTCGAGAAAATGTTTTTTTTCGAAAAATTTCCGATCAAATCGTCGGAAAAAAATTTTTGAATTTTTTACACAAAAACCTCGATATCTCGAGAACTGTTAGGACTAGCAGCATGAACGACCCCATATTTGAAATCGCCGCGTCGAGATCTATAAGGTAGGATTGGTTCCGAAAGGATTCGAGAAAATGTTTTTTTTCGAAAAATTTTCGATCAAATCGTCGGAAAAAAATTTTGGAATTTTTTACACAAAAACCTCGATATCTCGAGAACTGTTAGGACTAGCAGCATGAACGACCCCATATTTGAAATCGCCGCGTCGAGATCTATAAGGTAGGATCGGTTCCGAAAGGATTCGAGAAAATGTTTTTTTTCGAAAAATTTCCGATCAAATCGTCGGAAAAAAATTTTGGAATTTTTTACACAAAAACCTCGATATCTCGAGAACTGTTAGGACTAGCAGCATGAACGACCCCATATTTGAAATCGCCGCGTCGAGATCTATAAGGTAGGATTGGTTCCGAAAGGATTCGAGAAAATGTTTTTTTTCGAAAAATTTCCGATCAAATCGTCGGAAAAAAATTTTGGAATTTTTTACACAAAAACCTCGATATCTCGAGAACTGTTAGGACTAGCAGCATGAACGACCCCATATTTGAAATCGCCGCGTCGAGATCTATAAGGTAGGATCGGTTCCGAAAGGATTCGAGAAAATGTTTTTTTTCGAAAAATTTCCGATCAAATCGTCGGAAAAAAATTTTGGAATTTTTTACACAAAAACCTCGATATCTCGAGAACTGTTAGGACTAGCAGCATGAACGACCCCATATTTGAAATCGCCGCGTCGAGATCTATAAGGTAGGATCGGTTCCGAAAGGATTCGAGAAAATGTTTTTTTTCGAAAAATTTCCGATCAAATCGTCGGAAAAAAATTTTGGAATTTTTTACACAAAAACCTCGATATCTCGAGAACTGTTAGGACTAGCAGCATGAACGACCCCATATTTGAAATCGCCGCGTCGAGATCTATAAGGTAGGATCGGTTCCGAAAGGATTCGAGAAAATGTTTTTTTTCGAAAAATTTCCGATCAAATCGTCGGAAAAAAATTTTTGAATTTTTTACACAAAAACCTCGATATCTCGAGAACTGTTAGGACTAGCAGCATGAACGACCCCATATTTGAAATCGCCGCGTCGAGATCTATAAGGTAGGATCGGTTCCGAAAGGATTCGAGAAAATGTTTTTTTTCGAAAAATTTCCGATCAAATCGTCGGAAAAAAATTTTGGAATTTTTTACACAAAAACCTCGATATCTCGAGAACTGTTAGGACTAGCAGCATGAACGACCCCATATTTGAAATCGCCGCGTCGAGATCTATAAGGTAGGATCGGTTCCGAAAGGATTCGAGAAAATGTTTTTTTTCGAAAAATTTCCGATCAAATCGTCGGAAAAAAATTTTGGAATTTTTTACACAAAAACCTCGATATCTTTAGAACGGTTAGGACTAGCGGCATGAACGACCCCATATTTGAAATCGCCGCGTCGAGATCTATAAGGTAGGATCGGTTCCGAAAGGATTCGAGAAAATGTTTTTTTTCGAAAAATTTCCGATCAAATCGTCGGAAAAAAATTTTGGAATTTTTTACACAAAAACCTCGATATCTCGAGAACTGTTAGGACTAGCAGCATGAACGACCCCATATTTGAAATCGCCGCGTCGAGATCTATAAGGTAGGATCGGTTCCGAAAGGATTCGAGAAAATGTTTTTTTTCGAAAAATTTCCGATCAAATCGTCGGAAAAAAATTTTGGAATTTTTTACACAAAAACCTCGATATCTTTAGAACGGTTAGGACTAGCGGCATGAACGACCCCATATTTGAAATCGCCGCGTCGAGATCTATAAGGTAGGATCGGTTCCGAAAGGATTCGAGAAAACGTTTTTTTTCGAAAAATTTCCGATCAAATCGTCGGAAAAAAATTTTGGAATTTTTTACACAAAAACCTCGATATCTCGAGAACTGTTAGGACTAGCAGCATGAACGACCCCATATTTGAAATCGCCGCGTCGAGATCTATAAGGTAGGATCGGTTCCGAAAGGATTCGAGAAAATGTTTTTTTTCGAAAAATTTCCGATCAAATCGTCGGAAAAAAATTTTGGAATTTTTTACACAAAAACCTCGATATCTCGAGAACTGTTAGGACTAGCAGCATGAACGACCCCATATTTGAAATCGCCGCGTCGAGATCTATAAGGTAGGATCGGTTCCGAAAGGATTCGAGAAAATGTTTTTTTTCGAAAAATTTCCGATCAAATCGTCGGAAAAAAATTTTGGAATTTTTTACACAAAAACCTCGATATCTTTAGAACGGTTAGGACTAGCGGCATGAACGACCCCATATTTGAAATCGCCGCGTCGAGATCTATAAGGTAGGATCGGTTCCGAAAGGATTCGAGAAAATGTTTTTTTTCGAAAAATTTCCGATCAAATCGTCGGAAAAAAATTTTTGAATTTTTTACACAAAAACCTAGATATCTTTAGAACGGTTAGGACTAGCGGCATGAACGACCCCATATTTGAAATCGCCGCGTCGAGATCTATAAGGTAGGATCGGTTCCGAAAGGATTCGAGAAAATGTTTTTTTTCGAAAAATTTCCGATCAAATCGTCGGAAAAAAATTTTGGAATTTTTTACACAAAAATCTCGATATCTTTAGAACGGTTAGGACTAGCGGCATGAACGACCCCATATTTGAAATCGCCGCGTCGAGATCTATAAGGTAGGATCGGTTCCGAAAGGATTCGAGAAAATGTTTTTTTTCGAAAAATTTCCGATCAAATCGTCGGAAAAAAATTTTGGAATTTTTTACACAAAAACCTCGATATCTTTAGAACGGTTAGGACTAGCGGCATGAACGACCCCATATTTGAAATCGCCGCGTCGAGATCTATAAGGTAGGATCGGTTCCGAAAGGATTCGAGAAAATGTTTTTTTTCGAAAAATTTCCGATCAAATCGTCGGAAAAAAATTTTGGAATTTTTTACACAAAAACCTCGATATCTCGAGAACTGTTAGGACTAGCAGCATGAACGACCCCATATTTGAAATCGCCGCGTCGAGATCTATAAGGTAGGATCGGTTCCGAAAGGATTCGAGAAAATGTTTTTTTTCGAAAAATTTCCGATCAAATCGTCGGAAAAAAATTTTGGAATTTTTTACACAAAAACCTCGATATCTTTAGAACGGTTAGGACTAGCGGCATGAACGACCCCATATTTGAAATCGCCGCGTCGAGATCTATAAGGTAGGATCGGTTCCGAAAGGATTCGAGAAAATGTTTTTTTTCGAAAAATTTCCGATCAAATCGTCGGAAAAAAATTTTGGAATTTTTTACACAAAAACCTCGATATCTCGAGAACTGTTAGGACTAGCAGCATGAACGACCCCATATTTGAAATCGCCGCGTCGAGATCTATAAGGTAGGATCGGTTCCGAAAGGATTCGAGAAAATGTTTTTTTTCGAAAAATTTCCGATCAAATCGTCGGAAAAAAATTTTGGAATTTTTTACACAAAAACCTCGATATCTTTAGAACGGTTAGGACTAGCGGCATGAACGACCCCATATTTGAAATCGCCGCGTCGAGATCTATAAGGTAGGATCGGTTCCGAAAGGATTCGAGAAAATGTTTTTTTTCGAAAAATTTCCGATCAAATCGTCGGAAAAAAATTTTGGAATTTTTTACACAAAAACCTCGATATCTCGAGAACTGTTAGGACTAGCAGCATGAACGACCCCATATTTGAAATCGCCGCGTCGAGATCTATAAGGTAGGATCGGTTCCGAAAGGATTCGAGAAAATGTTTTTTTTCGAAAAATTTCCGATCAAATCGTCGGAAAAAAATTTTGGAATTTTTTACACAAAAACCTCGATATCTTTAGAACGGTTAGGACTAGCGGCATGAACGACCCCATATTTGAAATCGCCGCGTCGAGATCTATAAGGTAGGATCGGTTCCGAAAGGATTCGAGAAAATGTTTTTTTTCGAAAAATTTCCGATCAAATCGTCGGAAAAAAATTTTGGAATTTTTTACACAAAAACCTCGATATCTTTAGAACGGTTAGGACTAGCGGCATGAACGACCCCATATTTGAAATCGCCGCGTCGAGATCTATAAGGTAGGATCGGTTCCGAAAGGATTCGAGAAAATGTTTTTTTTCGAAAAATTTCCGATCAAATCGTCGGAAAAAAATTTTGGAATTTTTTACACAAAAACCTCGATATCTTTAGAACAGTTAGGACTAGCGGCATGAACGACCCCATATTTGAAATCGCCGCGTCGAGATCTATAAGGTAGGATCGGTTCCGAAAGGATTCGAGAAAATGTTTTTTTTCGAAAAATTTCCGATCAAATCGTCGGAAAGAAATTTTGGAATTTTTTACACAAAAACCTCGATATCTTTAGAACGGTTAGGACTAGCGGCATGAACGACCCCATATTTGAAATCGCCGCGTCGAGATCTATAAGGTAGGATCGGTTCCGAAAGGATTCGAGAAAATGTTTTTTTTCGAAAAATTTCCGATCAAATCGTCGGAAAAAAATTTTGGAATTTTTTACACAAAAACCTCGATATCTCGAGAACTGTTAGGACTAGCAGCATGAACGACCCCATATTTGAAATCGCCGCGTCGAGATCTATAAGGTAGGATCGGTTCCGAAAGGATTCGAGAAAATGTTTTTTTTCGAAAAATTTCCGATCAAATCGTCGGAAAAAAATTTTGGAATTTTTTACACAAAAACCTCGATATCTTTAGAACGGTTAGGACTAGCGGCATGAACGACCCCATATTTGAAATCGCCGCGTCGAGATCTATAAGGTAGGATCGGTTCCGAAAGGATTCGAGAAAATGTTTTTTTTCGAAAAATTTCCGATCAAATCGTCGGAAAAAAATTTTGGAATTTTTTACACAAAAACCTCGATATCTCGAGAACTGTTAGGACTAGCAGCATGAACGACCCCATATTTGAAATCGCCGCGTCGAGATCTATAAGGTAGGATCGGTTCCGAAAGGATTCGAGAAAATGTTTTTTTTCGAAAAATTTCCGATCAAATCGTCGGAAAAAAATTTTGGAATTTTTTACACAAAAACCTCGATATCTTTAGAACGGTTAGGACTAGCGGCATGAACGACCCCATATTTGAAATCGCCGCGTCGAGATCTATAAGGTAGGATCGGTTCCGAAAGGATTCGAGAAAATGTTTTTTTTCGAAAAATTTCCGATCAAATCGTCGGAAAAAAATTTTGGAATTTTTTACACAAAAACCTCGATATCTCGAGAACTGTTAGGACTAGCAGCATGAACGACCCCATATTTGAAATCGCCGCGTCGAGATCTATAAGGTAGGATCGGTTCCGAAAGGATTCGAGAAAATGTTTTTTTTCGAAAAATTTCCGATCAAATCGTCGGAAAAAAATTTTGGAATTTTTTACACAAAAACCTCGATATCTCGAGAACTGTTAGGACTAGCAGCATGAACGACCCCATATTTGAAATCGCCGCGTCGAGATCTATAAGGTAGGATTGGTTCCGAAAGGATTCGAGAAAATGTTTTTTTTCGAAAAATTTCCGATCAAATCGTCGGAAAAAAATTTTGGAATTTTTTACACAAAAACCTCGATATCTCGAGAACTGTTAGGACTAGCAGCATGAACGACCCCATATTTGAAATCGCCGCGTCGAGATCTATAAGGTAGGATCGGTTCCGAAAGGATTCGAGAAAATGTTTTTTTTCGAAAAATTTCCGATCAAATCGTCGGAAAAAAATTTTGGAATTTTTTACACAAAACCTCGATATCTTTAGAACGGTTAGGACTAGCGGCATGAACGACCCCATATTTGAAATCGCCGCGTCGAGATCTATAAGGTAGGATCGGTTCCGAAAGGATTCGAGAAAATGTTTTTTTTCGAAAAATTTCCGATCAAATCGTCGGAAAAAAATTTTGGAATTTTTTACACAAAAACCTCGATATCTCGAGAACTGTTAGGACTAGCAGCATGAACGACCCCATATTTGAAATCGCCGCGTCGAGATCTATAAGGTAGGATCGGTTCCGAAAGGATTCGAGAAAATGTTTTTTTTCGAAAAATTTCCGATCAAATCGTCGGAAAAAAATTTTGGAATTTTTTACACAAAAACCTCGATATCTTTAGAACGGTTAGGACTAGCGGCATGAACGACCCCATATTTGAAATCGCCGCGTCGAGATCTATAAGGTAGGATCGGTTCCGAAAGGATTCGAGAAAATGTTTTTTTTCGAAAAATTTCCTATCAAATCGTCGGAAAAAAATTTTGGAATTTTTTACACAAAAACCTCGATATCTCGAGAACTGTTAGGACTAGCAGCATGAACGACCCCATATTTGAAATCGCCGCGTCGAGATCTATAAGGTAGGATCGGTTCCGAAAGGATTCGAGAAAATGTTTTTTTTCGAAAAATTTCCGATCAAATCGTCGGAAAAAAATTTTGGAATTTTTTACACAAAAACCTCGATATCTCGAGAACTGTTAGGACTAGCAGCATGAACGACCCCATATTTGAAATCGCCGCGTCGAGATCTATAAGGTAGGATCGGTTCCGAAAGGATTCGAGAAAATGTTTTTTTTCGAAAAATTTCCGATCAAATCGTCGGAAAAAAATTTTTGAATTTTTTACACAAAAACCTCGATATCTCGAGAACTGTTAGGACTAGCAGCATGAACGACCCCATATTTGAAATCGCCGCGTCGAGATCTATAAGGTAGGATCGGTTCCGAAAGGATTCGAGAAAATGTTTTTTTTCGAAAAATTTCCGATCAAATCGTCGGAAAAAAATTTTGGAATTTTTTACACAAAAACCTCGATATCTCGAGAACTGTTAGGACTAGCAGCATGAACGACCCCATATTTGAAATCGCCGCGTCGAGATCTATAAGGTAGGATCGGTTCCGAAAGGATTCGAGAAAATGTTTTTTTTCGAAAAATTTCCGATCAAATCGTCGGAAAAAAATTTTGGAATTTTTTACACAAAAACCTCGATATCTTTAGAACGGTTAGGACTAGCGGCATGAACGACCTCATATTTGAAATCGCCGCGTCGAGATCTATAAGGTAGGATCGGTTCCGAAAGGATTCGAGAAAATGTTTTTTTTCGAAAAATTTCCGATCAAATCGTCGGAAAAAAATTTTGGAATTTTTTACACAAAAACCTCGATATCTCGAGAACTGTTAGGACTAGCAGCATGAACGACCCCATATTTGAAATCGCCGCGTCGAGATCTATAAGGTAGGATCGGTTCCGAAAGGATTCGAGAAAATGTTTTTTTTCGAAAAATTTCCGATCAAATCGTCGGAAAAAAATTTTGGAATTTTTTACACAAAAACCTCGATATCTCGAGAACTGTTAGGACTAGCAGCATGAACGACCCCATATTTGAAATCGCCGCGTCGAGATCTATAAGGTAGGATTGGTTCCGAAAGGATTCGAGAAAATGTTTTTTTTCGAAAAATTTCCGATCAAATCGTCGGAAAAAAATTTTGGAATTTTTTACACAAAAACCTCGATATCTCGAGAACTGTTAGGACTAGCAGCATGAACGACCCCATATTTGAAATCGCCGCGTCGAGATCTATAAGGTAGGATCGGTTCCGAAAGGATTCGAGAAAATGTTTTTTTTCGAAAAATTTCCGATCAAATCGTCGGAAAAAAATTTTGGAATTTTTTACACAAAACCTCGATATCTTTAGAACGGTTAGGACTAGCGGCATGAACGACCCCATATTTGAAATCGCCGCGTCGAGATCTATAAGGTAGGATCGGTTCCGAAAGGATTCGAGAAAATGTTTTTTTTCGAAAAATTTCCGATCAAATCGTCGGAAAAAAATTTTGGAATTTTTTACACAAAAACCTCGATATCTCGAGAACTGTTAGGACTAGCAGCATGAACGACCCCATATTTGAAATCGCCGCGTCGAGATCTATAAGGTAGGATCGGTTCCGAAAGGATTCGAGAAAATGTTTTTTTTCGAAAAATTTCCGATCAAATCGTCGGAAAAAAATTTTGGAATTTTTTACACAAAAACCTCGATATCTTTAGAACGGTTAGGACTAGCGGCATGAACGACCCCATATTTGAAATCGCCGCGTCGAGATCTATAAGGTAGGATCGGTTCCGAAAGGATTCGAGAAAATGTTTTTTTTCGAAAAATTTCCTATCAAATCGTCGGAAAAAAATTTTGGAATTTTTTACACAAAAACCTCGATATCTCGAGAACTGTTAGGACTAGCAGCATGAACGACCCCATATTTGAAATCGCCGCGTCGAGATCTATAAGGTAGGATCGGTTCCGAAAGGATTCGAGAAAATGTTTTTTTTCGAAAAATTTCCGATCAAATCGTCGGAAAAAAATTTTGGAATTTTTTACACAAAAACCTCGATATCTCGAGAACTGTTAGGACTAGCAGCATGAACGACCCCATATTTGAAATCGCCGCGTCGAGATCTATAAGGTAGGATCGGTTCCGAAAGGATTCGAGAAAATGTTTTTTTTCGAAAAATTTCCGATCAAATCGTCGGAAAAAAATTTTTGAATTTTTTACACAAAAACCTCGATATCTCGAGAACTGTTAGGACTAGCAGCATGAACGACCCCATATTTGAAATCGCCGCGTCGAGATCTATAAGGTAGGATCGGTTCCGAAAGGATTCGAGAAAATGTTTTTTTTCGAAAAATTTCCGATCAAATCGTCGGAAAAAAATTTTGGAATTTTTTACACAAAAACCTCGATATCTCGAGAACTGTTAGGACTAGCAGCATGAACGACCCCATATTTGAAATCGCCGCGTCGAGATCTATAAGGTAGGATCGGTTCCGAAAGGATTCGAGAAAATGTTTTTTTTCGAAAAATTTCCGATCAAATCGTCGGAAAAAAATTTTTGAATTTTTTACACAAAAACCTCGATATCTCGAGAACTGTTAGGACTAGCAGCATGAACGACCCCATATTTGAAATCGCCGCGTCGAGATCTATAAGGTAGGATCGGTTCCGAAAGGATTCGAGAAAATGTTTTTTTTCGAAAAATTTCCGATCAAATCGTCGGAAAAAAATTTTGGAATTTTTTACACAAAAACCTCGATATCTCGAGAACTGTTAGGACTAGCAGCATGAACGACCCCATATTTGAAATCGCCGCGTCGAGATCTATAAGGTAGGATCGGTTCCGAAAGGATTCGAGAAAATGTTTTTTTTCGAAAAATTTCCGATCAAATCGTCGGAAAAAAATTTTGGAATTTTTTACACAAAAACCTCGATATCTCGAGAACTGTTAGGACTAGCAGCATGAACGACCCCATATTTGAAATCGCCGCGTCGAGATCTATAAGGTAGGATCGGTTCCGAAAGGATTCGAGAAAATGTTTTTTTTCGAAAAATTTCCGATCAAATCGTCGGAAAAAAATTTTGGAATTTTTTACACAAAAACCTCGATATCTTTAGAACGGTTAGGACTAGCGGCATGAACGACCTCATATTTGAAATCGCCGCGTCGAGATCTATAAGGTAGGATCGGTTCCGAAAGGATTCGAGAAAATGTTTTTTTTCGAAAAATTTCCGATCAAATCGTCGGAAAAAAATTTTGGAATTTTTTACACAAAAACCTCGATATCTCGAGAACTGTTAGGACTAGCAGCATGAACGACCCCATATTTGAAATCGCCGCGTCGAGATCTATAAGGTAGGATCGGTTCCGAAAGGATTCGAGAAAATGTTTTTTTTCGAAAAATTTTCGATCAAATCGTCGGAAAAAAATTTTGGAATTTTTTACACAAAAACCTCGATATCTCGAGAACTGTTAGGACTAGCAGCATGAACGACCCCATATTTGAAATCGCCGCGTCGAGATCTATAAGGTAGGATCGGTTCCGAAAGGATTCGAAAAAATGTTTTTTTTCGAAAAATTTCCGATCAAATCGTCGGAAAAAAATTTTGGAATTTTTTACACAAAAACCTCGATATCTCGAGAACTGTTAGGACTAGCAGCATGAACGACCCCATATTTGAAATCGCCGCGTCGAGATCTATAAGGTAGGATCGGTTCCGAAAGGATTCGAGAAAATGTTTTTTTTCGAAAAATTTCCGATCAAATCGTCGGAAAAAAATTTTGGAATTTTTTACACAAAAACCTCGATATCTCGAGAACTGTTAGGACTAGCAGCATGAACGACCCCATATTTGAAATCGCCGCGTCGAGATCTATAAGGTAGGATTGGTTCCGAAAGGATTCGAGAAAATGTTTTTTTTCGAAAAATTTCCGATCAAATCGTCGGAAAAAAATTTTGGAATTTTTTACACAAAAACCTCGATATCTCGAGAACTGTTAGGACTAGCAGCATGAACGACCCCATATTTGAAATCGCCGCGTCGAGATCTATAAGGTAGGATCGGTTCCGAAAGGATTCGAGAAAATGTTTTTTTTCGAAAAATTTCCGATCAAATCGTCGGAAAAAAATTTTGGAATTTTTTACACAAAACCTCGATATCTCGAGAACTGTTAGGACTAGCAGCATGAACGACCCCATATTTGAAATCGCCGCGTCGAGATCTATAAGGTAGGATCGGTTCCGAAAGGATTCGAGAAAATGTTTTTTTTCGAAAAATTTCCGATCAAATCGTCGGAAAAAAATTTTGGAATTTTTTACACAAAAACCTCGATATCTCGAGAACTGTTAGGACTAGCAGCATGAACGACCCCATATTTGAAATCGCCGCGTCGAGATCTATAAGGTAGGATCGGTTCCGAAAGGATTCGAGAAAATGTTTTTTTTCGAAAAATTTCCGATCAAATCGTCGGAAAAAAATTTTGGAATTTTTTACACAAAACCTCGATATCTTTAGAACGGTTAGGACTAGCGGCATGAACGACCCCATATTTGAAATCGCCGCGTCGAGATCTATAAGGTAGGATCGGTTCCGAAAGGATTCGAGAAAATGTTTTTTTTCGAAAAATTTCCGATCAAATCGTCGGAAAAAAATTTTGGAATTTTTTACACAAAAACCTCGATATCTCGAGAACTGTTAGGACTAGCAGCATGAACGACCCCATATTTGAAATCGCCGCGTCGAGATCTATAAGGTAGGATCGGTTCCGAAAGGATTCGAGAAAATGTTTTTTTTCGAAAAATTTCCGATCAAATCGTCGGAAAAAAATTTTGGAATTTTTTACACAAAACCTCGATATCTTTAGAACTGTTAGGACTAGCAGCATGAACGACCCCATATTTGAAATCGCCGCGTCGAGATCTATAAGGTAGGATCGGTTCCGAAAGGATTCGAGAAAATGTTTTTTTTCGAAAAATTTCCGATCAAATCGTCGGAAAAAAATTTTGGAATTTTTTACACAAAACCTCGATATCTTTAGAACGGTTAGGACTAGCGGCATGAACGACCCCATATTTGAAATCGCCGCGTCGAGATCTATAAGGTAGGATCGGTTCCGAAAGGATTCGAGAAAATGTTTTTTTTCGAAAAATTTCCGATCAAATCGTCGGAAAAAAATTTTGGAATTTTTTACACAAAAACCTCGATATCTCGAGAACTGTTAGGACTAGCAGCATGAACGACCCCATATTTGAAATCGCCGCGTCGAGATCTATAAGGTAGGATCGGTTCCGAAAGGATTCGAGAAAATGTTTTTTTTCGAAAAATTTCCGATCAAATCGTCGGAAAAAAATTTTGGAATTTTTTACACAAAACCTCGATATCTTTAGAACTGTTAGGACTAGCAGCATGAACGACCCCATATTTGAAATCGCCGCGTCGAGATCTATAAGGTAGGATCGGTTCCGAAAGGATTCGAGAAAATGTTTTTTTTCGAAAAATTTCCGATCAAATCGTCGGAAAAAAATTTTGGAATTTTTTACACAAAAACCTCGATATCTCGAGAACTGTTAGGACTAGCAGCATGAACGACCTCATATTTGAAATCGCCGCGTCGAGATCTATAAGGTAGGATCGGTTCCGAAAGGATTCGAGAAAATGTTTTTTTTCGAAAAATTTCCGATCAAATCGTCGGAAAAAAATTTTGGAATTTTTTACACAAAAACCTCGATATCTTTAGAACGGTTAGGACTAGCGGCATGAACGACCTCATCTTTGAAATCGCCGCGTCGAGATCTATAAGGTAGAATCGGTTCCGAAAGGATTCGAGAAAATGTTTTTTTTCGAAAAATTTCCGATCAAATCGTCGGAAAAAAATTTTGGAATTTTTTACACAAAAACCTCGATATCTCGAGAACTGTTAGGACTAGCAGCATGAACGACCCCATATTTGAAATCGCCGCGTCGAGATCTATAAGGTAGGATCGGTTCCGAAAGGATTCGAGAAAATGTTTTTTTTCGAAAAATTTCCGATCAAATCGTCGGAAAAAAATTTTGGAATTTTTTACACAAAAACCTCGATATCTCGAGAACTGTTAGGACTAGCAGCATGAACGACCCCATATTTGAAATCGCCGCGTCGAGATCTATAAGGTAGGATCGGTTCCGAAAGGATTCGAGAAAATGTTTTTTTTCGAAAAATTTCCGATCAAATCGTCGGAAAAAAATTTTGGAATTTTTTACACAAAAACCTCGATATCTCGAGAACTGTTAGGACTAGCAGCATGAACGACCCCATATTTGAAATCGCCGCGTCGAGATCTATAAGGTAGGATCGGTTCCGAAAGGATTCGAGAAAATGTTTTTTTTCGAAAAATTTCCGATCAAATCGTCGGAAAAAAATTTTGGAATTTTTTACACAAAAACCTCGATATCTCGAGAACTGTTAGGACTAGCAGCATGAACGACCCCATATTTGAAATCGCCGCGTCGAGATCTATAAGGTAGGATCGGTTCCGAAAGGATTCGAGAAAATGTTTTTTTTCGAAAAATTTCCGATCAAATCGTCGGAAAAAAATTTTGGAATTTTTTACACAAAACCTCGATATCTTTAGAACTGTTAGGACTAGCAGCATGAACGACCCCATATTTGAAATCGCCGCGTCGAGATCTATAAGGTAGGATCGGTTCCGAAAGGATTCGAGAAAATGTTTTTTTTCGAAAAATTTCCGATCAAATCGTCGGAAAAAAATTTTGGAATTTTTTACACAAAAACCTCGATATCTCGAGAACTGTTAGGACTAGCAGCATGAACGACCCCATATTTGAAATCGCCGCGTCGAGATCTATAAGGTAGGATCGGTTCCGAAAGGATTCGAGAAAATGTTTTTTTTCGAAAAATTTCCGATCAAATCGTCGGAAAAAAATTTTGGAATTTTTTACACAAAAACCTCGATATCTCGAGAACTGTTAGGACTAGCAGCATGAACGACCCCATATTTGAAATCGCCGCGTCGAGATCTATAAGGTAGGATCGGTTCCGAAAGGATTCGAGAAAATGTTTTTTTTCGAAAAATTTCCGATCAAATCGTCGGAAAAAAATTTTGGAATTTTTTACACAAAAACCTCGATATCTCGAGAACTGTTAGGACTAGCAGCATGAACGACCCCATATTTGAAATCGCCGCGTCGAGATCTATAAGGTAGGATCGGTTCCGAAAGGATTCGAGAAAATGTTTTTTTTCGAAAAATTTCCGATCAAATCGTCGGAAAAAAATTTTGGAATTTTTTACACAAAACCTCGATATCTTTAGAACTGTTAGGACTAGCAGCATGAACGACCCCATATTTGAAATCGCCGCGTCGAGATCTATAAGGTAGGATCGGTTCCGAAAGGATTCGAGAAAATGTTTTTTTTCGAAAAATTTCCGATCAAATCGTCGGAAAAAAATTTTGGAATTTTTTACACAAAAACCTCGATATCTCGAGAACTGTTAGGACTAGCAGCATGAACGACCTCATATTTGAAATCGCCGCGTCGAGATCTATAAGGTAGGATCGGTTCCGAAAGGATTCGAGAAAATGTTTTTTTTCGAAAAATTTCCGATCAAATCGTCGGAAAAAAATTTTGGAATTTTTTACACAAAAACCTCGATATCTCGAGAACGGTTAGGACTAGCGGCATGAACGACCCCATATTTGAAATCGCCGCGTCGAGATCTATAAGGTAGGATCGGTTCCGAAAGGATTCGAGAAAATGTTTTTTTTCGAAAAATTTCCGATCAAATCGTCGGAAAAAAATTTTGGAATTTTTTACACAAAAACCTCGATATCTCGAGAACTGTTAGGACTAGCAGCATGAACGACCCCATATTTGAAATCGCCGCGTCGAGATCTATAAGGTAGGATCGGTTCCGAAAGGATTCGAGAAAATGTTTTTTTTCGAAAAATTTCCGATCAAATCGTCGGAAAAAAATTTTGGAATTTTTACACAAAAACCTCGATATCTTCGAGAACTGTTAGGACTAGCAGCATGAACGACCTCATCTTTGAAATCGCCGCGTCGAGATCTATAAGGTAGGATCGGTTCCGAAAGGATTCGAGAAAATGTTTTTTTTCGAAAAATTTCCGATCAAATCGTCGGAAAAAAATTTTGGAATTTTTTACACAAAAACCTCGATATCTCGAGAACTGTTAGGACTAGCAGCATGAACGACCCCATATTTGAAATCGCCGCGTCGAGATCTATAAGGTAGGATCGGTTCCGAAAG
This sequence comes from Dorcus parallelipipedus, assembly GCA_958336345.1. Lineage (NCBI taxonomy): Eukaryota > Metazoa > Arthropoda > Insecta > Coleoptera > Lucanidae > Dorcus > Dorcus parallelipipedus. The sequence goes on from OY284476.1 coordinate 6,345,904, forward strand.
GATTCGAGAAAATGTTTTTTTTCGAAAAATTTCCGATCAAATCGTCGGAAAAAAATTTTGGAATTTTTTACACAAAAACCTCGATATCTCGAGAACTGTTAGGACTAGCAGCATGAACGACCCCATATTTGAAATCGCCGCGTCGAGATCTATAAGGTAGGATCGGTTCCGAAAGGATTCGAGAAAATGTTTTTTTTCGAAAAATTTCCGATCAAATCGTCGGAAAAAAATTTTGGAATTTTTTACACAAAAACCTCGATATCTCGAGAACTGTTAGGACTAGCAGCATGAACGACCCCATATTTGAAATCGCCGCGTCGAGATCTATAAGGTAGGATCGGTTCCGAAAGGATTCGAGAAAATGTTTTTTTTCGAAAAATTTCCGATCAAATCGTCGGAAAAAAATTTTGGAATTTTTTACACAAAAACCTCGATATCTCGAGAACTGTTAGGACTAGCAGCATGAACGACCCCATATTTGAAATCGCCGCGTCGAGATCTATAAGGTAGGATCGGTTCCGAAAGGATTCGAGAAAATGTTTTTTTTCGAAAAATTTCCGATCAAATCGTCGGAAAAAAATTTTGGAATTTTTTACACAAAAACCTCGATATCTCGAGAACTGTTAGGACTAGCAGCATGAACGACCCCATATTTGAAATCGCCGCGTCGAGATCTATAAGGTAGGATCGGTTCCGAAAGGATTCGAGAAAATGTTTTTTTTCGAAAAATTTCCGATCAAATCGTCGGAAAAAAAATTTTGGAATTTTTTACACAAAAACCTCGATATCTCGAGAACTGTTAGGACTAGCAGCATGAACGACCCCATATTTGAAATCGCCGCGTCGAGATCTATAAGGTAGGATCGGTTCCGAAAGGATTCGAGAAAATGTTTTTTTTCGAAAAATTTCCGATCAAATCGTCGGAAAAAAATTTTGGAATTTTTTACACAAAAACCTCGATATCTCGAGAACTGTTAGGACTAGCAGCATGAACGACCCCATATTTGAAATCGCCGCGTCGAGATCTATAAGGTAGGATCGGTTCCGAAAGGATTCGAGAAAATGTTTTTTTTCGAAAAATTTCCGATCAAATCGTCGGAAAAAAATTTTGGAATTTTTTACACAAAAACCTCGATATCTCGAGAACTGTTAGGACTAGCAGCATGAACGACCCCATATTTGAAATCGCCGCGTCGAGATCTATAAGGTAGGATCGGTTCCGAAAGGATTCGAGAAAATGTTTTTTTTCGAAAAATTTCCGATCAAATCGTCGGAAAAAAATTTTGGAATTTTTTACAAAAAAACCTCGATATCTCGAGAACTGTTAGGACTAGCAGCATGAACGACCCCATATTTGAAATCGCCGCGTCGAGATCTATAAGGTAGGATCGGTTCCGAAAGGATTCGAGAAAATGTTTTTTTTCGAAAAATTTCCGATCAAATCGTCGGAAAAAAATTTTGGAATTTTTTACACAAAAACCTCGATATCTCGAGAACTGTTAGGACTAGCAGCATGAACGACCCCATATTTGAAATCGCCGCGTCGAGATCTATAAGGTAGGATCGGTTCCGAAAGGATTCGAGAAAATGTTTTTTTTCGAAAAATTTCCGATCAAATCGTCGGAAAAAAATTTTGGAATTTTTTACACAAAAACCTCGATATCTCGAGAACTGTTAGGACTAGCAGCATGAACGACCCCATATTTGAAATCGCCGCGTCGAGATCTATAAGGTAGGATCGGTTCCGAAAGGATTCGAGAAAATGTTTTTTTTCGAAAAATTTCCGATCAAATCGTCGGAAAAAAATTTTGGAATTTTTTACACAAAAAACCTCGATATCTCGAGAACTGTTAGGACTAGCAGCATGAACGACCCCATATTTGAAATCGCCGCGTCGAGATCTATAAGGTAGGATCGGTTCCGAAAGGATTCGAGAAAATGTTTTTTTTCGAAAAATTTCCGATCAAATCGTCGGAAAAAAATTTTGGAATTTTTTACACAAAAACCTCGATATCTCGAGAACTGTTAGGACTAGCAGCATGAACGACCCCATATTTGAAATCGCCGCGTCGAGATCTATAAGGTAGGATCGGTTCCGAAAGGATTCGAGAAAATGTTTTTTTTCGAAAAATTTCCGATCAAATCGTCGGAAAAAAATTTTGGAATTTTTTACACAAAAACCTCGATATCTCGAGAACTGTTAGGACTAGCAGCATGAACGACCCCATATTTGAAATCGCCGCGTCGAGATCTATAAGGTAGGATCGGTTCCGAAAGGATTCGAGAAAATGTTTTTTTTCGAAAAATTTCCGATCAAATCGTCGGAAAAAAATTTTGGAATTTTTTACACAAAAACCTCGATATCTCGAGAACTGTTAGGACTAGCAGCATGAACGACCCCATATTTGAAATCGCCGCGTCGAGATCTATAAGGTAGGATCGGTTCCGAAAGGATTCGAGAAAATGTTTTTTTTCGAAAAATTTCCGATCAAATCGTCGGAAAAAAATTTTGGAATTTTTTACACAAAAACCTCGATATCTCGAGAACTGTTAGGACTAGCAGCATGAACGACCCCATATTTGAAATCGCCGCGTCGAGATCTATAAGGTAGGATCGGTTCCGAAAGGATTCGAGAAAATGTTTTTTTTCGAAAAATTTCCGATCAAATCGTCGGAAAAAAATTTTGGAATTTTTTACACAAAAACCTCGATATCTCGAGAACTGTTAGGACTAGCAGCATGAACGACCCCATATTTGAAATCGCCGCGTCGAGATCTATAAGGTAGGATCGGTTCCGAAAGGATTCGAGAAAATGTTTTTTTTCGAAAAATTTCCGATCAAATCGTCGGAAAAAAATTTTGGAATTTTTTACACAAAAACCTCGATATCTCGAGAACTGTTAGGACTAGCAGCATGAACGACCCCATATTTGAAATCGCCGCGTCGAGATCTATAAGGTAGGATCGGTTCCGAAAGGATTCGAGAAAATGTTTTTTTTCGAAAAATTTCCGATCAAATCGTCGGAAAAAAATTTTGGAATTTTTTACACAAAAACCTCGATATCTCGAGAACTGTTAGGACTAGCAGCATGAACGACCCCATATTTGAAATCGCCGCGTCGAGATCTATAAGGTAGGATCGGTTCCGAAAGGATTCGAGAAAATGTTTTTTTTCGAAAAATTTCCGATCAAATCGTCGGAAAAAAATTTTGGAATTTTTTACACAAAAACCTCGATATCTCGAGAACTGTTAGGACTAGCAGCATGAACGACCCCATATTTGAAATCGCCGCGTCGAGATCTATAAGGTAGGATCGGTTCCGAAAGGATTCGAGAAAATGTTTTTTTTCGAAAAATTTCCGATCAAATCGTCGGAAAAAAATTTTGGAATTTTTTACACAAAAACCTCGATATCTCGAGAACTGTTAGGACTAGCAGCATGAACGACCCCATATTTGAAATCGCCGCGTCGAGATCTATAAGGTAGGATCGGTTCCGAAAGGATTCGAGAAAATGTTTTTTTTCGAAAAATTTCCGATCAAATCGTCGGAAAAAAATTTTGGAATTTTTTACACAAAAACCTCGATATCTCGAGAACTGTTAGGACTAGCAGCATGAACGACCCCATATTTGAAATCGCCGCGTCGAGATCTATAAGGTAGGATCGGTTCCGAAAGGATTCGAGAAAATGTTTTTTTTCGAAAAATTTCCGATCAAATCGTCGGAAAAAAATTTTGGAATTTTTTACACAAAAACCTCGATATCTCAGAACTGTTAGGACTAGCAGCATGAACGACCCCATATTTGAAATCGCCGCGTCGAGATCTATAAGGTAGGATCGGTTCCGAAAGGATTCGAGAAAATGTCTTTTTTCGAAAAATTTCCGCTCAAATCGTCGGAAAAAAATTTTGGAATTTTTTACACAAAAACCTCGATATCTTTAGAACGGTTAGGACTAGCGGCATGAACGACCCCATATTTGAAATCGCCGCGTCGAGATCTATAAGGTAGGATCGGTTCCGAAAGGATTCGAGAAAATGTTTTTTTTCGAAAAATTTCCGATCAAATCGTCGGAAAAAAATTTTGGAATTTTTTACACAAAAACCTCGATATCTTTAGAACGGTTAGGACTAGCGGCATGAACGACCCCATATTTGAAATCGCCGCGTCGAGATCTATAAGGTAGGATCGGTTCCGAAAGGATTCGAGAAAATGTTTTTTTTCGAAAAATTTCCGATCAAATCGTCGGAAAAAAATTTTGGAATTTTTTACACAAAAACCTCGATATCTTTAGAACTGTTAGGACTAGCGGCATGAACGACCCCATATTTGAAATCGCCGCGTCGAGATCTATAAGGTAGGATCGGTTCCGAAAGGATTCGAGAAAATGTTTTTTTTCGAAAAATTTCCGATCAAATCGTCGGAAAAAAATTTTGGAATTTTTTACACAAAAACCTCGATATCTTTAGAACGGTTAGGACTAGCGGCATGAACGACCCCATATTTGAAATCGCCGCGTCGAGATCTATAAGGTAGGATCGGTTCCGAAAGGATTCGAGAAAATGTTTTTTTTCGAAAAATTTCCGATCAAATCGTCGGAAAAAAATTTTGGAATTTTTTACACAAAAACCTCGATATCTCGAGAACTGTTAGGACTAGCAGCATGAACGACCCCATATTTGAAATCGCCGCGTCGAGATCTATAAGGTAGGATCGGTTCCGAAAGGATTCGAGAAAATGTTTTTTTTCGAAAAATTTCCGATCAAATCGTCGGAAAAAAATTTTGGAATTTTTTACACAAAAACCTCGATATCTCGAGAACTGTTAGGACTAGCAGCATGAACGACCCCATATTTGAAATCGCCGCGTCGAGATCTATAAGGTAGGATCGGTTCCGAAAGGATTCGAGAAAATGTCTTTTTTCGAAAAATTTCCGATCAAATCGTCGGAAAAAAATTTTGGAATTTTTTACACAAAAACCTCGATATCTTTAGAACGGTTAGGACTAGCGGCATGAACGACCCCATATTTGAAATCGCCGCGTCGAGATCTATAAGGTAGGATCGGTTCCGAAAGGATTCGAGAAAATGTTTTTTTTTTCGAAAAATTTCCGATCAAATCGTCGGAAAAAAATTTTGGAATTTTTTACACAAAAACCTCGATATCTTTAGAACGGTTAGGACTAGCGGCATGAACGACCCCATATTTGAAATCGCCGCGTCGAGATCTATAAGGTAGGATCGGTTCCGAAAGGATTCGAGAAAATGTTTTTTTTCGAAAAATTTCCGATCAAATCGTCGGAAAAAAATTTTGGAATTTTTTACACAAAAACCACGATATCTCGAGAACTGTTAGGACTAGCAGCATGAACGACCCCATATTTGAAATCGCCGCGTCGAGATCTATAAGGTAGGATCGGTTCCGAAAGGATTCGAGAAAATGTTTTTTTTCGAAAAATTTCCGATCAAATCGTCGGAAAAAAATTTTGGAATTTTTTACACAAAAACCTCGATATCTCGAGAACTGTTAGGACTAGCAGCATGAACGACCCCATATTTGAAATCGCCGCGTCGAGATCTATAAGGTAGGATCGGTTCCGAAAGGATTCGAGAAAATGTTTTTTTTCGAAAAATTTCCGATCAAATCGTCGGAAAAAAATTTTGGAATTTTTTACACAAAAACCTCGATATCTCGAGAACTGTTAGGACTAGCAGCATGAACGACCCCATATTTGAAATCGCCGCGTCGAGATCTATAAGGTAGGATCGGTTCCGAAAGGATTCGAGAAAATGTCTTTTTTCGAAAAATTTCCGATCAAATCGTCGGAAAAAAATTTTGGAATTTTTTACACAAAAACCTCGATATCTCGAGAACTGTTAGGACTAGCAGCATGAACGACCCCATATTTGAAATCGCCGCGTCGAGATCTATAAGGTAGGATCGGTTCCGAAAGGATTCGAGAAAATGTTTTTTTTCGAAAAATTTCCGATCAAATCGTCGGAAAAAAATTTTGGAATTTTTTACACAAAAACCTCGATATCTTTAGAACGGTTAGGACTAGCGGCATGAACGACCCCATATTTGAAATCGCCGCGTCGAGATCTATAAGGTAGGATCGGTTCCGAAAGGATTCGAGAAAATGTTTTTTTTCGAAAAATTTCCGATCAAATCGTCGGAAAAAAATTTTGGAATTTTTTACACAAAAACCTCGATATCTCGAGAACTGTTAGGACTAGCAGCATGAACGACCCCATATTTGAAATCGCCGCGTCGAGATCTATAAGGTAGGATCGGTTCCGAAAGGATTCGAGAAAATGTTTTTTTTCGAAAAATTTCCGATCAAATCGTCGGAAAAAAATTTTGGAATTTTTTACACAAAAACCTCGATATCTCGAGAACTGTTAGGACTAGCAGCATGAACGACCCCATATTTGAAATCGCCGCGTCGAGATCTATAAGGTAGGATCGGTTCCGAAAGGATTCGAGAAAATGTCTTTTTTCGAAAAATTTCCGATCAAATCGTCGGAAAAAAATTTTGGAATTTTTTACACAAAAACCTCGATATCTTTAGAACGGTTAGGACTAGCGGCATGAACGACCCCATATTTGAAATCGCCGCGTCGAGATCTATAAGGTAGGATCGGTTCCGAAAGGATTCGAGAAAACGTTTTTTTTCGAAAAATTTCCGATCAAATCGTCGGAAAAAAATTTTGGAATTTTTTACACAAAAACCTCGATATCTTTAGAACTGTTAGGACTAGCGGCATGAACGACCCCATATTTGAAATCGCCGCGTCGAGATCTATAAGGTAGGATCGGTTCCGAAAGGATTCGAGAAAATGTTTTTTTTCGAAAAATTTCCGATCAAATCGTCGGAAAAAAATTTTGGAATTTTTTACACAAAAACCTCGATATCTTTAGAACGGTTAGGACTAGCGGCATGAACGACCCCGTATTTGAAATCGCCGCGTCGAGATCTATAAGGTAGGATCGGTTCCGAAAGGATTCGAGAAAACGTTTTTTTTCGAAAAATTTCCGATCATGTCGGAAAAAAATTTTGGAATTTTTTACACAAAAACCTCGATATCTTTAGAACGGTTAGGACTAGCGGCATGAACGACCCCATATTTGAAATCGCCGCGTCGAGATCTATAAGGTAGGATCGGTTCCGAAAGGATTCGAGAAAACGTTTTTTTTCGAAAAATTTCCGATCAAATCGTCGGAAAAAAATTTTGGAATTTTTTACACAAAAACCTCGATATCTCGAGAACTGTTAGGACTAGCAGCATGAACGACCCAATATTTGAAATCGCCGCGTCGAGATCTATAAGGTAGGATCGGTTCCGAAAGGATTCGAGAAAATGTTTTTTTTCGAAAAATTTCCGATCAAATCGTCGGAAAAAAATTTTGGAATTTTTTACACAAAAACCTCGATATCTTTAGAACGGTTAGGACTAGCGGCATGAACGACCCCATATTTGAAATCGCCGCGTCGAGATCTATAAGGTAGGATCGGTTCCGAAAGGATTCGAGAAAACGTTTTTTTTCGAAAAATTTCCGATCATGTCGGAAAAAAATTTTGGAATTTTTTACACAAAAACCTCGATATCTTTAGAACGGTTAGGACTAGCGGCATGAACGACCCCATATTTGAAATCGCCGCGTCGAGATCTATAAGGTAGGATCGGTTCCGAAAGGATTCGAGAAAATGTTTTTTTTCGAAAAAATTCCGATCAAATCGTCGGAAAAAAATTTTGGAATTTTTTACACAAAAACCTCGATATCTCGAGAACTGTTAGGACTAGCCGCATGAACGACCCCATATTTGAAATCGCCGCGTCGAGATCTATAAGGTAGGATCGGTTCCGAAAGGATTCGAGAAAATGTCTTTTTTCGAAAAATTTCCGATCAAATCGTTGGAAAAAAATTTTGAAATTTTTTACACAAAAACCTCGATATCTCGAGAACTGTTAGGACTAGCAGCATGAACGACCCCATATTTGAAATCGCCGCGTCGAGATCTATAAGGTAGGATCGGTTCCGAAAGGATTCGAGAAAATGTTTTTTTTCGAAAAATTTCCGATCAAATCGTCGGAAAAAAATTTTGGAATTTTTTACACAAAAACCTCGATATCTCGAGAACTGTTAGGACTAGCAGCATGAACGACCCCATATTTGAAATCGCCGCGTCGAGATCTATAAGGTAGGATCGGTTCCGAAAGGATTCGAGAAAATGTTTTTTTTCGAAAAATTTCCGATCAAATCGTCGGAAAAAAATTTTGGAATTTTTTACACAAAAACCTCGATATCTTTAGAACGGTTAGGACTAGCGGCATGAACGACCCCATATTTGAAATCGCCGCGTCGAGATCTATAAGGTAGGATCGGTTCCGAAAGGATTCGAGAAAATGTCTTTTTTCGAAAAATTTCCGATCAAATCGTCGGAAAAAAATTTTGAAATTTTTTACACAAAAACCTCGATATCTCGAGAACTGTTAGGACTAGCAGCATGAACGACCCCATATTTGAAATCGCCGCGTCGAGATCTATAAGGTAGGATCGGTTCCGAAAGGATTCGAGAAAATGTTTTTTTTCGAAAAATTTCCGATCAAATCGTCGGAAAAAAATTTTGGAATTTTTTACACAAAAACCTCGATATCTTTAGAACGGTTAGGACTAGCGGCATGAACGACCCCATATTTGAAATCGCCGCGTCGAGATCTATAAGGTAGGATCGGTTCCGAAAGGATTCGAGAAAATGTTTTTTTTCGAAAAATTTCCGATCAAATCGTCGGAAAAAAATTTTGGAATTTTTTACACAAAAACCTCGATATCTCGAGTACTGTTAGGACTAGCAGCATGAACGACCCCATATTTGAAATCGCCGCGTCGAGATCTATAAGGTAGGATCGGTTCCGAAAGGATTCGAGAAAATGTTTTTTTTCGAAAAATTTCCGATCAAATCGTCGGAAAAAAAATTTGGAATTTTTTACACAAAAACCTCGATATCTTTAGAACTGTTAGGACTAGCGGCATGAACGACCCCATATTTGAAATCGCCGCGTCGAGATCTATAAGGTAGGATCGGTTCCGAAAGGATTCGAGAAAATGTTTTTTTTCGAAAAATTTCCGATCAAATCGTCGGAAAAAAATTTTGGAATTTTTTACACAAAAACCTCGATATCTCGAGAACTGTTAGGACTAGCAGCATGAACGACCCCATATTTGAAATCGCCGCGTCGAGATCTATAAGGTAGGATCGGTTCCGAAAGGATTCGAGAAAATGTTTTTTTTCGAAAAATTTCCGATCAAATCGTCGGAAAAAAATTTTGGAATTTTTTACACAAAAACCTCGATATCTTTAGAACGGTTAGGACTAGCGGCATGAACGACCCCTTATTTGAAATCGCCGCGTCAAGATCTATAAGGTAGGATCGGTTCCGAAAGGATTCGAGAAAATGTTTTTTTTCGAAAAAATTCCGATCAAATCGTCGGAAAAAAATTTTGGAATTTTTTACACAAAAACCTCGATATCTTTAGAACGGTTAGGACTAGCGGCATGAACGACCCCATATTTGAAATCGCCGCGTCGAGATCTATAAGGTAGGATCGGTTCCGAAAGGATTCGAGAAAATGTTTTTTTTCGAAAAAATTCCGATCAAATCGTCGGAAAAAAATTTTGGAATTTTTTACACAAAAACCTCGATATCTCGAGAACTGTTAGGACTAGCCGCATGAACGACCCCATATTTGAAATCGCCGCGTCGAGATCTATAAGGTAGGATCGGTTCCGAAAGGATTCGAGAAAATGTTTTTTTTCGAAAAATTTCCGATCAAATCGTCGGAAAAAAATTTTGGAATTTTTTACACAAAAACCTCGATATCTCGAGAACTGTTAGGACTAGCAGCATGAACGACCCCATATTTGAAATCGCCGCGTCGAGATCTATAAGGTAGGATCGGTTCCGAAAGGATTCGAGAAAATGTTTTTTTTCGAAAAATTTCCGATCAAATCGTCGGAAAAAAATTTTGGAATTTTTTACACAAAAACCTCGATATCTCGAGAACTGTTAGGACTAGCAGCATGAACGACCCCATATTTGAAATCGCCGCGTCGAGATCTATAAGGTAGGATCGGTTCCGAAAGGATTCGAGAAAATGTTTTTTTTCGAAAAATTTCCGATCAAATCGTCGGAAAAAAATTTTGGAATTTTTTACACAAAAACCTCGATATCTCGAGAACTGTTAGGACTAGCAGCATGAACGACCCCATATTTGAAATCGCCGCGTCGAGATCTATAAGGTAGGATCGGTTCCGAAAGGATTCGAGAAAATGTTTTTTTTCGAAAAATTTCCGATCAAATCGTCGGAAAAAAATTTTGGAATTTTTTACACAAAAAACCTCGATATCTCGAGAACTGTTAGGACTAGCAGCATGAACGACCCCATATTTGAAATCGCCGCGTCGAGATCTATAAGGTAGGATCGGTTCCGAAAGGATTCGAGAAAATGTTTTTTTTCGAAAAATTTCCGATCAAATCGTCGGAAAAAAATTTTGGAATTTTTTACACAAAAACCTCGATATCTCGAGAACTGTTAGGACTAGCAGCATGAACGACCCCATATTTGAAATCGCCGCGTCGAGATCTATAAGGTAGGATCGGTTCCGAAAGGATTCGAGAAAATGTTTTTTTTCGAAAAATTTCCGATCAAATCGTCGGAAAAAAATTTTGGAATTTTTTACAAAAAAACCTCGATATCTCGAGAACTGTTAGGACTAGCAGCATGAACGACCCCATATTTGAAATCGCCGCGTCGAGATCTATAAGGTAGGATCGGTTCCGAAAGGATTCGAGAAAATGTTTTTTTTCGAAAAATTTCCGATCAAATCGTCGGAAAAAAATTTTGGAATTTTTTACACAAAAACCTCGATATCTCGAGAACTGTTAGGACTAGCAGCATGAACGACCCCATATTTGAAATCGCCGCGTCGAGATCTATAAGGTAGGATCGGTTCCGAAAGGATTCGAGAAAATGTTTTTTTTCGAAAAATTTCCGATCAAATCGTCGGAAAAAAATTTTGGAATTTTTTACACAAAAACCTCGATATCTCGAGAACTGTTAGGACTAGCAGCATGAACGACCCCATATTTGAAATCGCCGCGTCGAGATCTATAAGGTAGGATCGGTTCCGAAAGGATTCGAGAAAATGTTTTTTTTCGAAAAATTTCCGATCAAATCGTCGGAAAAAAATTTTGGAATTTTTTTACACAAAAACCTCGATATCTCGAGAACTGTTAGGACTAGCAGCATGAACGACCCCATATTTGAAATCGCCGCGTCGAGATCTATAAGGTAGGATCGGTTCCGAAAGGATTCGAGAAAATGTTTTTTTTCGAAAAATTTCCGATCAAATCGTCGGAAAAAAATTTTGGAATTTTTTACACAAAAACCTCGATATCTCGAGAACTGTTAGGACTAGCAGCATGAACGACCCCATATTTGAAATCGCCGCGTCGAGATCTATAAGGTAGGATCGGTTCCGAAAGGATTCGAGAAAATGTTTTTTTTCGAAAAATTTCCGATCAAATCGTCGGAAAAAAATTTTGGAATTTTTTACACAAAAACCTCGATATCTCGAGAACTGTTAGGACTAGCAGCATGAACGACCCCATATTTGAAATCGCCGCGTCGAGATCTATAAGGTAGGATCGGTTCCGAAAGGATTCGAGAAAATGTTTTTTTTCGAAAAATTTCCGATCAAATCGTCGGAAAAAAATTTTGGAATTTTTTACACAAAAACCTCGATATCTCGAGAACTGTTAGGACTAGCAGCATGAACGACCCCATATTTGAAATCGCCGCGTCGAGATCTATAAGGTAGGATCGGTTCCGAAAGGATTCGAGAAAATGTTTTTTTTCGAAAAATTTCCGATCAAATCGTCGGAAAAAAATTTTGGAATTTTTTACACAAAAACCTCGATATCTCGAGAACTGTTAGGACTAGCAGCATGAACGACCCCATATTTGAAATCGCCGCGTCGAGATCTATAAGGTAGGATCGGTTCCGAAAGGATTCGAGAAAATGTTTTTTTTCGAAAAATTTCCGATCAAATCGTCGGAAAAAAATTTTGGAATTTTTTACACAAAAACCTCGATATCTCGAGAACTGTTAGGACTAGCAGCATGAACGACCCCATATTTGAAATCGCCGCGTCGAGATCTATAAGGTAGGATCGGTTCCGAAAGGATTCGAGAAAATGTTTTTTTTCGAAAAATTTCCGATCAAATCGTCGGAAAAAAATTTTGGAATTTTTTACAAAAAAACCTCGATATCTCGAGAACTGTTAGGACTAGCAGCATGAACGACCCCATATTTGAAATCGCCGCGTCGAGATCTATAAGGTAGGATCGGTTCCGAAAGGATTCGAGAAAATGTTTTTTTTCGAAAAATTTCCGATCAAATCGTCGGAAAAAAATTTTGGAATTTTTTACACAAAAACCTCGATATCTCGAGAACTGTTAGGACTAGCAGCATGAACGACCCCATATTTGAAATCGCCGCGTCGAGATCTATAAGGTAGGATCGGTTCCGAAAGGATTCGAGAAAATGTTTTTTTTCGAAAAATTTCCGATCAAATCGTCGGAAAAAAATTTTGGAATTTTTTACACAAAAACCTCGATATCTCGAGAACTGTTAGGACTAGCAGCATGAACGACCCCATATTTGAAATCGCCGCGTCGAGATCTATAAGGTAGGATCGGTTCCGAAAGGATTCGAGAAAATGTTTTTTTTCGAAAAATTTCCGATCAAATCGTCGGAAAAAAATTTTGGAATTTTTTACACAAAAACCTCGATATCTCGAGAACTGTTAGGACTAGCAGCATGAACGACCCCATATTTGAAATCGCCGCGTCGAGATCTATAAGGTAGGATCGGTTCCGAAAGGATTCGAGAAAATGTTTTTTTTCGAAAAATTTCCGATCAAATCGTCGGAAAAAAATTTTGGAATTTTTTACACAAAAACCACGATATCTCGAGAACTGTTAGGACTAGCAGCATGAACGACCCCATATTTGAAATCGCCGCGTCGAGATCTATAAGGTAGGATCGGTTCCGAAAGGATTCGAGAAAATGTTTTTTTTCGAAAAATTTCCGATCAAATCGTCGGAAAAAAATTTTGGAATTTTTTACACAAAAACCTCGATATCTCGAGAACTGTTAGGACTAGCAGCATGAACGACCCCATATTTGAAATCGCCGCGTCGAGATCTATAAGGTAGGATCGGTTCCGAAAGGATTCGAGAAAATGTCTTTTTTCGAAAAATTTCCGATCAAATCGTCGGAAAAAAATTTTGGAATTTTTTACACAAAAACCTCGATATCTTTAGAACGGTTAGGACTAGCGGCATGAACGACCCCATATTTGAAATCGCCGCGTCGAGATCTATAAGGTAGGATCGGTTCCGAAAGGATTCGAGAAAATGTTTTTTTTCGAAAAATTTCCGATCAAATCGTCGGAAAAAAATTTTGGAATTTTTTACACAAAAACCTCGATATCTTTAGAACGGTTAGGACTAGCGGCATGAACGACCCCATATTTGAAATCGCCGCGTCGAGATCTATAAGGTAGGATCGGTTCCGAAAGGATTCGAGAAAATGTTTTTTTTCGAAAAATTTCCGATCAAATCGTCGGAAAAAAATTTTGGAATTTTTTACACAAAAACCTCGATATCTTTAGAACTGTTAGGACTAGCGGCATGAACGACCCCATATTTGAAATCGCCGCGTCGAGATCTATAAGGTAGGATCGGTTCCGAAAGGATTCGAGAAAATGTTTTTTTTCGAAAAATTTCCGATCAAATCGTCGGAAAAAAATTTTGGAATTTTTTACACAAAAACCTCGATATCTTTAGAACGGTTAGGACTAGCGGCATGAACGACCCCATATTTGAAATCGCCGCGTCGAGATCTATAAGGTAGGATCGGTTCCGAAAGGATTCGAGAAAATGTTTTTTTTCGAAAAATTTCCGATCAAATCGTCGGAAAAAAATTTTGGAATTTTTTACACAAAAACCTCGATATCTCGAGAACTGTTAGGACTAGCAGCATGAACGACCCCATATTTGAAATCGCCGCGTCGAGATCTATAAGGTAGGATCGGTTCCGAAAGGATTCGAGAAAATGTTTTTTTTCGAAAAATTTCCGATCAAATCGTCGGAAAAAAATTTTGGAATTTTTTACACAAAAACCTCGATATCTCGAGAACTGTTAGGACTAGCAGCATGAACGACCCCATATTTGAAATCGCCGCGTCGAGATCTATAAGGTAGGATCGGTTCCGAAAGGATTCGAGAAAATGTCTTTTTTCGAAAAATTTCCGATCAAATCGTCGGAAAAAAATTTTGGAATTTTTTACACAAAAACCTCGATATCTTTAGAACGGTTAGGACTAGCGGCATGAACGACCCCATATTTGAAATCGCCGCGTCGAGATCTATAAGGTAGGATCGGTTCCGAAAGGATTCGAGAAAATGTTTTTTTTTTCGAAAAATTTCCGATCAAATCGTCGGAAAAAAATTTTGGAATTTTTTACACAAAAACCTCGATATCTTTAGAACGGTTAGGACTAGCGGCATGAACGACCCCATATTTGAAATCGCCGCGTCGAGATCTATAAGGTAGGATCGGTTCCGAAAGGATTCGAGAAAATGTTTTTTTTCGAAAAATTTCCGATCAAATCGTCGGAAAAAAATTTTGGAATTTTTTACACAAAAACCACGATATCTCGAGAACTGTTAGGACTAGCAGCATGAACGACCCCATATTTGAAATCGCCGCGTCGAGATCTATAAGGTAGGATCGGTTCCGAAAGGATTCGAGAAAATGTTTTTTTTCGAAAAATTTCCGATCAAATCGTCGGAAAAAAATTTTGGAATTTTTTACACAAAAACCTCGATATCTCGAGAACTGTTAGGACTAGCAGCATGAACGACCCCATATTTGAAATCGCCGCGTCGAGATCTATAAGGTAGGATCGGTTCCGAAAGGATTCGAGAAAATGTCTTTTTTCGAAAAATTTCCGATCAAATCGTCGGAAAAAAATTTTGGAATTTTTTACACAAAAACCTCGATATCTTTAGAACGGTTAGGACTAGCGGCATGAACGACCCCATATTTGAAATCGCCGCGTCGAGATCTATAAGGTAGGATCGGTTCCGAAAGGATTCGAGAAAATGTTTTTTTTCGAAAAATTTCCGATCAAATCGTCGGAAAAAAATTTTGGAATTTTTTACACAAAAACCTCGATATCTTTAGAACGGTTAGGACTAGCGGCATGAACGACCCCATATTTGAAATCGCCGCGTCGAGATCTATAAGGTAGGATCGGTTCCGAAAGGATTCGAGAAAATGTTTTTTTTCGAAAAATTTCCGATCAAATCGTCGGAAAAAAATTTTGGAATTTTTTACACAAAAACCTCGATATCTCGAGAACTGTTAGGACTAGCAGCATGAACGACCCCATATTTGAAATCGCCGCGTCGAGATCTATAAGGTAGGATCGGTTCCGAAAGGATTCGAGAAAATGTTTTTTTTCGAAAAATTTCCGATCAAATCGTCGGAAAAAAATTTTGGAATTTTTTACACAAAAACCTCGATATCTCGAGAACTGTTAGGACTAGCAGCATGAACGACCCCATATTTGAAATCGCCGCGTCGAGATCTATAAGGTAGGATCGGTTCCGAAAGGATTCGAGAAAATGTCTTTTTTCGAAAAATTTCCGATCAAATCGTCGGAAAAAAATTTTGGAATTTTTTACACAAAAACCTCGATATCTTTAGAACGGTTAGGACTAGCGGCATGAACGACCCCATATTTGAAATCGCCGCGTCGAGATCTATAAGGTAGGATCGGTTCCGAAAGGATTCGAGAAAACGTTTTTTTTCGAAAAATTTCCGATCAAATCGTCGGAAAAAAATTTTGGAATTTTTTACACAAAAACCTCGATATCTTTAGAACTGTTAGGACTAGCGGCATGAACGACCCCATATTTGAAATCGCCGCGTCGAGATCTATAAGGTAGGATCGGTTCCGAAAGGATTCGAGAAAATGTTTTTTTTCGAAAAATTTCCGATCAAATCGTCGGAAAAAAATTTTGGAATTTTTTACACAAAAACCTCGATATCTTTAGAACGGTTAGGACTAGCGGCATGAACGACCCCGTATTTGAAATCGCCGCGTCGAGATCTATAAGGTAGGATCGGTTCCGAAAGGATTCGAGAAAACGTTTTTTTTCGAAAAATTTCCGATCATGTCGGAAAAAAATTTTGGAATTTTTTACACAAAAACCTCGATATCTTTAGAACGGTTAGGACTAGCGGCATGAACGACCCCATATTTGAAATCGCCGCGTCGAGATCTATAAGGTAGGATCGGTTCCGAAAGGATTCGAGAAAACGTTTTTTTTCGAAAAATTTCCGATCAAATCGTCGGAAAAAAATTTTGGAATTTTTTACACAAAAACCTCGATATCTCGAGAACTGTTAGGACTAGCAGCATGAACGACCCAATATTTGAAATCGCCGCGTCGAGATCTATAAGGTAGGATCGGTTCCGAAAGGATTCGAGAAAATGTTTTTTTTCGAAAAATTTCCGATCAAATCGTCGGAAAAAAATTTTGGAATTTTTTACACAAAAACCTCGATATCTTTAGAACGGTTAGGACTAGCGGCATGAACGACCCCATATTTGAAATCGCCGCGTCGAGATCTATAAGGTAGGATCGGTTCCGAAAGGATTCGAGAAAACGTTTTTTTTCGAAAAATTTCCGATCATGTCGGAAAAAAATTTTGGAATTTTTTACACAAAAACCTCGATATCTTTAGAACGGTTAGGACTAGCGGCATGAACGACCCCATATTTGAAATCGCCGCGTCGAGATCTATAAGGTAGGATCGGTTCCGAAAGGATTCGAGAAAATGTTTTTTTTCGAAAAAATTCCGATCAAATCGTCGGAAAAAAATTTTGGAATTTTTTACACAAAAACCTCGATATCTTTAGAACGGTTAGGACTAGCGGCATGAACGACCCCATATTTGAAATCGCCGCGTCGAGATCTATAAGGTAGGATCGGTTCCGAAAGGATTCGAGAAAATGTTTTTTTTCGAAAAATTTCCGATCAAATCGTCGGAAAAAAATTTTGGAATTTTTTACACAAAAACCTCGATATCTCGAGAACTGTTAGGACTAGCAGCATGAACGACCCCATATTTGAAATCGCCGCGTCGAGATCTATAAGGTAGGATCGGTTCCGAAAGGATTCGAGAAAATGTCTTTTTTCGAAAAATTTCCGATCAAATCGTCGGAAAAAAATTTTGGAATTTTTTACACAAAAACCTCGATATCTTTAGAACGGTTAGGACTAGCGGCATGAACGACCCCATATTTGAAATCGCCGCGTCGAGATCTATAAGGTAGGATCGGTTCCGAAAGGATTCGAGAAAATGTTTTTTTTCGAAAAATTTCCGATCAAATCGTCGGAAAAAAATTTTGGAATTTTTTACACAAAAACCTCGATATCTTTAGAACGGTTAGGACTAGCGGCATGAACGACCCCATATTTGAAATCGCCGCGTCGAGATCTATAAGGTAGGATCGGTTCCGAAAGGATTCGAGAAAATGTTTTTTTTCGAAAAATTTCCGATCAAATCGTCGGAAAAAAATTTTGGAATTTTTTACACAAAAACCTCGATATCTCGAGAACTGTTAGGACTAGCAGCATGAACGACCCCATATTTGAAATCGCCGCGTCGAGATCTATAAGGTAGGATCGGTTCCGAAAGGATTCGAGAAAATGTTTTTTTTCGAAAAATTTCCGATCAAATCGTCGGAAAAAAATTTTGGAATTTTTTACACAAAAACCTCGATATCTCGAGAACTGTTAGGACTAGCAGCATGAACGACCCCATATTTGAAATCGCCGCGTCGAGATCTATAAGGTAGGATCGGTTCCGAAAGGATTCGAGAAAATGTCTTTTTTCGAAAAATTTCCGATCAAATCGTCGGAAAAAAATTTTGGAATTTTTTACACAAAAACCTCGATATCTTTAGAACGGTTAGGACTAGCGGCATGAACGACCCCATATTTGAAATCGCCGCGTCGAGATCTATAAGGTAGGATCGGTTCCGAAAGGATTCGAGAAAACGTTTTTTTTCGAAAAATTTCCGATCAAATCGTCGGAAAAAAATTTTGGAATTTTTTACACAAAAACCTCGATATCTTTAGAACTGTTAGGACTAGCGGCATGAACGACCCCATATTTGAAATCGCCGCGTCGAGATCTATAAGGTAGGATCGGTTCCGAAAGGATTCGAGAAAATGTTTTTTTTCGAAAAATTTCCGATCAAATCGTCGGAAAAAAATTTTGGAATTTTTTACACAAAAACCTCGATATCTTTAGAACGGTTAGGACTAGCGGCATGAACGACCCCGTATTTGAAATCGCCGCGTCGAGATCTATAAGGTAGGATCGGTTCCGAAAGGATTCGAGAAAACGTTTTTTTTCGAAAAATTTCCGATCATGTCGGAAAAAAATTTTGGAATTTTTTACACAAAAACCTCGATATCTTTAGAACGGTTAGGACTAGCGGCATGAACGACCCCATATTTGAAATCGCCGCGTCGAGATCTATAAGGTAGGATCGGTTCCGAAAGGATTCGAGAAAATGTCTTTTTTCGAAAAATTTCCGATCAAATCGTCGGAAAAAAATTTTGGAATTTTTTACACAAAAACCTCGATATCTTTAGAACGGTTAGGACTAGCGGCATGAACGACCCCATATTTGAAATCGCCGCGTCGAGATCTATAAGGTAGGATCGGTTCCGAAAGGATTCGAGAAAATGTTTTTTTTTTCGAAAAATTTCCGATCAAATCGTCGGAAAAAAATTTTGGAATTTTTTACACAAAAACCTCGATATCTTTAGAACGGTTAGGACTAGCGGCATGAACGACCCCATATTTGAAATCGCCGCGTCGAGATCTATAAGGTAGGATCGGTTCCGAAAGGATTCGAGAAAATGTTTTTTTTCGAAAAATTTCCGATCAAATCGTCGGAAAAAAATTTTGGAATTTTTTACACAAAAACCACGATATCTCGAGAACTGTTAGGACTAGCAGCATGAACGACCCCATATTTGAAATCGCCGCGTCGAGATCTATAAGGTAGGATCGGTTCCGAAAGGATTCGAGAAAATGTTTTTTTTCGAAAAATTTCCGATCAAATCGTCGGAAAAAAATTTTGGAATTTTTTACACAAAAACCTCGATATCTCGAGAACTGTTAGGACTAGCAGCATGAACGACCCCATATTTGAAATCGCCGCGTCGAGATCTATAAGGTAGGATCGGTTCCGAAAGGATTCGAGAAAATGTCTTTTTTCGAAAAATTTCCGATCAAATCGTCGGAAAAAAATTTTGGAATTTTTTACACAAAAACCTCGATATCTTTAGAACGGTTAGGACTAGCGGCATGAACGACCCCATATTTGAAATCGCCGCGTCGAGATCTATAAGGTAGGATCGGTTCCGAAAGGATTCGAGAAAATGTTTTTTTTCGAAAAATTTCCGATCAAATCGTCGGAAAAAAATTTTGGAATTTTTTACACAAAAACCTCGATATCTTTAGAACGGTTAGGACTAGCGGCATGAACGACCCCATATTTGAAATCGCCGCGTCGAGATCTATAAGGTAGGATCGGTTCCGAAAGGATTCGAGAAAATGTTTTTTTTCGAAAAATTTCCGATCAAATCGTCGGAAAAAAATTTTGGAATTTTTTACACAAAAACCTCGATATCTCGAGAACTGTTAGGACTAGCAGCATGAACGACCCCATATTTGAAATCGCCGCGTCGAGATCTATAAGGTAGGATCGGTTCCGAAAGGATTCGAGAAAATGTTTTTTTTCGAAAAATTTCCGATCAAATCGTCGGAAAAAAATTTTGGAATTTTTTACACAAAAACCTCGATATCTCGAGAACTGTTAGGACTAGCAGCATGAACGACCCCATATTTGAAATCGCCGCGTCGAGATCTATAAGGTAGGATCGGTTCCGAAAGGATTCGAGAAAATGTCTTTTTTCGAAAAATTTCCGATCAAATCGTCGGAAAAAAATTTTGGAATTTTTTACACAAAAACCTCGATATCTTTAGAACGGTTAGGACTAGCGGCATGAACGACCCCATATTTGAAATCGCCGCGTCGAGATCTATAAGGTAGGATCGGTTCCGAAAGGATTCGAGAAAACGTTTTTTTTCGAAAAATTTCCGATCAAATCGTCGGAAAAAAATTTTGGAATTTTTTACACAAAAACCTCGATATCTTTAGAACTGTTAGGACTAGCGGCATGAACGACCCCATATTTGAAATCGCCGCGTCGAGATCTATAAGGTAGGATCGGTTCCGAAAGGATTCGAGAAAATGTTTTTTTTCGAAAAATTTCCGATCAAATCGTCGGAAAAAAATTTTGGAATTTTTTACACAAAAACCTCGATATCTTTAGAACGGTTAGGACTAGCGGCATGAACGACCCCGTATTTGAAATCGCCGCGTCGAGATCTATAAGGTAGGATCGGTTCCGAAAGGATTCGAGAAAACGTTTTTTTTCGAAAAATTTCCGATCATGTCGGAAAAAAATTTTGGAATTTTTTACACAAAAACCTCGATATCTTTAGAACGGTTAGGACTAGCGGCATGAACGACCCCATATTTGAAATCGCCGCGTCGAGATCTATAAGGTAGGATCGGTTCCGAAAGGATTCGAGAAAACGTTTTTTTTCGAAAAATTTCCGATCAAATCGTCGGAAAAAAATTTTGGAATTTTTTACACAAAAACCTCGATATCTCGAGAACTGTTAGGACTAGCAGCATGAACGACCCAATATTTGAAATCGCCGCGTCGAGATCTATAAGGTAGGATCGGTTCCGAAAGGATTCGAGAAAATGTTTTTTTTCGAAAAATTTCCGATCAAATCGTCGGAAAAAAATTTTGGAATTTTTTACACAAAAACCTCGATATCTTTAGAACGGTTAGGACTAGCGGCATGAACGACCCCATATTTGAAATCGCCGCGTCGAGATCTATAAGGTAGGATCGGTTCCGAAAGGATTCGAGAAAACGTTTTTTTTCGAAAAATTTCCGATCATGTCGGAAAAAAATTTTGGAATTTTTTACACAAAAACCTCGATATCTTTAGAACGGTTAGGACTAGCGGCATGAACGACCCCATATTTGAAATCGCCGCGTCGAGATCTATAAGGTAGGATCGGTTCCGAAAGGATTCGAGAAAACGTTTTTTTTCGAAAAATTTCCGATCATGTCGGAAAAAAATTTTGGAATTTTTTACACAAAAACCTCGATATCTTTAGAACGGTTAGGACTAGCGGCATGAACGACCCCATATTTGAAATCGCCGCGTCGAGATCTATAAGGTAGGATCGGTTCCGAAAGGATTCGAGAAAATGTCTTTTTTCGAAAAATTTCCGATCAAATCGTTGGAAAAAAATTTTGAAATTTTTTACACAAAAACCTCGATATCTCGAGAACTGTTAGGACTAGCAGCATGAACGACCCCATATTTGAAATCGCCGCGTCGAGATCTATAAGGTAGGATCGGTTCCGAAAGGATTCGAGAAAATGTTTTTTTTCGAAAAATTTCCGATCAAATCGTCGGAAAAAAATTTTGGAATTTTTTACACAAAAACCTCGATATCTCGAGAACTGTTAGGACTAGCAGCATGAACGACCCCATATTTGAAATCGCCGCGTCGAGATCTATAAGGTAGGATCGGTTCCGAAAGGATTCGAGAAAATGTTTTTTTTCGAAAAATTTCCGATCAAATCGTCGGAAAAAAATTTTGGAATTTTTTACACAAAAACCTCGATATCTTTAGAACGGTTAGGACTAGCGGCATGAACGACCCCATATTTGAAATCGCCGCGTCGAGATCTATAAGGTAGGATCGGTTCCGAAAGGATTCGAGAAAATGTCTTTTTTCGAAAAATTTCCGATCAAATCGTCGGAAAAAAATTTTGAAATTTTTTACACAAAAACCTCGATATCTCGAGAACTGTTAGGACTAGCAGCATGAACGACCCCATATTTGAAATCGCCGCGTCGAGATCTATAAGGTAGGATCGGTTCCGAAAGGATTCGAGAAAATGTTTTTTTTCGAAAAATTTCCGATCAAATCGTCGGAAAAAAATTTTGGAATTTTTTACACAAAAACCTCGATATCTTTAGAACGGTTAGGACTAGCGGCATGAACGACCCCATATTTGAAATCGCCGCGTCGAGATCTATAAGGTAGGATCGGTTCCGAAAGGATTCGAGAAAATGTTTTTTTTCGAAAAATTTCCGATCAAATCGTCGGAAAAAAATTTTGGAATTTTTTACACAAAAACCTCGATATCTCGAGTACTGTTAGGACTAGCAGCATGAACGACCCCATATTTGAAATCGCCGCGTCGAGATCTATAAGGTAGGATCGGTTCCGAAAGGATTCGAGAAAATGTTTTTTTTCGAAAAATTTCCGATCAAATCGTCGGAAAAAAAATTTGGAATTTTTTACACAAAAACCTCGATATCTTTAGAACTGTTAGGACTAGCGGCATGAACGACCCCATATTTGAAATCGCCGCGTCGAGATCTATAAGGTAGGATCGGTTCCGAAAGGATTCGAGAAAATGTTTTTTTTCGAAAAATTTCCGATCAAATCGTCGGAAAAAAATTTTGGAATTTTTTACACAAAAACCTCGATATCTCGAGAACTGTTAGGACTAGCAGCATGAACGACCCCATATTTGAAATCGCCGCGTCGAGATCTATAAGGTAGGATCGGTTCCGAAAGGATTCGAGAAAATGTTTTTTTTCGAAAAAATTCCGATCAAATCGTCGGAAAAAAATTTTGGAATTTTTTACACAAAAACCTCGATATCTTTAGAACGGTTAGGACTAGCGGCATGAACGACCCCATATTTGAAATCGCCGCGTCGAGATCTATAAGGTAGGATCGGTTCCGAAAGGATTCGAGAAAATGTTTTTTTTCGAAAAAATTCCGATCAAATCGTCGGAAAAAAATTTTGGAATTTTTTACACAAAAACCTCGATATCTCGAGAACTGTTAGGACTAGCCGCATGAACGACCCCATATTTGAAATCGCCGCGTCGAGATCTATAAGGTAGGATCGGTTCCGAAAGGATTCGAGAAAATGTCTTTTTTCGAAAAATTTCCGATCAAATCGTCGGAAAAAAATTTTGAAATTTTTTACACAAAAACCTCGATATCTCGAGAACTGTTAGGACTAGCAGCATGAACGACCCCATATTTGAAATCGCCGCGTCGAGATCTATAAGGTAGGATCGGTTCCGAAAGGATTCGAGAAAATGTTTTTTTTCGAAAAATTTCCGATCAAATCGTCGGAAAAAAATTTTGGAATTTTTTACACAAAAACCTCGATATCTTTAGAACGGTTAGGACTAGCGGCATGAACGACCCCATATTTGAAATCGCCGCGTCGAGATCTATAAGGTAGGATCGGTTCCGAAAGGATTCGAGAAAATGTTTTTTTTCGAAAAATTTCCGATCAAATCGTCGGAAAAAAATTTTGGAATTTTTTACACAAAAACCTCGATATCTCGAGAACTGTTAGGACTAGCCGCATGAACGACCCCATATTTGAAATCGCCGCGTCGAGATCTATAAGGTAGGATCGGTTCCGAAAGGATTCGAGAAAATGTCTTTTTTCGAAAAATTTCCGATCAGATCGTCGGAAAAAAATTTTGAAATTTTTTACACAAAAACCTCGATATCTCGAGAACTGTTAGGACTAGCAGCATGAACGACCCCATATTTGAAATCGCCGCGTCGAGATCTATAAGGTAGGATCGGTTCCGAAAGGATTCGAGAAAATGTTTTTTTTCGAAAAATTTCCGATCAAATCGTCGGAAAAAAATTTTGGAATTTTTTACACAAAAACCTCGATATCTTTAGAACGGTTAGGACTAGCGGCATGAACGACCCCATATTTGAAATCGCCGCGTCGAGATCTATAAGGTAGGATCGGTTCCGAAAGGATTCGAGAAAATGTTTTTTTTCGAAAAATTTCCGATCAAATCGTCGGAAAAAAATTTTGGAATTTTTTACACAAAAACCTCGATATCTCGAGAACTGTTAGGACTAGCAGCATGAACGACCCCATATTTGAAATCGCCGCGTCGAGATCTATAAGGTAGGATCGGTTCCGAAAGGATTCGAGAAAATGTTTTTTTTCGAAAAATTTCCGATCAAATCGTCGGAAAAAAATTTTGAAATTTTTTACACAAAAACCTCGATATCTCGAGAACTGTTAGGACTAGCAGCATGAACGACCCCATATTTGAAATCGCCGCGTCGAGATCTATAAGGTAGGATCGGTTCCGAAAGGATTCGAGAAAATGTTTTTTTTCGAAAAATTTCCGATCAAATCGTCGGAAAAAAATTTTGGAATTTTTTACACAAAAACCTCGATATCTTTAGAACGGTTAGGACTAGCGGCATGAACGACCCCATATTTGAAATCGCCGCGTCGAGATCTATAAGGTAGGATCGGTTCCGAAAGGATTCGAGAAAATGTTTTTTTTCGAAAAATTTCCGATCAAATCGTCGGAAAAAAATTTTGGAATTTTTTACACAAAAACCTCGATATCTTTAGAACTGTTAGGACTAGCGGCATGAACGACCCCATATTTGAAATCGCCGCGTCGAGATCTATAAGGTAGGATCGGTTCCGAAAGGATTCGAGAAAATGTTTTTTTTCGAAAAATTTCCGATCAAATCGTCGGAAAAAAATTTTGGAATTTTTTACACAAAAACCTCGATATCTCGAGAACTGTTAGGACTAGCAGCATGAACGACCCCATATTTGAAATCGCCGCGTCGAGATCTATAAGGTAGGATCGGTTCCGAAAGGATTCGAGAAAATGTTTTTTTTCGAAAAATTTCCGATCAAATCGTCGGAAAAAAATTTTGGAATTTTTTACACAAAAACCTCGATATCTTTAGAACGGTTAGGACTAGCGGCATGAACGACCCCATATTTGAAATCGCCGCGTCGAGATCTATAAGGTAGGATCGGTTCCGAAAGGATTCGAGAAAATGTTTTTTTTCGAAAAATTTCCGATCAAATCGTCGGAAAAAAATTTTGGAATTTTTTACACAAAAACCTCGATATCTCGAGAACTGTTAGGACTAGCGGCATGAACGACCCCATATTTGAAATCGCCGCGTCGAGATCTATAAGGTAGGATCGGTTCCGAAAGGATTCGAGAAAATGTTTTTTTTCGAAAAATTTCCGATCAAATCGTCGGAAAAAAATTTTGGAATTTTTTACACAAAAACCTCGATATCTTTAGAACTGTTAGGACTAGCGGCATGAACGACCCCATATTTGAAATCGCCGCGTCGAGATCTATAAGGTAGGATCGGTTCCGAAAGGATTCGAGAAAACGTTTTTTTTCGAAAAATTTCCGATCAAATCGTCGGAAAAAAATTTTGGAATTTTTTACACAAAAACCTCGATATCTTTAGAACGGTTAGGACTAGCGGCATGAACGACCCCATATTTGAAATCGCCGCGTCGAGATCTATAAGGTAGGATCGGTTCCGAAAGGATTCGAGAAAATGTTTTTTTTCGAAAAATTTCCGATCAAATCGTCGGAAAAAAATTTTGGAATTTTTTACACAAAAACCTCGATATCTTTAGAACTGTTAGGACTAGCGGCATGAACGACCCCATATTTGAAATCGCCGCGTCGAGATCTATAAGGTAGGATCGGTTCCGAAAGGATTCGAGAAAACGTTTTTTTTCGAAAAATTTCCGATCAAATCGTCGGAAAAAAATTTTGGAATTTTTTACACAAAAACCTCGATATCTCGAGTACTGTTAGGACTAGCAGCATGAACGACCCCATATTTGAAATCGCCGCGTCGAGATCTATAAGGTAGGATCGGTTCCGAAAGGATTCGAGAAAATGTTTTTTTTCGAAAAATTTCCGATCAAATCGTCGGAAAAAAAATTTGGAATTTTTTACACAAAAACCTCGATATCTTTAGAACTGTTAGGACTAGCGGCATGAACGACCCCATATTTGAAATCGCCGCGTCGAGATCTATAAGGTAGGATCGGTTCCGAAAGGATTCGAGAAAATGTTTTTTTTCGAAAAATTTCCGATCAAATCGTCGGAAAAAAATTTTGGAATTTTTTACACAAAAACCTCGATATCTCGAGAACTGTTAGGACTAGCGGCATGAACGACCCCATATTTGAAATCGCCGCGTCGAGATCTATAAGGTAGGATCGGTTCCGAAAGGATTCGAGAAAATGTTTTTTTTCGAAAAATTTCCGATCAAATCGTCGGAAAAAAATTTTGGAATTTTTTACACAAAAACCTCGATATCTTTAGAACTGTTAGGACTAGCGGCATGAACGACCCCATATTTGAAATCGCCGCGTCGAGATCTATAAGGTAGGATCGGTTCCGAAAGGATTCGAGAAAACGTTTTTTTTCGAAAAATTTCCGATCAAATCGTCGGAAAAAAATTTTGGAATTTTTTACACAAAAACCTCGATATCTCGAGAACTGTTAGGACTAGCCGCATGAACGACCCCATATTTGAAATCGCCGCGTCGAGATCTATAAGGTAGGATCGGTTCCGAAAGGATTCGAGAAAATGTTTTTTTTCGAAAAATTTCCGATCAAATCGTCGGAAAAAAAATTTGGAATTTTTTACACAAAAACCTCGATATCTTTAGAACTGTTAGGACTAGCGGCATGAACGACCCCATATTTGAAATCGCCGCGTCGAGATCTATAAGGTAGGATCGGTTCCGAAAGGATTCGAGAAAATGTTTTTTTTCGAAAAATTTCCGATCAAATCGTCGGAAAAAAATTTTGGAATTTTTTACACAAAAACCTCGATATCTTTAGAACTGTTAGGACTAGCGGCATGAACGACCCCATATTTGAAATCGCCGCGTCGAGATCTATAAGGTAGGATCGGTTCCGAAAGGATTCGAGAAAACGTTTTTTTTCGAAAAATTTCCGATCAAATCGTCGGAAAAAAATTTTGGAATTTTTTACACAAAAACCTCGATATCTCGAGTACTGTTAGGACTAGCAGCATGAACGACCCCATATTTGAAATCGCCGCGTCGAGATCTATAAGGTAGGATCGGTTCCGAAAGGATTCGAGAAAATGTTTTTTTTCGAAAAATTTCCGATCAAATCGTCGGAAAAAAATTTTGGAATTTTTTACACAAAAACCTCGATATCTTTAGAACGGTTAGGACTAGCGGCATGAACGACCCCATATTTGAAATCGCCGCGTCGAGATCTATAAGGTAGGATCGGTTCCGAAAGGATTCGAGAAAATGTTTTTTTTCGAAAAATTTCCGATCAAATCGTCGGAAAAAAATTTTGGAATTTTTTACACAAAAACCTCGATATCTTTAGAACTGTTAGGACTAGCGGCATGAACGACCCCATATTTGAAATCGCCGCGTCGAGATCTATAAGGTAGGATCGGTTCCGAAAGGATTCGAGAAAACGTTTTTTTTCGAAAAATTTCCGATCAAATCGTCGGAAAAAAATTTTGGAATTTTTTACACAAAAACCTCGATATCTTTAGAACTGTTAGGACTAGCGGCATGAACGACCCCATATTTGAAATCGCCGCGTCGAGATCTATAAGGTAGGATCGGTTCCGAAAGGATTCGAGAAAACGTTTTTTTTCGAAAAATTTCCGATCAAATCGTCGGAAAAAAATTTTGGAATTTTTTACACAAAAACCTCGATATCTCGAGTACTGTTAGGACTAGCAGCATGAACGACCCCATATTTGAAATCGCCGCGTCGAGATCTATAAGGTAGGATCGGTTCCGAAAGGATTCGAGAAAATGTTTTTTTTCGAAAAATTTCCGATCAAATCGTCGGAAAAAAATTTTGGAATTTTTTACACAAAAACCTCGATATCTTTAGAACGGTTAGGACTAGCGGCATGAACGACCCCATATTTGAAATCGCCGCGTCGAGATCTATAAGGTAGGATCGGTTCCGAAAGGATTCGAGAAAATGTTTTTTTTCGAAAAAATTCCGATCAAATCGTCGGAAAAAAATTTTGGAATTTTTTACACAAAAACCTCGATATCTCGAGAACTGTTAGGACTAGCCGCATGAACGACCCCATATTTGAAATCGCCGCGTCGAGATCTATAAGGTAGGATCGGTTCCGAAAGGATTCGAGAAAATGTCTTTTTTCGAAAAATTTCCGATCAAATCGTCGGAAAAAAATTTTGAAATTTTTTACACAAAAACCTCGATATCTCGAGAACTGTTAGGACTAGCAGCATGAACGACCCCATATTTGAAATCGCCGCGTCGAGATCTATAAGGTAGGATCGGTTCCGAAAGGATTCGAGAAAACGTTTTTTTTCGAAAAATTTCCGATCAAATCGTCGGAAAAAAATTTTGGAATTTTTTACACAAAAACCTCGATATCTTTAGAACGGTTAGGACTAGCGGCATGAACGACCCCATATTTGAAATCGCCGCGTCGAGATCTATAAGGTAGGATCGGTTCCGAAAGGATTCGAGAAAATGTTTTTTTTCGAAAAATTTCCGATCAAATCGTCGGAAAAAAATTTTGGAATTTTTTACACAAAAACCTCGATATCTCGAGAACTGTTAGGACTAGCCGCATGAACGACCCCATATTTGAAATCGCCGCGTCGAGATCTATAAGGTAGGATCGGTTCCGAAAGGATTCGAGAAAATGTCTTTTTTCGAAAAATTTCCGATCAGATCGTCGGAAAAAAATTTTGAAATTTTTTACACAAAAACCTCGATATCTCGAGAACTGTTAGGACTAGCAGCATGAACGACCCCATATTTGAAATCGCCGCGTCGAGATCTATAAGGTAGGATCGGTTCCGAAAGGATTCGAGAAAATGTTTTTTTTCGAAAAATTTCCGATCAAATCGTCGGAAAAAAATTTTGGAATTTTTTACACAAAAACCTCGATATCTTTAGAACGGTTAGGACTAGCGGCATGAACGACCCCATATTTGAAATCGCCGCGTCGAGATCTATAAGGTAGGATCGGTTCCGAAAGGATTCGAGAAAATGTTTTTTTTCGAAAAATTTCCGATCAAATCGTCGGAAAAAAATTTTGGAATTTTTTACACAAAAACCTCGATATCTTTAGAACTGTTAGGACTAGCGGCATGAACGACCCCATATTTGAAATCGCCGCGTCGAGATCTATAAGGTAGGATCGGTTCCGAAAGGATTCGAGAAAACGTTTTTTTTCGAAAAATTTCCGATCAAATCGTCGGAAAAAAATTTTGGAATTTTTTACACAAAAACCTCGATATCTCGAGTACTGTTAGGACTAGCAGCATGAACGACCCCATATTTGAAATCGCCGCGTCGAGATCTATAAGGTAGGATCGGTTCCGAAAGGATTCGAGAAAATGTTTTTTTTCGAAAAATTTCCGATCAAATCGTCGGAAAAAAATTTTGGAATTTTTTACACAAAAACCTCGATATCTTTAGAACGGTTAGGACTAGCGGCATGAACGACCCCATATTTGAAATCGCCGCGTCGAGATCTATAAGGTAGGATCGGTTCCGAAAGGATTCGAGAAAATGTTTTTTTTCGAAAAATTTCCGATCAAATCGTCGGAAAAAAATTTTGGAATTTTTTACACAAAAACCTCGATATCTTTAGAACGGTTAGGACTAGCGGCATGAACGACCCCATATTTGAAATCGCCGCGTCGAGATCTATAAGGTAGGATCGGTTCCGAAAGGATTCGAGAAAATGTTTTTTTTCGAAAAATTTCCGATCAAATCGTCGGAAAAAAATTTTGGAATTTTTTACACAAAAACCTCGATATCTTTAGAACTGTTAGGACTAGCGGCATGAACGACCCCATATTTGAAATCGCCGCGTCGAGATCTATAAGGTAGGATCGGTTCCGAAAGGATTCGAGAAAATGTTTTTTTTCGAAAAATTTCCGATCAAATCGTCGGAAAAAAATTTTGGAATTTTTTACACAAAAACCTCGATATCTCGAGAACTGTTAGGACTAGCAGCATGAACGACCCCATATTTGAAATCGCCGCGTCGAGATCTATAAGGTAGGATCGGTTCCGAAAGGATTCGAGAAAATGTTTTTTTTCGAAAAATTTCCGATCAAATCGTCGGAAAAAAATTTTGGAATTTTTTACACAAAAACCTCGATATCTCGAGAACTGTTAGGACTAGCCGCATGAACGACCCCATATTTGAAATCGCCGCGTCGAGATCTATAAGGTAGGATCGGTTCCGAAAGGATTCGAGAAAATGTTTTTTTTCGAAAAATTTCCGATCAAATCGTCGGAAAAAAATTTTGGAATTTTTTACACAAAAACCTCGATATCTTTAGAACGGTTAGGACTAGCGGCATGAACGACCCCATATTTGAAATCGCCGCGTCGAGATCTATAAGGTAGGATCGGTTCCGAAAGGATTCGAGAAAATGTTTTTTTTCGAAAAATTTCCGATCAAATCGTCGGAAAAAAATTTTGGAATTTTTTACACAAAAACCTCGATATCTTTAGAACTGTTAGGACTAGCGGCATGAACGACCCCATATTTGAAATCGCCGCGTCGAGATCTATAAGGTAGGATCGGTTCCGAAAGGATTCGAGAAAACGTTTTTTTTCGAAAAATTTCCGATCAAATCGTCGGAAAAAAATTTTGGAATTTTTTACACAAAAACCTCGATATCTCGAGTACTGTTAGGACTAGCAGCATGAACGACCCCATATTTGAAATCGCCGCGTCGAGATCTATAAGGTAGGATCGGTTCCGAAAGGATTCGAGAAAATGTTTTTTTTCGAAAAATTTCCGATCAAATCGTCGGAAAAAAATTTTGGAATTTTTTACACAAAAACCTCGATATCTTTAGAACTGTTAGGACTAGCGGCATGAACGACCCCATATTTGAAATCGCCGCGTCGAGATCTATAAGGTAGGATCGGTTCCGAAAGGATTCGAGAAAACGTTTTTTTTCGAAAAATTTCCGATCAAATCGTCGGAAAAAAATTTTGGAATTTTTTACACAAAAACCTCGATATCTCGAGAACTGTTAGGACTAGCAGCATGAACGACCCCATATTTGAAATCGCCGCGTCGAGATCTATAAGGTAGGATCGGTTCCGAAAGGATTCGAGAAAATGTTTTTTTTCGAAAAATTTCCGATCAAATCGTCGGAAAAAAATTTTGGAATTTTTTACACAAAAACCTCGATATCTTTAGAACTGTTAGGACTAGCGGCATGAACGACCCCATATTTGAAATCGCCGCGTCGAGATCTATAAGGTAGGATCGGTTCCGAAAGGATTCGAGAAAATGTTTTTTTTCGAAAAATTTCCGATCAAATCGTCGGAAAAAAATTTTGGAATTTTTTACACAAAAACCTCGATATCTCGAGAACTGTTAGGACTAGCAGCATGAACGACCCCATATTTGAAATCGCCGCGTCGAGATCTATAAGGTAGGATCGGTTCCGAAAGGATTCGAGAAAATGTTTTTTTTCGAAAAATTTCCGATCAAATCGTCGGAAAAAAATTTTGGAATTTTTTACACAAAAACCTCGATATCTTTAGAACGGTTAGGACTAGCGGCATGAACGACCCCATATTTGAAATCGCCGCGTCGAGATCTATAAGGTAGGATCGGTTCCGAAAGGATTCGAGAAAATGTTTTTTTTCGAAAAATTTCCGATCAAATCGTCGGAAAAAAATTTTGGAATTTTTTACACAAAAACCTCGATATCTTTAGAACTGTTAGGACTAGCGGCATGAACGACCCCATATTTGAAATCGCCGCGTCGAGATCTATAAGGTAGGATCGGTTCCGAAAGGATTCGAGAAAACGTTTTTTTTCGAAAAATTTCCGATCAAATCGTCGGAAAAAAATTTTGGAATTTTTTACACAAAAACCTCGATATCTCGAGTACTGTTAGGACTAGCAGCATGAACGACCCCATATTTGAAATCGCCGCGTCGAGATCTATAAGGTAGGATCGGTTCCGAAAGGATTCGAGAAAATGTTTTTTTTCGAAAAATTTCCGATCAAATCGTCGGAAAAAAATTTTGGAATTTTTTACACAAAAACCTCGATATCTTTAGAACTGTTAGGACTAGCGGCATGAACGACCCCATATTTGAAATCGCCGCGTCGAGATCTATAAGGTAGGAT
This sequence comes from Dorcus parallelipipedus, assembly GCA_958336345.1. Lineage (NCBI taxonomy): Eukaryota > Metazoa > Arthropoda > Insecta > Coleoptera > Lucanidae > Dorcus > Dorcus parallelipipedus. Next base: position 6,378,252 of record OY284476.1, read on the forward strand.
CGGTTCCGAAAGGATTCGAGAAAACGTTTTTTTTCGAAAAATTTCCGATCAAATCGTCGGAAAAAAATTTTGGAATTTTTTACACAAAAACCTCGATATCTCGAGAACTGTTAGGACTAGCAGCATGAACGACCCCATATTTGAAATCGCCGCGTCGAGATCTATAAGGTAGGATCGGTTCCGAAAGGATTCGAGAAAATGTTTTTTTTCGAAAAATTTCCGATCAAATCGTCGGAAAAAAATTTTGGAATTTTTTACACAAAAACCTCGATATCTTTAGAACTGTTAGGACTAGCGGCATGAACGACCCCATATTTGAAATCGCCGCGTCGAGATCTATAAGGTAGGATCGGTTCCGAAAGGATTCGAGAAAATGTTTTTTTTCGAAAAATTTCCGATCAAATCGTCGGAAAAAAATTTTGGAATTTTTTACACAAAAACCTCGATATCTCGAGAACTGTTAGGACTAGCAGCATGAACGACCCCATATTTGAAATCGCCGCGTCGAGATCTATAAGGTAGGATCGGTTCCGAAAGGATTCGAGAAAATGTTTTTTTTCGAAAAATTTCCGATCAAATCGTCGGAAAAAAATTTTGGAATTTTTTACACAAAAACCTCGATATCTTTAGAACTGTTAGGACTAGCGGCATGAACGACCCCATATTTGAAATCGCCGCGTCGAGATCTATAAGGTAGGATCGGTTCCGAAAGGATTCGAGAAAACGTTTTTTTTCGAAAAATTTCCGATCAAATCGTCGGAAAAAAATTTTGGAATTTTTTACACAAAAACCTCGATATCTCGAGAACTGTTAGGACTAGCAGCATGAACGACCCCATATTTGAAATCGCCGCGTCGAGATCTATAAGGTAGGATCGGTTCCGAAAGGATTCGAGAAAATGTTTTTTTTCGAAAAATTTCCGATCAAATCGTCGGAAAAAAATTTTGGAATTTTTTACACAAAAACCTCGATATCTTTAGAACGGTTAGGACTAGCGGCATGAACGACCCCATATTTGAAATCGCCGCGTCGAGATCTATAAGGTAGGATCGGTTCCGAAAGGATTCGAGAAAATGTTTTTTTTCGAAAAATTTCCGATCAAATCGTCGGAAAAAAATTTTGGAATTTTTTACACAAAAACCTCGATATCTTTAGAACTGTTAGGACTAGCGGCATGAACGACCCCATATTTGAAATCGCCGCGTCGAGATCTATAAGGTAGGATCGGTTCCGAAAGGATTCGAGAAAACGTTTTTTTTCGAAAAATTTCCGATCAAATCGTCGGAAAAAAATTTTGGAATTTTTTACACAAAAACCTCGATATCTCGAGAACTGTTAGGACTAGCAGCATGAACGACCCCATATTTGAAATCGCCGCGTCGAGATCTATAAGGTAGGATCGGTTCCGAAAGGATTCGAGAAAATGTTTTTTTTCGAAAAATTTCCGATCAAATCGTCGGAAAAAAATTTTGGAATTTTTTACACAAAAACCTCGATATCTTTAGAACGGTTAGGACTAGCGGCATGAACGACCCCATATTTGAAATCGCCGCGTCGAGATCTATAAGGTAGGATCGGTTCCGAAAGGATTCGAGAAAATGTTTTTTTTCGAAAAATTTCCGATCAAATCGTCGGAAAAAAATTTTGGAATTTTTTACACAAAAACCTCGATATCTTTAGAACTGTTAGGACTAGCGGCATGAACGACCCCATATTTGAAATCGCCGCGTCGAGATCTATAAGGTAGGATCGGTTCCGAAAGGATTCGAGAAAACGTTTTTTTTCGAAAAATTTCCGATCAAATCGTCGGAAAAAAATTTTGGAATTTTTTACACAAAAACCTCGATATCTCGAGTACTGTTAGGACTAGCAGCATGAACGACCCCATATTTGAAATCGCCGCGTCGAGATCTATAAGGTAGGATCGGTTCCGAAAGGATTCGAGAAAATGTTTTTTTTCGAAAAATTTCCGATCAAATCGTCGGAAAAAAATTTTGGAATTTTTTACACAAAAACCTCGATATCTTTAGAACTGTTAGGACTAGCGGCATGAACGACCCCATATTTGAAATCGCCGCGTCGAGATCTATAAGGTAGGATCGGTTCCGAAAGGATTCGAGAAAATGTTTTTTTTCGAAAAATTTCCGATCAAATCGTCGGAAAAAAATTTTGGAATTTTTTACACAAAAACCTCGATATCTCGAGAACTGTTAGGACTAGCAGCATGAACGACCCCATATTTGAAATCGCCGCGTCGAGATCTATAAGGTAGGATCGGTTCCGAAAGGATTCGAGAAAATGTTTTTTTTCGAAAAATTTCCGATCAAATCGTCGGAAAAAAATTTTGGAATTTTTTACACAAAAACCTCGATATCTCGAGAACTGTTAGGACTAGCCGCATGAACGACCCCATATTTGAAATCGCCGCGTCGAGATCTATAAGGTAGGATCGGTTCCGAAAGGATTCGAGAAAATGTTTTTTTTCGAAAAATTTCCGATCAAATCGTCGGAAAAAAATTTTGGAATTTTTTACACAAAAACCTCGATATCTTTAGAACGGTTAGGACTAGCGGCATGAACGACCCCATATTTGAAATCGCCGCGTCGAGATCTATAAGGTAGGATCGGTTCCGAAAGGATTCGAGAAAATGTTTTTTTTCGAAAAATTTCCGATCAAATCGTCGGAAAAAAATTTTGGAATTTTTTACACAAAAACCTCGATATCTTTAGAACTGTTAGGACTAGCGGCATGAACGACCCCATATTTGAAATCGCCGCGTCGAGATCTATAAGGTAGGATCGGTTCCGAAAGGATTCGAGAAAACGTTTTTTTTCGAAAAATTTCCGATCAAATCGTCGGAAAAAAATTTTGGAATTTTTTACACAAAAACCTCGATATCTCGAGTACTGTTAGGACTAGCAGCATGAACGACCCCATATTTGAAATCGCCGCGTCGAGATCTATAAGGTAGGATCGGTTCCGAAAGGATTCGAGAAAATGTTTTTTTTCGAAAAATTTCCGATCAAATCGTCGGAAAAAAATTTTGGAATTTTTTACACAAAAACCTCGATATCTTTAGAACTGTTAGGACTAGCGGCATGAACGACCCCATATTTGAAATCGCCGCGTCGAGATCTATAAGGTAGGATCGGTTCCGAAAGGATTCGAGAAAACGTTTTTTTTCGAAAAATTTCCGATCAAATCGTCGGAAAAAAATTTTGGAATTTTTTACACAAAAACCTCGATATCTCGAGAACTGTTAGGACTAGCAGCATGAACGACCCCATATTTGAAATCGCCGCGTCGAGATCTATAAGGTAGGATCGGTTCCGAAAGGATTCGAGAAAATGTTTTTTTTCGAAAAATTTCCGATCAAATCGTCGGAAAAAAATTTTGGAATTTTTTACACAAAAACCTCGATATCTTTAGAACTGTTAGGACTAGCGGCATGAACGACCCCATATTTGAAATCGCCGCGTCGAGATCTATAAGGTAGGATCGGTTCCGAAAGGATTCGAGAAAATGTTTTTTTTCGAAAAATTTCCGATCAAATCGTCGGAAAAAAATTTTGGAATTTTTTACACAAAAACCTCGATATCTCGAGAACTGTTAGGACTAGCAGCATGAACGACCCCATATTTGAAATCGCCGCGTCGAGATCTATAAGGTAGGATCGGTTCCGAAAGGATTCGAGAAAATGTTTTTTTTCGAAAAATTTCCGATCAAATCGTCGGAAAAAAATTTTGGAATTTTTTACACAAAAACCTCGATATCTTTAGAACGGTTAGGACTAGCGGCATGAACGACCCCATATTTGAAATCGCCGCGTCGAGATCTATAAGGTAGGATCGGTTCCGAAAGGATTCGAGAAAATGTTTTTTTTCGAAAAATTTCCGATCAAATCGTCGGAAAAAAATTTTGGAATTTTTTACACAAAAACCTCGATATCTTTAGAACTGTTAGGACTAGCGGCATGAACGACCCCATATTTGAAATCGCCGCGTCGAGATCTATAAGGTAGGATCGGTTCCGAAAGGATTCGAGAAAACGTTTTTTTTCGAAAAATTTCCGATCAAATCGTCGGAAAAAAATTTTGGAATTTTTTACACAAAAACCTCGATATCTCGAGTACTGTTAGGACTAGCAGCATGAACGACCCCATATTTGAAATCGCCGCGTCGAGATCTATAAGGTAGGATCGGTTCCGAAAGGATTCGAGAAAATGTTTTTTTTCGAAAAATTTCCGATCAAATCGTCGGAAAAAAATTTTGGAATTTTTTACACAAAAACCTCGATATCTTTAGAACTGTTAGGACTAGCGGCATGAACGACCCCATATTTGAAATCGCCGCGTCGAGATCTATAAGGTAGGATCGGTTCCGAAAGGATTCGAGAAAACGTTTTTTTTCGAAAAATTTCCGATCAAATCGTCGGAAAAAAATTTTGGAATTTTTTACACAAAAACCTCGATATCTCGAGAACTGTTAGGACTAGCAGCATGAACGACCCCATATTTGAAATCGCCGCGTCGAGATCTATAAGGTAGGATCGGTTCCGAAAGGATTCGAGAAAATGTTTTTTTTCGAAAAATTTCCGATCAAATCGTCGGAAAAAAATTTTGGAATTTTTTACACAAAAACCTCGATATCTTTAGAACTGTTAGGACTAGCGGCATGAACGACCCCATATTTGAAATCGCCGCGTCGAGATCTATAAGGTAGGATCGGTTCCGAAAGGATTCGAGAAAATGTTTTTTTTCGAAAAATTTCCGATCAAATCGTCGGAAAAAAATTTTGGAATTTTTTACACAAAAACCTCGATATCTCGAGAACTGTTAGGACTAGCAGCATGAACGACCCCATATTTGAAATCGCCGCGTCGAGATCTATAAGGTAGGATCGGTTCCGAAAGGATTCGAGAAAATGTTTTTTTTCGAAAAATTTCCGATCAAATCGTCGGAAAAAAATTTTGGAATTTTTTACACAAAAACCTCGATATCTTTAGAACGGTTAGGACTAGCGGCATGAACGACCCCATATTTGAAATCGCCGCGTCGAGATCTATAAGGTAGGATCGGTTCCGAAAGGATTCGAGAAAATGTTTTTTTTCGAAAAATTTCCGATCAAATCGTCGGAAAAAAATTTTGGAATTTTTTACACAAAAACCTCGATATCTTTAGAACTGTTAGGACTAGCGGCATGAACGACCCCATATTTGAAATCGCCGCGTCGAGATCTATAAGGTAGGATCGGTTCCGAAAGGATTCGAGAAAACGTTTTTTTTCGAAAAATTTCCGATCAAATCGTCGGAAAAAAATTTTGGAATTTTTTACACAAAAACCTCGATATCTCGAGTACTGTTAGGACTAGCAGCATGAACGACCCCATATTTGAAATCGCCGCGTCGAGATCTATAAGGTAGGATCGGTTCCGAAAGGATTCGAGAAAATGTTTTTTTTCGAAAAATTTCCGATCAAATCGTCGGAAAAAAATTTTGGAATTTTTTACACAAAAACCTCGATATCTTTAGAACTGTTAGGACTAGCGGCATGAACGACCCCATATTTGAAATCGCCGCGTCGAGATCTATAAGGTAGGATCGGTTCCGAAAGGATTCGAGAAAACGTTTTTTTTCGAAAAATTTCCGATCAAATCGTCGGAAAAAAATTTTGGAATTTTTTACACAAAAACCTCGATATCTCGAGAACTGTTAGGACTAGCAGCATGAACGACCCCATATTTGAAATCGCCGCGTCGAGATCTATAAGGTAGGATCGGTTCCGAAAGGATTCGAGAAAATGTTTTTTTTCGAAAAATTTCCGATCAAATCGTCGGAAAAAAATTTTGGAATTTTTTACACAAAAACCTCGATATCTTTAGAACTGTTAGGACTAGCGGCATGAACGACCCCATATTTGAAATCGCCGCGTCGAGATCTATAAGGTAGGATCGGTTCCGAAAGGATTCGAGAAAATGTTTTTTTTCGAAAAATTTCCGATCAAATCGTCGGAAAAAAATTTTGGAATTTTTTACACAAAAACCTCGATATCTCGAGAACTGTTAGGACTAGCAGCATGAACGACCCCATATTTGAAATCGCCGCGTCGAGATCTATAAGGTAGGATCGGTTCCGAAAGGATTCGAGAAAATGTTTTTTTTCGAAAAATTTCCGATCAAATCGTCGGAAAAAAATTTTGGAATTTTTTACACAAAAACCTCGATATCTTTAGAACTGTTAGGACTAGCGGCATGAACGACCCCATATTTGAAATCGCCGCGTCGAGATCTATAAGGTAGGATCGGTTCCGAAAGGATTCGAGAAAACGTTTTTTTTCGAAAAATTTCCGATCAAATCGTCGGAAAAAAATTTTGGAATTTTTTACACAAAAACCTCGATATCTCGAGAACTGTTAGGACTAGCAGCATGAACGACCCCATATTTGAAATCGCCGCGTCGAGATCTATAAGGTAGGATCGGTTCCGAAAGGATTCGAGAAAATGTTTTTTTTCGAAAAATTTCCGATCAAATCGTCGGAAAAAAATTTTGGAATTTTTTACACAAAAACCTCGATATCTTTAGAACTGTTAGGACTAGCGGCATGAACGACCCCATATTTGAAATCGCCGCGTCGAGATCTATAAGGTAGGATCGGTTCCGAAAGGATTCGAGAAAACGTTTTTTTTCGAAAAATTTCCGATCAAATCGTCGGAAAAAAATTTTGGAATTTTTTACACAAAAACCTCGATATCTCGAGAACTGTTAGGACTAGCAGCATGAACGACCCCATATTTGAAATCGCCGCGTCGAGATCTATAAGGTAGGATCGGTTCCGAAAGGATTCGAGAAAATGTTTTTTTTCGAAAAATTTCCGATCAAATCGTCGGAAAAAAATTTTGGAATTTTTTACACAAAAACCTCGATATCTTTAGAACTGTTAGGACTAGCGGCATGAACGACCCCATACTTGAAATCGCCGCGTCGAGATCTATAAGGTAGGATCGGTTCCGAAAGGATTCGAGAAAATGTTTTTTTTCGAAAAATTTCCGATCAAATCGTCGGAAAAAAATTTTGGAATTTTTTACACAAAAACCTCGATATCTTTAGAACTGTTAGGACTAGCGGCATGAACGACCCCATATTTGAAATCGCCGCGTCGAGATCTATAAGGTAGGATCGGTTCCGAAAGGATTCGAGAAAATGTTTTTTTTCGAAAAATTTCCGATCAAATCGTCGGAAAAAATTTTTGGAATTTTTTACACAAAAACCTCGATATCTCGAGAACTGTTAGGACTAGCAGCATGAACGACCACATATTTGAAATCGCCGCGTCGAGATCTATAAGGTAGGATCGGTTCCGAAAGGATTCGAGAAAATGTTTTTTTTCGAAAAATTTCCGATCAAATCGTCGGAAAAAATTTTTGGAATTTTCTACACAAAAACCTCGATATCTTTAGAACGGTTAGGACTAGCGGCATGAACGACCCCATATCTAATTTGATATTTAATTTGTGTATACAGCCTGTGGCATTTAACCGGGTTTCTTCATTAACGTCATTCTTATTGAAAATATGAAAAAATGCTTTATACAAACTCCCCATAACTTAAAATTACTTTCAAATATACAGGCGGTTCCAATTTGGCTATACGATGTGTAACTTCGTTATTTTAACTGGAACACCCTATGTTTTAAACCGAATTTGAGCTTGTTAGGTTATTTTAAGGTAAGTTTGATAAGGGTTCTCTGTATCTAAGTCCTACGGTTTGCAATTTTTTTCGTTTGTCATGCTTAAACCAGGCTGACTCTTAATTGCACGCAGGCCCTCTGCCCTAAGTGCTAACTTATAAGATTATTAAAAACTATCTCTTCCTGTTTAGAAGTAATTATCGTATTGTGAAGGACCGTTGTATGTAAAATGTCTCGGGCATTGGCGACGCCAGTGGGGCGTTGCTGGTCGGGGTATCGGCGCCTGCATACTTTTAACACTTGCCAGAAGTCAAGAGGCTGAGGCCGGAAACAACACTAAACTTTTATTGTTGTCATTTCACTTACCTGGGTGACAAGTGCTTTTATTCTGCTGTCTGCCATGTACTTATCTCCAGAAGATTATTTACAAGAATACATCCTCGTTGCCTTCCGGCTTCAACGCGTGTAATGTGTAGGAAGCACTTACCAGATTAAAATGTTTTGACTCCCTTCTTTATTAGAACTCAATAGAAAAAACTTATTCGCTCAAAAATATACAGGGTGCTACATTTACGAAAATTGAGTTAACGAACTTCGACACCATATTGTGACCAGCCTGTGAATTTTTCAGGGATAATTAGGATATAATTTGAAAGCCTGAACATTACACTTTCAAGCGACTTGCCACTTGAATCTTGAAATTTGAAGTTGCCGAAAATACATTCTCTTAAATGAAAGGTCACCAAAACTATTTTTTTAAATAAATTTGAACATATCTCAAAACCAGTTACATGTAGGTGTAAGGAAGCCTAAACATTTTTTATTTAGAATAATGTGTAGAATCGGAATTTGCAATAAAAAGTATAGCGTTCCGTTAAAAATAAGAGAGTTAACGGCGATTTCCCAACTTGGAATACCCTGTATACTTGAGTAAAATATTTACATCTCATCGTGTTCTGCTTGCATGTACCTGAGAGACCAAATAAATGTATTATTATTATTAAAGTGAGATGTTTTTAACCAAAGATTTGAACTCTATAAATTTGATCAATTTAAAAGTTTCACTATTCACAAGAGCTTTTCCTAGTTTGTTTACACGTCTTATTCAATCCGTTCACTCTATTTACTCTTTTCGCGCTTTTGTCTCACTCTTACTTGTATTAAAACTTATTCGCTCTCACTTTTACACTGCGGAAAGAGTAAATGGAGTAAACGGAGTTAAATGAACGAAGCTCAAGTAGAAGGAACCTCACCTATATCGAAAAACCACCATCTATTGAGCAAAATTAAAACTGACAGTCATTTCTGGATGGTGACAACAAACAGCACCATCTATTGAATTTTTTTTGTAATCTGTTGTCCTCCTGGAAGGTAAATAATTCTTTGTTTTGTCACTATTTGTTTCAAATGGTTTCTTTGTTTAATTTATAAATCCACTGAACTGTACTCTACAATCGATTGTCTCACTCACTCCCCTGCTGCCTCTCTTATCCATGTTTAACCGTCAAATCCCCACTCGTGTACGACCGCGCCAATTCCGGCAATCTTGTCACTGCTCGTTTAGTGTACACCTATTGCTTCCGGTTTTTCCGCCTTGTTTGTGAAATTCACTAAAATGTGTTGTTTAAAGTGAAGATTGAACGGAGGGTTTTACTCCGGTTTTGAAAGATGCGCTTCAAGCAGCAAAAGGCTTTCTTTCCAGACCTTACCAAGCCTGATCTTTGGATACAAGTCAGGTGTGATTCATATAAGCAACCTTTACTCGTCCCTCCCGTGCGTTCGTTATTCGGTCGACTTCACGACGCTTGATCGGCCGTTGTGCATTCACAGTTGGAAGTTGAAGGTCAGATTTATTTTACTATATTTTTAATACTTTGGACGCATTTTATTACAGACTGTGCTGACATGAGGAGTTAATTTAGTAGGTATACGGTGGGTTTACAGAAAGCAAATCAAATATTTAATTTCGAATTAAACTAATCACGATTAAGTTGCCATAAGAATTACATTGCGAACTGTCATATTGACAACGTCATTAAAATTTGATTGCAATTAAATTTTCTGTAAACTGGCCCATAGTTTTGCTATTTAATTTCATGTTTCTTGTGAACGAACAAACGGATCCGTATTTTGTGATGTGACGTTTGTTGTCATTTGAGGTTTAAAGCTTTACACGTTCTGTCGTAACGTTTTATTGTTTAATGTATGTACTGGCGTTTAATAAGTTAAGTTTTGAACATTTTGATTTTCTTTTCAATTGCTCTAATAAAAACAAGTATGTAAATACTGGGGAATTTGATTTTATTTAAAATTCAGACCTCTGTTTCGGGTTTACGTAATGACCTCGACCTTTCCCGTTTGTTAGCCGGAAGTAGGGAACGTAACCCAATTTGCTCGTTCAACAATTTTGCAACTAATAGGTAGGTAGCAGGATATATTTAAATCCTGAATCGTGATCTGAACTAAACCGTACGAGTAGTTTTGTTATCGGTTAAGTTTCTGGCTTATATTACTTTCGAGTTTTCCTCTTCCATCATGCACGTTACTTTTTCTTCATTTATTCTAAAGTTCACTTGGAATAAGAAGGAAGAAAAACGTCAGCTCTGTCAACGTCTGTTAAAGACTGCGCAATTCTCAATTTTTGACATCTATAAAAATTTTCTAATATTGTAAGTAGGATGAGAAAACCACCAAAGAATGTGCAGCTGAAAATTAATCGAGCGAAACATAAACATAAGAATGATTAATTTGCAATTATGTAACGTATGACTCATCCGCGTTGCATAGATGCACCTGCACATCCGAATGCAAATGTCAAGGCGTATGATTCATTCGTGTACCGTGTGCAAATCTAAGTGTCAAGGTGTATGACTCATCTGCGTGCATAGATCTGAAGACAAAAGTCGTGCCGTGTACAAATCTAAATGTCAAGGCAACAATTGACGCAATACCCCGGGAACAAAATCCCTATAAAAAGGCAGCAAGCTGAACGTTAAAGGCATTAGAATAAATGTAGTCAGAGTGTTATGTAGTCTGTTGGTCTGTAAGTGCCCAAAATACGATGTAAGTATTTGTAGTTGTAATCAATTGTTAATAAATGTTTTGTTCTACTGAGCTACAGTCCTTATTTCATGTTACTTAAATTATTACCGTAACAATGTAATTAAGAACATGTACCTCAACAAGAACGACGTAATTTGCAAATCAGATATTTTGACCTTTGTCTCCAATGTTGATTTAGGTATGAAGATACATCAATAGTATAACTAGCGGGATACTGTGACACTTTAGTCTTACGGAAGGCTGGACACATGCCTTCAAGGAAACCATCGTTCAAAATCAACCATTGTCTAATGCAAGACAATCACATCTTCTGATAAGATAACGTCTACTTTTTCATGCACATATGCAACAAGTAAAAAATTCCGTCAATGACCACTCTTTGGTAAGATGACATCATCCTCGACACTTCTTCAGATGCAAGAACTAAACGGGATGACCTAGAACGACACATACATCCTTACTTAAGATTAACGGCCCCCCTTGGTAAAATTACGTCACCGTCAACGCTTCTTCTTATATGTACAAGAACTGCAGGGTTACTTATTCGGAACAAAAAGCAATCCCTCTAGAAGGGGACTGACCTTGAACGATGACCACTTTGGACGGACACATGCCATCTACATTATTTTTCAATACCGAAGTGTCTCAGTATCCCGCTTGTTATACTATTTACATATACGGTTGTCTTCACTGACAAAATTTAAATAGATTTCAGTTAACATTCTTGAGTGCGAAGGAAATTTGTATGTATTCAAGTGTTTTGCTTGTGGTTCCAAAAGTAACTCTCGGCATGAAGATCATTACCATGATCAACCAAATAAGGCCTAAAAAAATATCATCGCATCGTGAAATTAAGCATGAAATGGTGAATTTAAAAAATTAACAACCGTCCTCCTAACTACGAAATTTATACCTACTAGGGTGCGCCGAACTTGTTTATTCAACGCTTGTAAAGTTTGTGCTAAATGGTTTTGTTATCGCGATGGGTATGATAAACTTAATGTGTGCCAAGTCGTTAATACAACGGGCGACTTTGTATAAATACTGCAGTTGGTGAACTGGACAAATAACAAGAGGAAAATATTTTCTTACTAACTGGGCCTCAAATACTCGTGGACTAGCGTCTTCTCCGCTGCGTGGCGTTTCTTTTTTTTTGGCAGAAAGAGAGATAACGCTTATCTTATTTCGATGAAACAAAACGCGACAGAAAAAACGTAATAGAGAAAACGTCGTGCAATGCCTTTTGCTAGAAATAGAATTTATTGAAGCGGAGATTGGAAGAATATGCCGAAAAAGTGATGGGAGAATGCCAGTGCGGTTTTCGAAGAGGAAGATCAAATTTTTAAGTTTAAAGAAGCTGTTGAGCAATAGGTATAGAGGGTATGGGATAATTGGACAAATAATGGAATAAGTGTCTAAGTATTGTCTAGGTAGATAACATAAAAATACATCCTCGTATATAAACAATGAACAACTTATTCATTTTGAATCATACACATTAGAAAATGATCCAAATTATTTTTTGGTTAAATTGAAAACATTAAAGTGTTCATCCAAATTATTTATAGACAACTCAAAATATGGTTGACTTAGCAATTCTTGTTTTTTTTTTCAAATACCCTTTTCCTCCCTCTTTTTAGTTTCTCTTAGCAACTTTGTTTATTTTTCATTTCTCAAGAAATTGTTCCGAGATGTAATTACAGGAATTTGTTATAAATTGGAACAGTTCAAAGATTGTGGATTAGTATAATCCCCGTGCAAAGATAATTCCAGTAAGTTTAGGTAATTACAGTTAAGTTTAGGCTTGAAACTTATTAGAGGCTTAGACGGACTAGCATTTTCGTTGAAGTTTTGTTGTTATGCATCACCAATCCGCGAAACGGAAAAAATTACTTTTGAGCTGATGAATACACCAGATTTAATCCGATTGTTCGTCGAGTACAGTTTTCATATTTAATTTCACGTTTTAGATTATAGTTCACTAGGAAATAGAAATACTTCATGTTGATTTATAAGACATATATGTATATTGTTGCCAGATGTCCAGCATTTTGCGAAACGTCCCGCCAACACCTCGAGTGAGACAATTGAAAATTCCGTTTTCAGCAATGTCCTTTAAATATGCGCCTCTTCTTTAAATTAAACCCTTAGTATATACGTGCCATAATAGACAGCGTCTTAACATAAGACTGGAACGAGCAGTGTTGCTGGATGTATTGAAAATTTGCATTTTATCGAGAAACTTCAGAGTTTTGAGTGGCGAGAAAACAATGCTTAGATTAGATTCCTCTAGGTGTGATGTACAGGGTGATTGGATTTTCACTGTAGAAGCTGTAACTTCTTTTTTATTAGGAATAATTAAGTTACGACCTCGACAAAACTAATAACACGTACTCCCAATTGACTATGTTTTTATGATTACTTAGTTTCTTTGATCCATGAGTAATATACCATGAGAAAAAATAACGTAGCAGTATGTATAATGAAAATCAGAAATTATTTTTGGAAAAATATAAAAAACATCAAGGACAAAGAAGGAAATGTGATTAATTGTAGAAAAAAAGAAGATTAGGGAGAGATGGAGCCAATGCTACCAAGAACTTTAAGAAGAATAAACCCCACACTCAGAAGAACCCAGAATAGATCAAGAAGAAACAAAAAAAACATAATCATAAAAGAAATTAAAGATGCGATAACGAAGTTAAAAGTCAGAAAAGCGACAGGACATGATAAAATATCGGCGGAAATGCTGAAGACCCAATCAGAGCTTTGAATGAGCTTCGGAACATAATGAATGCAGCTTATAAAAAAGAAGAAACGCCAAAGGAACGGAGAGTGGACATCATAACACCTATATACGTACGTATAAAAATGGGGACAGTAAAGATTGCAAAAACTACAGAGCCATCACATTGACATTGATATTGATTTATTGGCCTTTTTTGATCACATACAATGATATAAGACACGTCAAATTATACAAATTACATACAACTTAAGAATTAGTGTATAAAATCACAGACTAAAATTATAAATTACAGAATGGAGAGCCGAACAGTGTGACGAGATGTTGAGCGATAATCGAACATGGGCTATACATATATTGCTTGTAAGGTTTGTCAGATCACACATATTGTTCCTGCAGGTACTCATTTAGGGAGTAGTAACATTTGGATACGAGATAAATATGTAGTTGCTTTTTGAAAACATTTAGTGCACAATGGTTTTTGAACTGACTAGGGAGTTTATTATATATCGTTATGGCTGAACTTACAGGCCCTTTTCTTCGAATTTCTAGCCTACATTTTGGATAGAATAGGGTAGGATTCCGTATATTATAATTTGCTGAAGCTATGCTAGGGAGGAATTTATTAAGATTCTGCCTTACGTAAATTGAAGCAAAATAAATATACATGCTCGGTAGGGTTAAATAGTTTTTGCTGATAAATGTCGGTTTACATGTCTCCCGATATCCCAATTTATGTATTATACGCAAGCAGGATTTTTGTAAAATGAATATAATTCCTGCATGTGTACTCATCCCCCATAGCAGTACGCCATAGCGTAGTAATGAGTAAATTTTTGCAAAGTAAAATGATCTGCTCACCATAACGTTAGATATCATTTCTAACTTACGCAAGGCAAAAATGTTTGTGCTAACTTGCGAGAGTAAATTAATATGATCCGCCCAGACAAAGTTTTCTTGGAGATTTATACCTAGACATTTGAACAACGAGGTACTTTTCAGAGTGTTACCTTCAATTTGCAGCGTGACTTTTTCATCGGTTTGAGGATGAAAAAGAACATATTTCGTTTTAGAGAGATTTAAAATCAAGTCATTTTTTAGGCACCAATTTTGCATAGCACCGATAGCTGCATTAGTTACATTCTGTAATTCATTTAGGTCTTTACCTGATGTCACTAATGTTGTGTCGTCAGCATACATAACAGTGTTATCAACGGGTAACCCTTGCGGCAAATCATTTACATAAAGATTGAAAAGAACGGGTCCCAAAATTGATCCTTGAGGTATTCCTTTGCTTAAAAGAGAGCTGTTTGATATAAATTTCCTCCCACTTCTTGAAATTTCCACTGTTTGGGATCTGTTTTGCAGATAAGATTCGAGCCAGTTATGAGCTACCCCGCGGATTCCGTACCCCAATAGCTTGTCTAGTAATCGGCGGTGAGGTATAAGATCGAAAGCCTTACTCAAATCGCAGAAAGTAGCCATTGTTTTATTACGTGAGTCTATATTGTGAAGTATGCTTTCCATCAGATCTAAGAGAGCTAATTCTGTTGATTTCGTTTTCATGAAGCCGTACTGGCAATCAGCCATTATATGCTCTAAATTTAAGAATACAGTAAGTTTATTTAGGAATGCTTTTTAAAACACCTTAGAGAGGGAAGGCAAAATGGATATTGGTCTGTAGTTTCCCATATTATCTGTGGCACCTTTTTTGTGAACCGGGCAAACTTTGGCTTGTTTAAGTTTATCAGGAAATATGCCTTTAGAGAAAGAAAGATTGATTAAGAATGTGATGACTGCTGTTAAGTATGGCGAAAATTCTTTCAGTAAATTTACTGGAATACCAATAGAACCACAGGACATACAATTTTTTAGGCTGTTTATGATATTGAACGTGTCCTGCTCACATATGGGTGTTAAGAAAAAAGTGTTTGATACTGAAGCACTTGTATTAGTATTATTAGCAGACATATTACCAACAGTCATATTAATCAAATTGGTTGAATTGCCATTTATATTACCGTTTGACAATGAGTGAGCTAAAACTTGTGTTTGTGTAAAGTGATTATTAAATGTATTTGCGATTTGAATAGGATCACTTATAGCATTATCGTTGGATATAAGTGTTTCTGGAAAATTTTCTTTAGGTTTTGATTTGCCTGTATGGGTACATATAATTTTCCAAGCGGCAGTACTTTTATTTCTGGCTTGTGAGATGTAATTACGAATTGCTAACGATTTAGCTGCACTAACCACTTGCTGGTAGATTTTTTTGTACCTTTTGTAGTAGTCCACGACTGGAACTGAAACGTCACGTCTTACAATTTTATAAAGCATTTTAAGCTTACAACTGCTGATTTTTATACCCCTCGTGCACCAAGGAATTTGTAGAGTATTTCTTTTATCTAAGCATTTAAAATGGGAAATGCAGCATCATAATAATATAGTAAGATATCATAAAAAGTTTGTACGGAATTGTTTACATCATCATGCGAGTTGTAAACGCTGTTCCATGACTCTGATTGCAGCAAGTTTTTGAATAATAGTTTATTAGTTGCTGTAAATTGTCGTTTATGTTGAAATACTTTTGTATCACGGTTAGTTTCTGCTGCAAAACTCAAGCTCTGACCTGTATGATCTGACAACCTAGTGAAAATTACGTCCACGGTGTATAAGTTTGAATCAAGATTCGTAAAAATATTGTCTATAGAAGTGGCGCTATAATTTGTAATTCTAGTTGGTACTTTGATTGTTTGATGGAGATTGAATGTTAGAAGTGTGTTTATAAATGATTCTGAGGCGCTAGACTTAGTTAAAAGATTAATATTGAAATCACCGCATAGGAATATTATTGAGTTGATTTTACAAATCAAATTGAGCAATTTTGTTAGTTGTTTGAGAAATAGTTCTACGTTACCATCAGGGGACCTATAGATACAAATTACAATATAGGTTGTTGCATTTCTAGAAAACTTAATACCGGCGCATTCAAAAACAAAGTCAACACACAATAGGCGTTTTCGGAAATTATGATCCGATTAAACCGATTAGTAAGTTCAGTGATCTTGACGTTCGAAATAGAAATTTTACACATTTACTTGTATGAACCGTGAGTGATCCAATTGATCGAACCATGATCGAACTGACCCGAGATCATAGTTTCCGAAAATGCCTAATGTACTGATCTCAGGGAAAGGTGTTAACCAGTGCAGTTGCAAAAATATAGGATGCAAGAACTCTGGACGAAAGGCTGAGAGAATAAATAGAAAGAAAGTTTTAGACCAAACCGCGGAGTGGATGATGGGACATTCATCGTCAGACTGATAGCGGAGAAAGCAATGAAGGTTGGAAGAAGTGTGCAATATCTGCTTCGTCGATCTAGAGAAGGCTTTTGACCAAGTCAGGAGAGAGGACATACGGATAGCTTTAGAAAAGGGAAACGTAGAGGAATAAAATCTCTATATACGAAGACCAAGAGTTATGTTAGAACAAGACAGGAGCAATCAGTACTGTTTGAAACTGTCCGTGAAGTAAAACAGGGATGCATTCTGAGCCCATTACTGTAAATTCCGATACTGGAGGAAGCCGCAAAGGAAATAAGAAACAGTGTTAAAACCTACGAAGTTGGATGCAAAAAATAACTGTCTCGGAAATATGTTGTGCGGACGACATAGTGATATTTACTAGAGATCAAAAAACCTCGAAATGTATAGAACAACTTTAAGAGAAATTTGGTATGAATACGTACCAAAAGAAGACGGAAACAATGACAATAGGAAAACAACCGCTACAACATATTATAAAATTGAAAACAGAAAACCTGCAGCAAGTACAAAAATTCAAATAAATATTTAGGATCTGTAATTATACAAGAAGGAAAGATGGACGAAGAAATTGGAGAAAGAACAGCAAAAGGAGACAGACTATACAACAGCAGCAAACATACTTTCTTAGGGAAAAAGAGAAATAGCGAAAGAGGTAAAGGTAAAAATACATTTAAAAGTAGTAATTCCGACACTGATACGTACTTCAGAAATTTGGACAATAAGAGAAGCACAAAAAGAAACTAGAAGCCATCGAGATGATATTCTTAAGAATAATAGAATGGACAAAATAGAAAATAGAACATACCGGGAAAACTTAAAAGTGAAATCAATAGGTAACAAAAACGAAGAAGGAATATTAAGATGGTTTGGGCATGTAAAGTGGATGGACAAGACAAGATTAACAAGAATGGTGTTCAAAGCAAAAAGTATCAAAAAGAAGATAAGAGGCAGGCCAAGGAAAAGGTGGCAAGAAAGAGTTAAACAAACACTGGACAGAGGAGGACTGAAATGGGAGAAGAAGGAAAATGTGGTATAAGATAGAAACCAATGGAGAAATATATGGAAGATACCTATGACAGACAATTGAACTCAACTCAACGTCTTACACCCATAAGGGTAGAGAGGCTTATGTAAGGAAGCATGTGTGTAAGTAAGTATGGTTTAAAATAAAATATTAAGTTAGTAACAAATATTTTCAGAAAATAACATTTTTTTTTTGTATAATACGTAATTGTACTAATTGAATAAGATTTGTTACTTAATAATTTTTTTAGTTCTTTAATTTTATGAAAGTATCTCTTAGTAATGTAATATTTTGTTTCAAAACTAAAGCATAAGCGTGTCATATCATTGTATTCAGATTTTATTATACTATCACATGGTGTGAATATCTAAGATAGCGCCGATATGAAAAAAGAAGTTTTGATAGTCCTATCTACGAAACTGTCGATCCTAAACTATTTCTTCTGACTTTATTAGATTGCCCATCGAATTTAACACAAAATCACCGAATTTTGTGATTTCATCTTCATAAATAAACAAAATATTCAAGATTTTCAAAATTGAGAGAATTTTCAGTTCTTTGTATCTCTTTATAGTTTTAAGTTCTCCATGGTGAGCCTTTAATTAGTTGTAACCCTGTATACTACGATGCTAAAACGAATGACAAATATTTTTTTATTAATTAGTTAGAACACTTAGTACCTATACATAGAAAATAAAAACAAAGCTTCCTGTTTACAATTTGAAAATACAAATGAACTTCTTTCTTGCGATTACCAGAAACCATAAAAGGAAAAATTTGAAGTCGCTTTTTAACAACACAAGAGAAACGAATTGCAAAACCACCCTTGTCTGGCGAATGTCGCCCTTTCACCGCGATACCGGTCATTATCGTCTGCATTTGTGGACCTTTAATGCTCAAGGCGCCTCTGCGTACTTACACGTAGACTGAAGTACTTAAAAAATTAGAAAAGCGAGTCCTTGTTGCTTTAAGTTAGTTTAAGTACGTTGCGTATTTTTCGGCGTGAACAGATAAGAACCATGAAATGATTTCACAAATTATAAGCATCGCATAAAGTTGATAGTTCAAAAAAATATTCAAAAACAGTCAAAATTAACTGCCTTTTATAAACAGAAATAAATTAAGAAATGTATTGAGCCCGCCAAAAAAATCTGCAACATGCATTTTTTGAGTTATCTCGTTAGTTTGAATGCAGCTTTAAACAATTCATTTTACGATATACAGTGTCTTCCAAAAAGTATGCAACAAATGGGAGTTTTCTTTAATATTACAATAAAGAATTAAAATATTGAGTTTACAGTACTATTTAAATCGTTGTATAAAAGCTATGACAAGTTAAGAATTAAAGGGCTACAATATTTTATCCGTTGATGTCTCTAAATTAACGATTGCATGACAGAAAATAAATAACAGTCATAAAACTGTGAATACCGATCAACTTACAGAAACAAAAGGTCAAGTAAACATCTTTCTGGCAGAACGTCAAAAATAAGAAAACTTTTGTTAGGTATTTTCGTTTACAGAAACTTCTAAATACTTCTTAATTGGTTGGCACTGGTGATAATGTTTCCCGATTCCAATAAGTGTAATTTTCATACATTTCTGTGGTACTAAATTACAGAAGTCATTAAGTCATAAAGTCATGTTAGTTATTAGCGGCGGCATCTCGCACAAAATATTGGAAAACTTAGTCCAAGAAGTCATTAAATCGGATTAAACAAATTACCCTGAGCTTGATGGTTTCTCCCGGATTTATCGAAAGTTCGCAAAATTAGTGCTACGGTCACACAATAACATCATTAGCTAATGTGACTTATCCCAATAATGAATTTTAAATTACGCGCCGCCAATCTTAACACAAGAAAGTCTTTCAATTACGAAATTCAAAAAGAAAATTTCTACATTCTTAAGGGGGTTCGTTTTCTTGTGAAATTTCGAAGGAAACAATTTATTTGCGTTTCATGTTTTGAAATTGTCTCACATTGATTTAAACGAGATTAAACCGTATATCCTATCTTGTCTCTATTTTTAACGTCATTACTTTATAACACGTGTTTACCATTTTGTCTGGAAAGGTTCCTAAAATTTGGAAACTTGCAAAAGTAATACCAGTACCGAAGAAAGAAAACTGTGTTTTAGAAGATAAATGGCGATCCACCCTACCCAATTTTAGGAAAAAATGTCCTTCTGGAACCCGACAGAAATTAGGACATTCTTCAAATATGGGTAGGAGTCCCACAGGGTTCTATCCTAGGGTCAATTTTATTCATTATTTTCATTCGAAATATAGATAAAATTATCAAAAAAATGCCCATTTTCACCTTTATGCGGATGATGTTTAATTTAAGGTAGATATAGCTTTTTACCGGAAAAAATCAGCAAGCTTTTTGAAGTACATATTTTGAAGAAATTTTAGTGATGAAGTAAACAATTTGGGATTGTTTAAGTCCCTGCTTGACATATTGCTGAGAAATTACCTAAAATACTACATATTTCCAATAATAATTATGAAGGAACAAGAAGATTCCATCGTCCACAAGAATGCTGAACTTCAAAACAAAGTCATTTTGAAGGAATGTCTTCTGTTCGGATTTAATCAAAGTATTTTCCTTTTTTATGTTTTATTTCTGTGCTCTCTTTTGACAGATCTATTATTATTATTATTTTTCTATGCCTACTATATTTTTAAAAGTTAAAGTTAATAACATGATAATAATCTTAACATTCCTTCCCCCTAGTGAAGACTCTTCACTTTATTTCTTGTACTTCTAGTTTACAGATTTTTGAAGCTGGCCTCTTATAGTTTCTATGACTTGTTGTAACCTCTGTTGTAACTCGTAGTATACCACCCTTTCCTGGACAGACTTTTACAATCTTTCCTATTGGCCATGTGTTTCGTAGTAAATTATTGTCAGCAATTACTACGATGTCGCCTTTACTCAAGCGTTTTGCTCTTCTGTTAAGTTCTGGTAGATATTCTTTTACCCACCTGCTCCAGAATTGATCACATAAAGCTTGTGCATGATGCCATTGTTTCTTCACATTTAATTCATGATTTTGTATTTCATAACTAGGTAGATTTCCACCAGATGTACCAATCAAAAAATGATTTGGTGTTAAACTGTCTGGGTGTTCTGGATCAACAGTTACGTATGTGAGTGGTCTTGAATTTAAAATGAATTCAATTTCTGCAAAAGCTGTTTGAAGAACTTCTTCACGTGGATATTTTTCGCGGAGAATTAATTTTAAATTTCTTTTTGCAGAAGCTATTAATCTTTCCCAACTGCCACCCATATGTGGTGCAGCCGCTGGATTAAAATGCCATCTAATTTTTTTTTCATCTGCTATTTTGCATTGACAGTTTAATGAGTTCTACAAGTTCGTTATCTGCTCCATGAAAATTTGTTCCGTTATCGGAATACAAATCTGTAACTGGACCTCTGCGGGCAATCAATTTTTTCAAAGCCATAATACATGAGTCAGTATTTAAAGAAGCTGCTCGAGTAGTCATGCAGGTGAAAAGGATTCCATATCGTTTTTCGTGTCGCCTGCCAATTGTAACTTCAAAAAATCTAAAATAATCCCACTCCAGTCTGTGTAAAGGGTTTACTGTAAGCATTTAGTCGAGCTTCCGGTAACATTCCCATTTCCGGAGTTAAGGGCTTGACTTTTCGGTTTTTGCAAGCTTGACACTTCAAATTCTTTACAGCATTTCTCAATCCTTGAATCCAAAACCGTTGTCTAATTTCATTTATCGCGTACTCGTAATTTTGATGATTAGCTCTTTCGTGGTAGGTACCACTTTATCAACAGAATTGTGAATCTATGTTTTGCATCCAGGAATACCGGTTCATTTTCTAAGAAGTTAGTGTTTATTCTTCCTTTCATGCAAAGTAGTTTTTCATCATTTAAAAATGGTGCTAATTTAAAAATTCTGCCTGTTTTCTTAATTTCCCAGAATTATTTAAAATGCTTAATTCTTCAGAATAACAATCTTGCTGCACTTCTTTATACCACAGCTTCTCTGCATTCGCAATCTCTTCTTCTCGAAGTGGATTCATTACAGCTAATCTTCTCAATTCTTCTCCCTTCATTTTCTTTTCTCTCGTAATTTTTCATTTCATGTTATTTTTTAACTTCATATTAGTTATAAATCGGAGAATCCAAGCAGTTGTACGAACTAATCTCAAATATTTTGAAAATCTATTTACATCAGGTAAAAATTCACTCGTTCTTTTAATTGTAAAGGTATTCAGATTTTTCTTTTTTTCTAGTTGTTCTTCATTTGTTTCATATTTCTTCACAATCTGATCATCATGAAGAAACGAAAAAAAAGGGAAAAGATATTCCTAAGAAAAGAACAAATGATCGAAATGGAAATGGAGTGAAATAGAAAGCAGATTGGATAGTGAATTTGATATTCGAAGAAGCAGGAAAAATAGAACAAGATAACGATATAGAAAAGGTAACAACTTGGCTAGAGAAATCTCCATTTATGGATGATTCGAACACGGAAATTAAAACAAAAGCGGACATCGACCCACAAATGTATCAATATCAAAATTTGAAGAGGAATACATTTGAAAATGTATTTATGAAACTTTCATTTGGAAAAGAATTACCACCTTTTGCAGGAGATCCAGAAGAGTGGCCCTTATTTTAAACACAAAACGTTTTAAAACGGATGAGCGAGACGCAAAATATGTTAAAAATCGTGAGCGAGAAAGACGCGATTACACGCCCAAGGCGCTCTCGGAGGTAAAAATTCTGAACGCACTCCAGAAGTATGTCATGATCAAACTGTGTCGAATGCTATTTTCAGATCGACGAACAATACAGCCACATCCATTTCCCGGATTACGTTTTCCATTATGCTTGTGCACTTTGTGTATCCGAGTTTTCTTGAAAACCAAATTGATTTTCATCGAACTCACACTGTTTTTTTTTAATGTAATCCTTCTTTTTATGACTTTTTCTATTATTTTAAATAAGACACTCGTTCGCGTTATGGGTCGATAATTTCCTGCGTCTCTGGAGTCCTCTTCTTGTCGGTGCTTTTAGGACGCTTCTCTATCTCTCCTAATAAGCGAGATCCCCAAGATCCCTCAAATTTCAATCAACCTGTATACACAAGGAAATTTTATTTCAGTTAATGAATATATTAAAGACGATTTGCTAGGATCGTAATTAATTCATTCAAAACTACTGACGTAAGATTTGTACGTACACACGCTTACGAATTTTATTTCAGTTAAGGAATGCATTGAAGACGATTTTCTGGGATCGTAGTCAATTTATTTTAAATTATTGCTTTAAGTTTCCCAAAAGAACACATATACATATAAGTAAAGAAAGGAGGTGAAGACTTTTATAAGTACTAAAAAGAAAAAAGAATCCAACAACCTGTAACAAAAATAAGCCTCAAATTTACAAAACATTATATCGTCGCGTCGTTGTTACTGCAATAGGTCGTATGTCAAAAAATAGCCGTCTTGTCTACCTACTGAAAAAACCTCTTAACAAGAGATTTTGTCAGTAGGTAGACTTGATTAATTAGTGCGCATATTCAGTGTCCGTTTCAAAGAATTTTCATCGGACAAGAACCTTAATTTGAGTTAAACGACATGTAGTGCAGTTATAATCAAGAAAAGTTTAAATCTGATCGAAAGTTATTACAGTGGACTCCTGATTATCCGAAACCGGATTATGCCAAGCTCCGGATTATCCGAAACAAATTTCTCCGTTTTATCCGAAACGCAGATGCTTGAAACTCCCGATTATTTGAAATGACGTCTATATCATTTCGGTTCGTAAAAAAACGGCTCAGAATTTGTGTCGAGCACTCGGCTCATGACACCATAACTCAATCGTACCTATAGTACTTTCGAAGTAATAGTTTCGTTTGAAGATTCGTTAGAACCTGTTTCTAATAAGGTATCTAATACATGTTCTATTTAACTAGAATATAAAATGTATGTAAGTGTACAATTAATTTAATGAAAATTTGTGACACTTTCACTAATTTATGGAACCTAAAATTTCGGTTATCCGAAATATGTAGGTCCTTCGGATAATCGTGTTTTAAAATCCCATTAACTCAGATCAAATTTAGTCAGAAACTAAGTCGCTCGGACACCCTGAAAAAATTTTGTCACAAAAAGAAACTAAACTGTTAAGATTATTATTAGAGGTGGGCGATACGGGAAATTGTGTATCGAATTTCGATACGATTTCTGTATCGATACGTATCGATATATCGAATATCGATATGTATCGAGTATCGGGTACCGATACGTATCGATATATCGAATATCGATACGTATCGAGTATCGGCTACCGATACGTATCGATATGTATCGAAATATCGGATCGATATGTATCGATATATCGATACGTTTCGAAATATAAGATTGAAATATTGAACAGAGGCTTAAAAATACGAGATGAAAAATAGAGCTGGAATAAGTTTAAATAATAACGCCGAATATTCGACCATATAAATACAAATAAATAAATAAAATCTTTACTTAGTCTGTAATTCGATATTTCAATACGTGCCGGTATATCGATATTCGATATTTCGATACGTATCGACATCCGATATTTCGATACGTATCGGTATTCGATATCCGATATTTCGATACGTATCGATATTCGATACGTCGATACAGCTGAAAATGTGTATCGATACAGCTGGCGTATCGATACGTATCGATATATCGATACATCGACCCAGCCCTAATTATTATCATGTTATTAACTTGAACTTTTAAAAATATAATAGGCAAAGAAAAATAAAAATAATAATAATAGACCTGTCAAAAAAGAGCACGGAAATAAAACGTAAAAAAGGAAAATGCTTTGATTAAATCGAAACGTTTGTTCCTTCGAGCATAAAAGGACAGCACCAGGAGACTGTAGGAAACATAAGAGAAACGTCCACAACGAAAATTGTAACCGAAAAAGAAAAAAAAAAGTCACTTCACGAAAAGATAATAATAATAATAACAAATAATTGACGTTAAGGAAATCAAGAAAGTTTCCCTAAAATTAAACAATAAAATTTACTGAAGTCATTTTTTGAAAAACGTCTTTTAATATTAATTGGCCAAGATTACTCTCAATTGGCATATTCAAGAAAAGTTGTACAGAGTGTACATTAATGATTGATAGGTGTTTGAATTTCCCGCCCATTAGATTATTTGTAAAAGTTGGTACTGCATACTATTCTGTTTTACCATGGGCGGCACATATAATTATATATTATTAAAACAATTTATTAGTGATTAGAAATTATTTTACATTTGTTTAATACATACATTGATATAGAGAATATAAAAGTAAAGCAGATATAAAATAAAATTATAACATCTGTTCAAAATGTCCCCCATTTGAATCCAAACCTATTCCCAAAGAACTGTTGCAAATGATTCAACGTTGTTAGTGCAGTATGGGCTGTAGCTCCATCCTGTTGAAAGTAACCCCGTTGTAATTCATCGTCATGAAGTTCTTCAATGAAAGGATTTAAAATTTCTTCTTGATATGCGAGTGCTTTAATATTGTGTTGAAAAAAAATAGGTCCAATGATCCTCTTTCTTGACATTGCCAATCACACACCGATCTTCTGATGATGTAATGAAGTCTCTTAAAAAATATGAGGGTTTTCTGCAGACCATATTCTACGGTTTTGCGAATTTACATAACAGCTGAGATAAAACCATGCTTCATCACTGAAGAAAGTTATGTCTAACATATCGTCATTATTTAAAAACTCATTAAACCATTGGCAATATTGCACTCGACGAAGCAAATCAAGAGGCAGCAACTCATGAGTTACACTTATCTTGTATGGATGTAAATGTAGAACCTTCTTGCAAGCCTTTTAGCATGTACCATGTGATAAAACACCGTAAAGACTTCTTTGGACTTACATCCATTTTTTGATGAATATCTGCGATAACTTCTTCGGTGAGAACAGTGGACCGGCCTGTAGATTTTCCTTTAGAAACACTGCTTGTTTCACAAAATCCCTGAATTATACAGTATATGTGTGTACTTTTATTTCCTGTTATACGGCTGTACTTACCAATGAAAAATGTCTGAAAGCAAAAGTGGAAATAATTTAATACTAGCTCAATAAGCACTTAAGGAAATCAAAATGTAAACAATACACCACACGCACGCTAC
This sequence comes from Dorcus parallelipipedus, assembly GCA_958336345.1. Classification (NCBI taxonomy): domain Eukaryota; kingdom Metazoa; phylum Arthropoda; class Insecta; order Coleoptera; family Lucanidae; genus Dorcus; species Dorcus parallelipipedus. Next base: position 6,404,283 of record OY284476.1, read on the forward strand.
TGACGAAATTCAACATCAAGTCATCATATCCAGTATGAATACCAATCTTGCAACACGAAAATTACTAATTCGGCAATGCGCCAAATTCAAACGCCTTTCAATCATTAATGTACACTCTGTAGAACTTTCACGGGACGGTCCTATTCTGTCTAAAACTGCTCTAGGATGGATAGGTACAACATGGAAAAATAAATTCCATAAAAGAAGCTGAAAAGCAGTTTTTATGTCAGATTTGCAAATGCCAACTTTTTGATGAAGAAGTCTACAACTTAGTAAAAGAAGCTTTTAAAACAGAATCATTTGGAGTTAAATTGTCAAGCAGTTACGGAAAAACTTCAGAAGTAGAAAGATGTGAAAAAATCATGAACAACACCAGGACAATTGGAGAAAGATTGGATTATTATGTTATGAGATCAAAGCAAAGACCAAGACAAATCTAATTACTTTATTTAGTAACAGTCGGTTGTCTATGTATGGTTCGTACAGTGACTTGTACACTTTGGATCTTTTTGTGAGTAACCATAGGTTTCTATATGTATATACTAATTCTTATCAGTCTAAATGTGCGAAAATTTAAAGTATTTATAAATCTATCACTGTAAAGGTAAATGTGTGAACATTCACAATTTCAAAATACTAGAGTTATTATAAACAATTTAACAGTGACCTTACGCTTACTTCAAAACACATTAACGAATTTCTCTTGATTTTATGTAATTTAACACTTTCAAAAAAAACTCATTATGATATAGTTCTATAACAATTATGGAAATTGGATGAAGTGAATTTTCCTGATAGCAAGAAAAACGCATTGAAACGCCTGTTTTGTATGGAAAAGAAAATTGATCAAGACAAGAATTTTGCAGAACAATACTCTCGTATTATTAAGATTATGTGAAGAAAGGATATGCTGAAAAACTGGATGAGTAAAAATCGAAAGAGATAAACAAGAAAATTTCGTATTTACCCATTTTGGTGTCGTCAATGCTGCAGCGAAAACAGAAGGAGTTCTTCTGCAAGGTCCAGATTTATTAATACCTTTAACTGGAGTCTTGTTGAAATTTCGACAGTATAAAATAGCGTACACCGGTGACATTAAAGAAATGTTCCACCAAGTCTTGATTAGAAAAGAAGACAGATGTGCTCAAAGATTATTTGGAGAAGCATGAGGAGAAGCGAAAAAGCAGACGTATATGAAATGAAAATTATGACGTTCGAAGCTACGTGTTCACCCAGCTTGGCCCAATATATTAAAAATGGGAACGCTGAAGGAAATAGAACAGATTGTGAAGAAGCATGTCAAGCAATTTTAACGAACCAATGTATGGATCATTATTTAGATAGCAAGAAGACTGAAGAACAGGCCATTAACTGCATGGACAGGTTATTAAAATGCATAAGAAAGGTGGTTTGAATTACGCAATTTCATTTCGAACTCTGAAAAAGTTTTAAAAAGTATTCCTGAGAATTTGAGAATGAAGATCTTAGAAGAATGTAAAGAAAATTTCGTCGAAAAGGTTATAATAATAATTACATCGCGTAAAAGAAACTTGCGTTCCCCAGCCGTCAAACGTGTAATAAGATCAATTGAGATGTGTCAAGGTCGCATTGTGCTCAAGGTCTCATTGTGTGTATGGGGTAATTCTTTAATTAATTATAAACTGCTTACAAGAATTTTTTAAACATTTTCCCCGTAATCTGTGACATCGATTCTCTTATGTGTTTTCTTTGTCAGTACAATTGACATTCACCCTGTATAGAAATGATGAAGTAAATCCTTTAGACTTTAGATTATTTGCTCACAACATATCGGGAGAAAATTAATAACACCGACAAAAGAGAAGAGGAAAATGTACCATTGAAAGACAACGACGAACAAGAATAATCATTTCTTGAAACATGGAATGAGCCCACCGGGAAAACCATGTAAAAATGACTTGCCTTGCATTTTAGTTCGAATGCATCGTACGCAGTTTGTGCATTCTCGACCTTATATCATCTAAATGGTTGATCGTACCTACATAAAAATGTATAGGAACTTTCTTGTGGATAATTATCTAATATACAAGTTTTATAATAATCTAAATAATGTTGTCACACTAATAAGAAGCGAGATATTGGCGATGAACCATTGCTCGTGTCCTTTGACCTTGAATAACATGAAAAAAACATAAATTAGTTTCTCGGAAATTACTTTTATAGTTACAAATAAATCTAATTATTTCTAAAAGTTACAATTGTTCGAAGCGGAATTTACAAATTCAAATTTCTAAGTAAACTAGAAAAACCAAAAATCACAGCTTTTTCGAAATCTTATCCAACAATTAACTTTATTTCGGTATCAAACGAATATTTGGTAGAACCTAGATCCTACTAAAATTCTTGCAAATTATTGTAGTTTTTCATGGAACGTGGCGACAGAACTTTTCCAAAAAAATAAATAAATAAATAATTTTTTTCCTGTTTGGCGCGAACTTTTTGTCACTGTTGTACGAAACCGGTATTCTGAACAGAGATTTGTTTATTTTAAATTGAACGTAATTATTGTTACGACTCGGGGTTTACAAATTATAATCGTTGTTTATTTTAAAAACACTTTAAAGTCTACGATCATATAACGCAATGAAACCACGAGCTGCAATACTTTTCTAACAAATAACACCTCTATAATTTAATCATTCTACTAATTCGCTTGCTACACACATCGCTTTCTAAATAAAACTAATTTAAATATACCGCCGATCCAGGCTTATATAGTAACTCCCTCTTTCGAGAATAGCGTGGAAAATGAACGTTCCAGTAAATTTGACCGCCATCTACGGTGAGTCTGGAAATTTCTAGAATCTCTAACTGGCCCCATAGATGGAGGCCAATCAACCTGCGACCAATGTTGCGACCAAAATCCCATGTCAGTGGAGAAGGCCGTGGGCAAACAGTTTCGCACAGGTAACTGTAGTTCAAAAAGGAGCGCCACCTGTTGAAAATCGCAACAACTTGCAATCGTAGAATTCCGGCCTTCAGTGGGATTCCAAAAATGATGACTTCATTTTTCTCCTGAATTTTAGAAAAATTAATCCAAACATTCTAGATGGTAGTAAAATTTCCACAAAAAGAGAAATTTTGAAGACGGCAATGTCTATGTTTGATCCCTTCGGATTTCTATGTAATGTCCTTATAATAATAATAATAATAATAAAATAATTTTACAAGAAATTTGGAGATTGAAAATTGGCTGGGACGATGAAATTACAAATCAATTGACTGATTAGTGGAATAATTCGATTCAAATCTTCAAAAATCTGTAAACTAGAAGTACAAGAGGTAAAATGAAGACAGCAAAAAAAAGAGAAATAAAGTGAAGAGTCTTCACTAGGGGGAAGAAATGTTAAGATTATTATCATGTTAATTTATTAAGAGCGGATTGACACCAGTGCCTATTTTGTACTCTCCCTTAGATTCCTAAATATTTGCTTCATTTGTAAATAATAATTGATATATTCAAATTTGTGATGCGAATACAGATTATTATTATTATTATTTTATCACAAACTCTTTTAAACGGACACTAAATGGCGCACAAAGACTTAACGTTTCGCAGTCGTTCGACAGCTTCGTCAGAAGTGAAAAATATAAACATGTTTTCACTTCTAACGAAGCTGTCTAACGACTGCGAAACGTTAAGTCTTTGTGCGCCATTTAGTGTCCGTTTAAAAGAATTTGTGATACAATTTTCATCGGACAAGAACCAGCTTTAATTATTATTATTATTAGAAAATTTTTTTGGACAGATAATATTTTAATTGCTCCAAGACACTAGCAATTAGACGAAATATCGCCCTTAAGTTCTATTTTTTTAAATAAATTATAGGATTCAGCTTGGGTTCACAAATGTTACATATTAACAAATCAATAGTTGCTCAAGTATAAGTAGTTTTGGCATATTTTTCTTTAGTTTGCCGCACTGTGGCAGGTCAACCACAAAAAGATGGATTCTCCAGAAAATCAAAAAATTAATGTGGACACCACATCCTCGACATAAGTTCTTTCAAACATCTATATTTTTTGGGAACCGTCTTGTAGGCCTGATATACACTTAAGCAATTTTTGTTTTGTTTAGGAATTGAATCTAAACCATCGCTAAACAAATGTGATGCAGCTCGACGCCATCGCGTATTTTCTTGCAGCATTTTGCCTGAGGGATCCTTTTTATTGGAGAAACCATTATTTTTAATTCTGACTGTACACATTATCTTTTTTTTGTTTAATTATAAGATTCATCGAGTTATTTGTTTTTTTTTTATATGAATATACGTAGTTTAAATTAAACGCACTAAATGTTATTTTAAAGATGGAACAAGCGGTTACAAAGCTCCTATAACAAAACAAAAAGATGCGTCATAGTATAAATAATGTCCAAAATTAATAGTCCTAGATTTTCTTGCAAATCAACAGAAAGATTAAGAGCCAAAGGTCTTACTAATGATTAATGAGTAAGCGTGTACTTAGGTGCGACGTAAACAACCCTTTTAGCAATAGCCCCGGTATGTCGCGTCATCCACTGTTCAAGTCCAAGATAACAACTTTAATCCCTGTATATCGCTTACGGCCGACACTCCGCCGCGCCGCCGGCCAATCACAGCGAGTCTCGCAACGTGTTTGCCCCTCTCGACCAATCAAATCGCTCGGCATAGGGGTTGTACGCAACAGGGTGATTAACAAACTACTTTGCACCCATGCCTGCAGTTTTGCAAAAGAATCGGCAGAAAGTCGTCGAGACTAATTGTGAACGGTGGTCATCATTTGAGATTGAGACGGTGTTGTGAGTAATTTTTGTGAAAAATATGGAGTATCTTAACTATAACATATACAATCAAGGTAAGTACTCATTTTTAGCTATACACTAATTTAATTACATCAAATTTAAAGTATGTTTCGAAATTTTAAATATTCATTTGATTTGGTTAAATGCAATTGAATTTTTCTCAAAATTAATTCGTCGAATAGAAAAATTTAAATTAAATTCATTAAATTTATATTAATTCTTGTTCTGTCTTACAGATGTCAAACAAATCAGCTGCACAGCAACATTACAGAACAACGAGTTGTGGAAACAATTCAGTGATCTACAGACTGAAATGATCATCACAAAATCTGGAAGGTAAGATGCACACGATTGTATTTCATCTAATTTAATTGTATGCATGCACGTACAGTTCATTTTTTTACCATATGCCAATCGATCGATGGATAAGTCAAAGAACTTTTATATAGCTATCTTCTTCTAACTTGTGACTTTTGTCATATCGCGTCACTTCGTAGTATATATTTTCTTAATTGAGATTTATACGATCGGCATACTATCGTATATTAACGGAAACATAAAATTATTTTACACTTAGTTTATATAATATTCAAAAGAATTATTCCTGCTATATCTCATGGTTTATACACTACTCAAAAAATTATTTCTCCTATATCTCCCACAGTTGATACACATTCTATGCAGTTCTTTTTAAAAATTATTTTATTCCCATCTATTATTTTTATTCTGTATTTTTATTTCAATTTTACGCTTGCTATAGTAAATAGACTGTGGGTCCAACGTTTGTCAAATGGGTGCCATTATTATGTAGACACACCTGATAGCGATGATGCATATGACTTTAGTCAACGTTTTCTTGAATTCTGTTAACGTTTATTTCGACTCGAATATAATATTTTTTGCTTTTCTAGAATCCCTTACAACGTAGTTCTAATTATTTGGTCGAGAGGTCTTATCGGTCAAGAAAGATCAACTTTGTTAAAAGTAGAAATTACGTTGGGAAAATAGTTTTGTAACGTTCAAAGAGCCTCTTCTAATCTATTGTCTACTAGCGTTTTCCACACTCGTTATATTTTCATTATAACCTCATACAGAGTGTACATTAATGATTGAAAGGTGTTTGAATTTCCCGCCCATTAGATTATTTGTAAAAGTTGGTACCGCTTACTATTCTGTTTTACCAGGGGCGACACATATAATTATATATTATTAAAACAATTTATTAGTGATTAGAAATTATTTTACGTTTGTTAATTACTTACATCGATATGCATAAAACAATCATATGTGAATACCACTTCAACTTTGATAAGAATAATTCCACACGTCTCGTTCATTGCGTATCCCCGATCGAAAATACGCCTCAACAATAAATTTATTGTGCAGGTCCGTGAAAACCATCGCTAACCTAAAAACGTTCGTGTGTACTTTTATTTCCTGTTATACGGCTGTACTTACCAATGAAAAATGTCTGACAGCAAAGAAAAATTAATACTAACTCAATAATAATAACTTAAGGAAATCAAAATGTAAACGCTACTGACGAAATTCAACATGAAGTCGTCATATCCAGTATGAATACCAATCTTGCAAGACGAAAATTACTAATTCGACAACGCGCCAAATTCAAACGCCTTTCAATCATTAATGTACACTCTGTATAATAATAAGAGACGAGGATACACTGAGTGTGCACTAGTGCAGTCAGTGCATGATGGTTTACAACATAATCTTATAACGTTTTCGATTCACTGCTTTAAGGCACTATCAGAGTATTCCAATTTAGTTTTAACCTCACATAATAACAAAGAATGGAAATACTCTGATAGTGCTTTAAAGCAGTGAATCGAAAATACTAGGTATTGTATATGCGTACGTTCCTGTGCACCTGATGGTATATTGTTCTGACCGTTTAGAATTAATTTTCGTTTTCCTACAACTTCTGTTAAAAAACGGGAATTTCTCAGTCTGCGTCTGGCAACACTGTTTATAATGTTATACAGGGTCCTGCATCGATGAACGCAACATGTGAATTTGGAGATGTTCAAATATTGGCTTCCCTAATTATTTTACAGCAAAATTCCATTCAGGTACTATCGATATCATAAAAAACTAGGACAACTTTTCAATCCAGTAGCCATGCGTTTCCATTATTTTATTATATTAAATCTTACTTTGCTGTCAAGTCAGTAATTGGCCGAGTTGCTCAGTGTCTGGTTAAACCAGTAATTTGTTAACTGTTGGTTAAATACCAAACGACAGTTTTCTTTCAAACTGTTGTTCAGTCATTTTGAACCAACGGATTTATTAACTAAGGTTTAGTGGACTGTTGGCAGTTCTGAAGTGCTTTACTATCTAACTTCGGTATGTAAATTTTTAACTTTTGTATTCGTAACAGTAGTTATTAGAGTGTCAGAAGGTATAAGTACGAGAAAGTTAAGAAATATTCAAAAACGAGATTGAAATACTGAAGCGTTATGTCTTCCACAGATGGTGGTAGGATTAGTTGTAGAAGAATTCGGTGCCAGATTTCTTCAAATTTAAAGCAATATCTTTACGAATTTTTTTGAAGACAAAAGGTTTAATTCTGTTAAACACAAGAAAAAATAAAGATTTTAGTATTCAGCAAATACTTTACTAATTGCTTATGTTTACTGTTTTGCCAAATACATTTTTGAATTGAACAATAATAATATTAATTTTATTGGATCAACTATCAGGATGCATTCAGATCACATTAATTACATATTTATTATTAAAACAGTTTCGATGTTTTATGATCCAATAGGATTGGCATCAGTTTACTCCAAAAGTGCAATCTAAAAGTTACAATCTAACTTATAAACTATATTATGAACTTATAAGAGATTATACAATGCATCTTACTAATTTTAAATATATAATAAAGAGAACTTGTATGTTAACAAATTATCAGTAGTAATGATAGTAACAATAATAAGTGAAAATTATTGTAATAATGAGTCTTAGTTCAAGTTCTCTTCACGTCTAAGTTGTTTAGTTTTTTCCGTTATTCACTTTGAAAAAGCCAAAGAAATATTTGGTGAAACGTCAGCAAACGTAAATAATATTTGCTTGTTACTAAAAAGTCTTATTTCTCATACTCCCATAAGTAAGAAAACCCCTGCAGTTTATTATAAATACATACTTACCAAGCAACCCAAATTTTTCAAACAGAACTTTTCTGGTGTTTAAAGTCTTTTCTTTACGTTAATTATAGTTTAAACGACCGAATTGCATGGTTTAGCAAACGTCATAGTTAAACTTCGTTTTACCTCTTAATCACTGTCTGAACAACCCAATAGAAAAATTAAGCTCTAGTTAACGTTAAACAAAGTTTAAACCTTCAGTGAGCAACTCAGCCAGTTGTGTTTTTGTTAACCCTGCAATTCTGAGCAATTTGTTTAACTGTGACACCCTTTTCTATGCAAACAGTTATCCTAGTTTTTAAAATAATATTTACTGTAGAAATGATTGACAATTTCAAATAATTTAAAATTTGTGGTTTTACACAGCTTAAAAAATCTTGTCCTAGTTTTTTATGATAGCAATAGTACTCTTCAAGATGAATCTGTTTGTGCAGTTTGAAAATTTTTCATTTGCTCAGTTTCAAAATGTTTTAAAAAGGTTCAATAATCACATTCAATTTATACCAAACCATCAGCACAGCCTTGATTGATAAATATGGTCGTTTTTGAAAAAGATTGACAGAAAAAGCTGTATTTTAACATTCACTGATCAAGGCCGTGCTGATAGTTTGGTATAAATTGAATTTGGTTACTGAATCTTTTTAAAATACTTTGAAACTGAGCAAATGAAAAATTCTCAAATTGCACAGACAGATTTGACATCTTGAAGAGTACTTTAAAATATCTAAATGAAATTTTGCTGTAAAATAATTAGGGAAGTCAATATTTGAACACTTCTAAATTAACATGGGATTTCCTATTTTCCATTCATCAGTATACGTCTGCCACTGTCGCTAATGTCATTTGAATTCTTAAATATCACCGTTTATTACAGCACTTCTTTATACTACAGAAATTGACACTTCATTAATTTATATTTTAGAAGTATTATTTCTATCAACACTTATACTCAGTAACCATTAATAATAAGTATGAATAGATAGTACTTCCTAATTTTAATCTTTTATTTATATAGCTACCGGTTTCGGTTCTTGATGTGAACCTTCATCAGGCCTTGAAACAGAAAATTACTTAGCGTTACAATTGAGTTATAAAATGTTTGTAAATAATGTAAAATACTGTATAAAGTGAATTGATTGTAAAAATGTGTGAACCGTGTATAACAACTAAGACAAATAAAAAGTAAAAAAGTAAAACATATAAGACAAATTAAGTATTGTGTATAATAGATAAAACAAATTAGAATATTTTAAAACAATTGTAAATATGAAAATCTGAATGGAATAAGACAGAATTTAATCACAAAAAATTAATTGTTTGCGGATATGTTAATTTGGAAAACAAGAAATGAAAGAAAAATTAAAAAATACTTACTGCTATTGTCAAAATAATAAATATCAAATATATATAGCACATTAGAATAGCAGGAAAAGAACTATAACAAATGTAAAATAAAATGTCAAAATATATTAAATATATTTAAATTATGGAAACGATACGTCGACGACATCTTTTGCATATGGACAGGGAATTTAGATGAATTACATAACTTTCATAATCACATTAACAATATCAATAATAACATAAAATTCACCATAGAAATTGAAAATAATAACCAAATTAACTTTCTTGACTTAACTTTAACAAAAATCAACAATAATATACAATATAACATTTTTCACAAAACCACACAAACGGACATCATTATACCCAATAACTCACATCATTTCAACACACACAAAACAGCTGCATTTCGATACTATATAAACCGCATTAATAACATTCCACTTACTGAAAAAGACAAAACATATGAATTAAACATTATTAAACAAATCGCCGCCAACAACAAATACAACATAAACATCATCAACAAACTGCATAACAACACACAAGAAAAAACAAATAACAACATTACTAACAACAACAAAATATATAAACCTTTCACATTTCAAGGTACCATAAACTACAAAGTTAATAAAATTCTTAACAAATATAATATTTACACAACCATATCACAAAAAACTAATTTATTAACATTACTTCAAAACAATAAGGATACTATTAATTTACTTAACAAAAATGGCGTCTACCAATTAGAATGTAATAATTGCAATGCGATATATATAGGCGAAACAGGTAGAAACATCAATATAAGAATTAAAGAACATATCCGTAATAAAATTACTTCCAACGTAGGTAAACACATGCATGAAACAGGGCATAGCCTCAATCTTAACAACACTAAACTCTTACATCAAGAAGGGAAAAACTATAAATTAACACTTTTAGAAGCTTATGAAATACACAGATTAACCTACACTACAAACCTATCTACGAATATCTAAACGCTTAAATTATTTACTTACTTGTTCCATATGTTGCTAACTTCATGTTTCATTTATGCGCTTTACCACACAGGCCTCCCATTCGTTTGTTTTGATGTTCACGACATTTTATTTTACATTTGTTATAGTTCTTTTCCTGCTATTCTAATTTCTCTTATATGTTTTACTTTTTTACTTTTTATTTGTCTTAGTTGTTATACACGGTTCACACATTTTTACAATCAATTCACTTTATACAGTATTTTACATTATTTACAAACATTTTATAACTCAATTGTAACGCTAAGTAATTTTCTGTTTCAAGGCCTGATGAAGGTTCACATCAAGAACCGAAACCGGTAGCTATAGAAATAAAAGATTAAAATTAGGAAGTACTATCTATTCATATATAATAATTACCTAATTAATGGACCATCTTATGGATCAAATTAATAATAAGGTTTAATTTATTAACTTTCAATGAGTATGTACCCAAAGTATTCATCGACGTACAGGTCATTTTTTTATTATACGCCGTTCGATTGATGGATAAATCAAAGAACTTTTATATAGCTATCTCCTTCTAACTTTCGTGAAACGGCCTTGCGGGCCTTGTATCGAAAGCGATACTTTGGTTTTTAAATTACAACATTACAAAACTGAAAGCAATTTTTATTTTCTGAGGAAGAAATGGTACTTTCACGTCGGGTTTCCATTCGTTTTACGAGAATCCAAAAACACCCTGTAGATTTTTGATTAAATTACAGCAAAAAAAGAATTATAATCTGATATTGTATTTTGCTACAAATAATACACGGCGTACATGATTGATAACGAAACTTTCATAACTTCGGGCGAGTGTATATTTTGTTAGGATAGGTCGGAACGGAAATCAGTGTTTTGTTTTAGTGGGTCCTGTTTACATTGGCGTTTTGCACTTGAAACTTCACATATGGTAGATTTTACAACGATCGTGGTGCATGTTTATGGTAGCTTTACACAGGATTTATCGAAAATACAAATTGTCAGTTGCTGGGTGCTCGCAAAAAAAAGGACCATCCAGCGAGATGGCATTGTTTGTGCTTATATAATAAGAAGCTTGTTAATTTTCGACTGTCTGTTGTTTAGGCACCTAATAAGGGTGAATAAGGCTGGTCCTGGGAGGACTGCCTCAACAGATGACGGTGCACTTAAGGATTTGTTTACTTGTCGCCCCGATAGGCGCCACTGTTAGTCTGTTAGATAAACAATTGATTGTTCAATATAAATACTGCTTTTGCCATTTTTCAGTTTTACGATGGTGCTCTTTGAATTTTACGGCGCTATTTACGGCACGGTAACAAATATTCAAGTAGACATCAGATTAGAATTCTCAAGTACTTCCCCGTCTTAAAATATTTATGGATCCTAATCTCTGGCACATTATTTGTGCCACTTTCCGAATCAACAGATGCAATCTGACCATCGCCAACTTTGATCTTTTAATAATTAGGTGGGTATACATAATCCCGGTTTCCTGGCAAAGGTCACGTTTTCGAAGTATAAGAAACGGAAGTAGAGGCCGGACCCTAATAGTGTTTTGATTATGGTGTTTAATAAAAACAATTATCTATCGTCGCCTTGTTATTTCCGATGAGAAATGAGACGTTTCGAAGATGTTTTTTAATTATCTCGGCCGAAATTTCTCCGAGGTCGTTTCCTTGCGTAAACTGTCGGCATTCGCAGACTGAAAAGTAGACGCCATGTCGTTTAACACTTGACTTGACGCAAAGGGACCCGCTAGGTTAAAGGACAGTGGCCACCCGTGCAATAATCCTTTCGCAAAAAGCCTGCGTCTTTGTAAATCCACAGGGTAATTGCTATTTTACACGTCGCGCTTAAGTAGGTACCTACTATGGTCTCCAGTCTATTCCCGTCGTCTCTTACAAAAGTATTTATAAGCTTTTCTTCGAGCAGTTTTCGAATTGCTGGCATGAAATCACCAAGTACACTAATCAAACTAAAAAATTCAATTTTGACTTATTTAGAATACAATAAATAAATAAGAAATATTTGCACGAACATTCAGATGTCAATAACTAACCATCTAACTAATAAGAGCAATGAGATAAGAAACAGAAAAAGAAAGAAAAGTATATTTATTATTAAATACCATGGCATTGCTATAATTTACAAAAATTAAAAACACACGGTACACATTATCGACTTGAACGTAATCAAGATTATCATTAATGATAACATCATTGTCAAGTTGTAAACAAAACAAATCACGTATGGAGTGCGCCTTGATGTTCGTGCATGGCCAATTAAGATAATGTAGCGGGTGATCAAATATTAGGGTGAAATTCACCGAAAACAGAAAATCTAGTTTTTCAGGTAATAAAATTTCCTCTTCGTGTATTGCATACCAATTGAGTAGCATGCAAAACCACTATAATGAATTTCTTTAATATTTTCTATCGGAAGCTTTTCCTAGAGAACTGTTACGGAAAGTAGTGAATATTTTGATAAACTATAAAACGTAGAAAATATTCCGACGAAATTAAAATATAAATACTCTAGAACTAACTATGTAGCAACGTTTTGAATGCAACAAAATAAAATCAAGAAGCGCTTACGAAATTCTTAAAACCAATTTTAAAACGCAGTTAATATACAATAGATACAAAGTTCATTTACGTCTAGCAAACATAAACTATAAACATCATAAAAAGTGATAACCATCAAGTTATCAGTTACTTTATTTATCTTGATTAAATTTTATGCCCTGAATATAACATCAAATTCGCGGAACTTGAGCTCTGCGTCATCAATCAACGAAGTTACAACCGACAAATATTTCAGCTTTATTTCTTTGTCAACGGCGAATAAGAAAAAAGGATGGAGTTATACTGTTTATGTCTGATTATGCAACGCCTGATGCGTTTTATTTACGACGCAGAGCTCTTCTCTTATGAAAAATTCTATAGGAGGTACTTAATTAAAGTTAAGGCGCGTATTCACCAAAACTCTGACAAAGTTCAGAGCTTCTCAAAACTAGCTCGACAATTCCATTCATTCAGAAATCCAGTGAGTTCTGTCAAGTCAAGAATACAACTCAAAAACTAACCTCACTTTTAATTCTTTACATTGTCTACATTTTTTTCAGTTTTACGTATTTTTTTATATGAAACGCAAAGAAATATTTCGCGTACCTAAATACATATTCGGTTTATCGCTGATGCTTTACTAATAATAGACTTCGCTAATAGCAAAGAAAGTGTTTACTTTTTCACACTTCTTGTCGCAATAATTCTTCACTAGCAATTTTACTAATTTACATCCATCAAATAATCCTGTCCGAGCTACTGAGATTTTCGAACATCCCCAGCAATTTAAACACAATTTAATTGTATCGTGCAAAAGAAACATAACCCAGACTTTCGTTCACAGCAGCTAAACATGTAATCAAACGAAATTCAGATGCATGTCAAGGTAACATTGAGTGTAGTCAATAAAATAATAATCGCAAAACTTTATACTCCAATTTACTGCTGCATTTATAAAACGTGGCGTTGCATATCGTATGCAGAGCCGCAGCTTTTAGGGTAAATTTTAAACTGTTCCATAGATTTTTTAAACACTTTTCCGATAATCTATAAGGTTTATTCTCTAACATGGTTTCCTTTGCGGAATAATTAACATTCACCCTGTATACTAAAAAGTAATGTTCAGCGTATGTTAAGTATATTTTCCAGGATAAATATACGCAATTGAAATATATTTTTTTAATAGTGCATGCAGGCAGTTAGATAAAGTCAATGAAAACCAAAGTTACATTTTTTAATGCAAGAACTATTCCGGCTGTTTCAAATTGAGTGTGGGGATATCCTAAAACTGAAGAGATACAAATTCGGTTAAAAATGAAAGAAATATTGCATCAAACATAATTCGTATCCAATAACACAGTAGATTATCTATTGCTTGTTCTTCAGATATAAACTAAAATTTCCTTTTTCGTTTTACATAGATTTATTTTACTATAAATGATTTAAACGTTCTGACAACTTTCTACATACATTTTTTGTTTCCAAGTCCAATAAACGCAGTAGATTGTATCAAACGTTTCGTTTCTTCCCGACCATTCTCAATTTTAATTTGATTTTTTTTTCACAAAGCATAGGAGTTTATTAATGCAATCGACAGAATTTTTTTTTATTGTTTACGATGATGTACGAAACTTAATACCTACTTTGCTTTGGTTTGATATTAAAATATGTACATTGATTTCAATGTTGAAACATTTCTACTAAAAATTTTGTATTCCGACTTTTCCATTTTTTTTTTCACTTTCATATAAAAAATTATAATTCCCCAAGAAGTTGTTCGATCTTCCTCGATTTGAACTCCACAGGGACTTCTCAACATTTAAAAGAAAATACATAATATACATGTTTAAAAAGAACTGAGACATATTCAACAGTTTTTTCCGCAAATTTTAGCTATATTGTAAAATATATTTTAATATATTAATATACAGGGTGTTCCAACAATATGTTCTCGGGCCATATCTCCATAACTACTGAAGATACAAAAAAATTTTCAACACAATTTATTTTTTAATTTAATAATAATAATTATTAAGAAAGATATCTTGTTCCCAAAAATATGCAAGTTTGCCAAAATTCAAATGACGTATACATTCCACAGAAACACCTAAATATATACAGGGTGTTTAAAAAATATGTTCGGATATTTTACCCAGTTATAGATATCGTTAATACAAACACACAAAGTCTTAATAAACATAGGTCCGAAAATCAACCGCTTCCGAGATATGGACGATTCTGTAAAAAATAAATTTTGCTTCTTAATGTGACTTTCCAATTTAAAGTAATAACAAGTGTTTATTTGAAAAGTTCATCAAGTAGCCTTTGAATTGTTCATGACGTTGTGAAGCAGGCCTTGAATTAGATCGGTGCGAAATGCCACTTTACGTTATGTCACGGCAACTGTTGGACAACTGTCATCCGTTAAACGTCAATTGGTTTAGGAGAAGCCATCCAACTCGATGAACTTTTCAATTGATAGCCGTTAGTAGTGTTTTAACGAAGCGACAGTACCTTCTAAATACAGTAACCTTAGCTAGGATTACAGTGATTTGAAAGTCAGAAGGCATCAAAACATTCTGTACTTTTGGGTGACTCTAAAACAGAAGTTGCTTGTTTATTAAACTACGCCATCTATTGACGCTTTTCTAAGTTATAAACAACGCTTTAAATGCGAAAATTATAACGTTTGCTCGTTATACACGAAATTTGATTCAAACGGCATCAAAATTTTTTATAATTTTGGGTGATTCTCCGACAGAAGTTTCATGTTTTTAAATCTCGCCATCTATCGACATATTCCTAAGTTAAAACGTTTTCAGGGCGAAATTTGAAAATCAAACTTCATTGAAACATTCTATAATTTTGAATCATTCTCCAAGAGAGAGAACAGGCCATCTATTAACGCTCCTTTAAATTATAACTTTTCAAGCGAGAAATTTGAATTTCAAACGTCAACGCATTTTTTAATTTTTGATGATTCTCCAAAAGAATTTTCATGTGTTTTAATTGGTTTTAATGTTTTAAACTACATACGCCATCTGTTGACGCTTTCCTAAGTTATAACATTTTAAGCGCGAAATTTGAAAAGCAAACATCATTGAAACATTCTATAATTTTGAGGGATTCTCCAAGACAGAGAACGTTCATGTATTTTTTTTAACTACGCCATATTGTAGGTATTAACGCTCTCCTAAATTATAACTTTCTAAGCGCGAAATTTGAACGTCATCAAAGCATTTTTAAATTTTTGATAAACCTCCAGAAGAATTTTAAACTACGCCATCTGTTGACGCTTTCTTAAGTTATAACGTTTTAAGCGCGAAATTTGAAAATCAAACTTTATTGAAACGTTCTACATATAATTTTGAATTATTCTCCAAGAGAGAGAACGTTCATGGTTTTTTTAAACCACGCCATCTATTAACGCTTTCCTAAATTATAACTTTTTAAGCGAGAAATTTGAAATCCAAAGTATTTTTTAATTTTTGGGAAATTTCCCCACAGAATTTCCATGTGTTTTAAACTACACCATCTATTGATGCTTTCTTAAGTTATGACGTTTTATGCGCGAAACTTGAAAATCAAGCTTGATTGAAACATTTTGCAATTTTGAATGATTCTCCAAGTAAGAGAACGTTCAAGAATTTTTTAGACCACGCCATCTATCGACGCTTTCCTAAGTTAAAACGAAATCTGAAAAACAAACTTCATTGAAACATTCTATGTATAATTTTGAATGATTCTCCAAAAGAGAGAGAGCGTTCGTGTTTTTATAAAGTACGCCACCTACTGACGCTTTCCTAAGATATAATAACATTTTAAGCGCAAAAGTCGAAAATCGAACGTCATTAAAACATCCTGTAACTTTGAACTATTTCCAGCAAAATGTTCGTTTTATACGAATATGTTATAATTACCAAAACTCAACGCCCACTGTGCGTCATTTCAAAAACTCAATAAATCTCGGAAACGGTTGATTTCCGAACCTACGTTCGTTAAGACTTTTGTGTTTGTATTGATGTAATCTACGACTGGGTAAAATGTCCAAGCATGTTTCTTAAACACCCCGTATAAATATAAAACTTAAAAATTTACGATATGTAAAGAAACCGGGAATAAATAAACGAATGTACAGGGTGTCTCAGTAGGAACGCCTGTGCTTAAAGGACGAAGCCGCGCTTGTTGAAAATTTTGAATGGTTTCACATTTAAAGAGTTACTGCAAATGTTGCCCAGTTTGCCCGTCCCCAGGGCCACCACTGCTAATCACATAATTATCTTATACATTACGTCTGATTTTAATAGTTAATAGTTTAACGTCCAGTTGTACCACTCTCGATTAAAGTTCTTTGTTTAATCTAGGATTAGTTAACAACGTCGTTGGTACAAGCCAGCCTAACTGATGTGTGTAGTGACGTAAAAATACTGTATTTTAAAATATTTCGTAAAATACGGTATTTCATGGTAAAATACGGTATTTTATGATAAAATACGGTATAATACACGTAAGGCCGTACAAAATATATATTAAAATATAATATTTCCACATCACTAGATCTATGTATTTACCTCGAAAAATGTTTGTTACTCATTTCTCCTCCCTAAATTGTCATTTACTTGTCCCACCAAAAGTTAATGGGAGTGAAAGTGTGATTCTCATCTTGTCTTAACTAATTAGGTGTAGGAGATGAAGATAATCTGAAAGTTCTCTAGAGTAGTGAATCAAAAACGCTATAACAAATTCAATGAAAACTTTTGAATTGTGACATTTAACTAGATCTGACAACTTTTGCTGTCGTTTAAAATCAAAGTGGCTGTGCTCAATGATAAATCTACAGTCGCGGCCAAAAAAAGCGACACTTTTTTAAACGTCAATGTTCTAATACTAAAACTCTTACTGGGTGGTCGTATGTAATTGTGAACTGATACTTACGGATGACAAACAATAAATATTACTATTATTACGGATGACAAACAATAAATATTACTGTTTGTCATCCGTAAATATGAGTGCATAACTACAACCACGCAGCAAAAATGTTAGTATTAGAGAATTGGCGTTTAAAAAAGTGTCCCGTTTTTTGTAGCCGCGACTGTATTTCTTAAGTTACGTCAATTTGCTATTTCCATGTCAAAATTCATTACAACACTTGAGATATTCTCATTTCTCTTTGTCATTGAGACTCTGAATGTAATATGTTTCCTTCTCTTTTTCTTGTGATCTGCTGCGTTTCCAAATTGTGTATGTACCATTGGGTGCATAGTCTCCTATGAAAGTTTTGCATTTTTTACATAATTGTTTCAGTTTTGCATTATTAAATGATTTCCCCTTGATCGTGATTGATTTGACTCGGTTTTGTGAATCTGATTCAAATCGTTTTAATTTTGACTGTGATTTTTTTTCCACCCTGATTCTGATACCGATCGATTTCACATTGACCTTAATCACTGCGAATCTCATTAATTTTGTCTTTGTTCAAATCTGATCCTAGTTACCTTGATTCTGATTCTGATCATCTTCAATCTGATCCTAATCTTCTTTATTTTTTGTTCTTAATTATCAAATATGAAGTTTATAAAATGAAAAACAATGATATTGATAAATGTCAAGCAGTACTTAAGAAAATATTCTTGGATAATCACAGAAGCAACTCATCGAAACAGTAGCAGCCTTTTGAGGGTAAAAATGTTTTTAGTTTTCCTTTAAAAGTGTCGTCATTGGGCGCAAGAGGGCATTATAAAATTTACTACCATTAAATAAAGCACCTTTTTGCTACAGGGAAGTAGAATGAGAATCTAATCTAAGATTAAGCTTAAAACTGTTTCTGTTTGAATCTGATCGTGATCGATTCCTCTTTGACCTTAATCGCTGTGTATCTCATTAATTTTATTTCGGTTCCAATCTGAAATTTTGATTCTGATTCTGATCGTCCTCATTTTAAACAGCTTGATTCTGATCCTCATTATTTTTATTCTGATCCTGATAGATTTCACATGATATTAATCACTGTGAACCTCATTAATTTTGTTTTCATTCCAATTCCTATCTTGATCATCATGATTCTGAGTGTAATCATCTTCATTCTGAGTGTAATCATCTTTCCTGATGGTCATTTTGATTCTGATCTTGATCGATTTGGCATTATTAATCTTAATCGCTATGAATCTCATTCCTCATTTTGTTTTTTATTCTGATCCCGAACATTTCGATTCTGATTATCTTGATTCCAATTCAAATTATCTTCATTCCGTATCTGATCACCTTGATTCTGAGTCTAATCATATTTATTCTGATCCCGGTCATTTTGATTCTGGTCTTGATCGATTTGGCATTTACCTTACTCCTTGTGAATCTGATTCTTTTTAATTCCAATTCCTATCTTGATCATCATGATTCTGATTCCAATCATCTTGATTCTGAGTGTAATCATCTTCCCTGATGGTCGTTTTGATTCTGATCTTGATCGATTTGGCATTATTAATCTTAATCGCTATGAATCTCATTCCTCATTTTGTTTTTTATTCTGATCCCGAACATTTCGATTCTGATTATCTTGATTCCAATTCAAATTATCTTCATCCTGAATCTGATCACCTTGATTCTGAGTCTAATCATATTTATTCTGATCCCGGTCATTTTGATTCTGGTCTTGATCGATTTGGCATTTACCTTACTCCTTGTGAATCTGATTCTTTTTAATTCCAATTCCTATCTTGATCATCATGATTCTGATTCCAATCATCTTGATTCTGAGTGTAATCATCTTCCCTGATGGTCGTTTTGATTCTGATCTTGATCGATTTGGCATTATTAATCTTAATCGCTATGAATCTCATTCCTCATTTTGTTTTTTATTCTGATCCCGAACATTTCGATTCTGATTATCTTGATTCCAATTCAAATTATCTTCATTCCGTATCTGATCACCTTGATTCTGAGTCTAATCATATTTATTCTGATCCCGGTCATTTTGATTCTGGTCTTGATCGATTTGGCATTTACCTTACTCCTTGTGAATCTGATTCTTTTTAATTCCAATTCCTATCTTGATCATCATGATTCTGATTCCAATCATCTTGATTCTGAGTGTAATCATCTTCCCTGATGGTCGTTTTGATTCTGATCTTGATCGATTTGGCATTATTAATCTTAATCGCTATGAATCTCATTCCTCATTTTGTTTTTTATTCTGATCCCGAACATTTCGATTCTGATTATCTTGATTCCAATTCAAATTATCTTCATTCCGTATCTGATCACCTTGATTCTGAGTCTAATCATATTTATTCTGATCCCGGTCATTTTGATTCTGGTCTTGATCGATTTGGCATTTACCTTATTCCTTGTGAATCTGATTCTGATCGTTTCAATTAATTCTAATTTTTTTGATCATCCTGGTCATGTTGATTCGAATCTTGATCGATGTGTCATTGATCTTAATCACTGTCAGGGAATCTCCTTCTTTATTTTGATTCTGATCCTGATAATTCGGATTCTGATTGTGACTTTGTGAGTTGATTCTAATTATGATTATCTTGATTATGATTCTGTTCGTCTCGATTCGGATCCTAATCATGTTCATTCTGATTCTTGATTCTAATCAATTTCACATTCACCTTAATCACTGTGAATCTAATTAATTTTGTGATTTGTGAATCTTTTAATGATCAAACAGCAACAAAAAATTACTGAATAATGAATAACGAATGTATTTTGTTCCAGACGAATGTTTCCCGCTCTCCGCGTTCAACTTTACGAATTGGACCCGACGGCCATTTACTGCGTGCTTCTGGAAATGGTTCCCGTAGAGAAGTGCCGCTATAAGTACTCCTCGAGCAGCGGCTGGGCGCCGGCGGGATCGGAGGAAGCGCAGAGCCCCAACCGGGTCTACTTACATCCAGAATCTCCAGCGAACGGCGAACACTGGATGTCACAGCCGATATCTTTTGGGAAGATGAAACTTACCAATACACCCACGCCACCACCCGGACACCTGGTGCTTTCCTCCATGCACAAGTACCAGCCGAGGATCATCGTCGTCAAAGCTGCCCATCCTAGGACCATTGCTTGGGCGCCATCGACCTCTGTCGCTTTTAATGAAACACAGTTCATCGCCGTTACGGCTTATCAGGTATGTTTGATGTTTGATAGTATTTTTAATTCAATTTAAAACTTAAATATTTAAATATTTCAGTCACAGTTTATAAGATAAGATATTTATAGTTGTGGACAAAGTATAGTATACGACTCGCTTATAATGGCTATTGTTACCTCGGATAATTTTATTTTATTTCTTAATATTTATTCTTACTATTTTGGTGTAACTTCTGACAGTCGAAATGTGTTAAATCCTGTTGCTTTCGTTGGTCTTGGCCGGAATTACTGACGAAAAAAAAATTTCGAACAAGCAATTACCGCAATTCGTCGGAAACTTAAAACGATAGGCGCCGGCGCTTTCTAAGCTATCGAGTTACCCTGTGTAATCTTGGGCATACCCAGACTAGACGGACACTACCTCGGTTTGACCCACCCACAATCCGGAACCAACAAATTTCCATTATGAATTCCGAAAGTTACTAACGACTTGCATACCACCTGACTTTTGAAAATAATACACAACTTCGAATTTTTTTAAACTAATTGTCTCACCAATTTATTACCTACTACAAATTTTACTAGTAACTAGTACTATAATTTTTAAGAATAAACGTAACGTAACTTTTGTTTACAGAATGATAAAATAACCAAGCTGAAGATTGACAACAACCCTTTCGCTAAAGGTTTCCGAGAAAACGGCCAATCCAAATGCAAAAGGAAGCGAATTTTAGAAGACGAAAGCTGCGGCAAAGAAAACAACATACAAGAAGCAGACTCGTCGCCCGTAAACTCACCCGATGAACGATTGATACTTCCAACTCCTTCAGAATTGAGAGCAAACGAATCAAACGTACCGTACTCCTGCCCTGTCCCATACTATAACTATTATCAACCCCCGGTATATCCACCTCACTATCAACAAAGTTATCACTTTTACTCTTACTACCTCTCCCAGTACGCCTGCTATCCTTATCCTTCTAGTTATCCCAGCAATAGTTCAAAACGAAGATGTGAAGATATGAAAGAGAAAGACGTCAGTCCGAAGAAGTTGACCGATTTTTCGATAAATGCCATAATGAAGAGGTCTTAAAATTAATTGTCGCTAGTTGCAATAAAATTGTTAAGTTTGTAAATAATTCTCTATTTGACTATTGTACTTTTGTATAGTATAAATTTTATGAAATGTAAATATTAAATAAATGAATGATAAAATAACTAAGTTGAAGATTGATGACTAACCCCCCCCCCCCTTCGCTAAAGGATTCCGAGGAAATGCTCAATCCAGTTTTAAAAGGTACCGAATTTTAAATGACGAAAACTGCAACAAAGCAAACAACGAACAAAAAGCAGACTTAGCGCCTGTAAACTCAGGGGTCATTCTAATTGGGGTTGCAAGTTACAACTTGGTATGATCCTATTTCCGAGCAACGTTGTATCTTGTTACCACCGAACATTGCCGAGACTGAAGCTTCTTACAAATTGCTAAGGAGGTACCACCGTTGCTAAGTTGCAAATCCGATTAGAATGACCCCTCACTCGATAAACGAGTGATGGTTTCATTATCTTCTGAGTTGAGAGCAAATGAGTCAAATATATCGCCCAGTTTAATTCTACAACTATTGTCAACTCCCAGTATATACACCTCATTATCAACAAAGTTATAATTTTTATGCTTGCTACAGGCAGAGATAATAGAACTAGGCAGACGGCTCATCAAATGACGCCTCATTTTGAAGACAAACTCGGTTTAGTTTGGAGACAGCTCACCAAATATGTGGCGGCGCTACTGTTACAATAACGGAGAGGAAAACCGAAACCTGTATATACAAGTAACATTTAAACAAATTCTTTAACTAGAGGTGTGATGCAAAGTTTAAAAGGAGAATTAACAGCATATTATAACCGTACGTCACATTATCGTGTCTTGGCCCCACTTTCAACTTTTCAATTCAATTCTCTTTTACTTAAAAGTGACATCTGGCGGTAAATGAACCAATTGAGCTTCGGAATTAGCAAATTGTTTGTGCCAAATGCTCAGTTTTCGAATTTGTGCGCACAAGTGACATCTATTGAGTATTTAACGAACTATTTTTAGACAATGGAATGGGTGAATACACGGAGGTACTGGAGGTACTAATTTCTCGCCTAACCTGGGGCCTCTTTCATAATCAAATACAAGCTAATAATATTAGTATTGAATAAAACGTTTGATGGTCGCATTAAGGAAGAACTAAAAAACTATAGCTGACAGTTTCGGTTTATAAACCGACAGTTTCGGCTGCATTCGGCTGTGGTTTCGGTTTACAAACCGAAACTGTCAGCTGAATGACTCCTTAATCCCATCATCAAACGTTTTATTCAATACTAAAATTATTAGCTTGTATTTTATTATTAAATAGGTCACCAATTATGACCGCGGTGAGTCATAGGCGCACACAAGCGTTTTAACAAAATTCTGGAACGTTCACAATCCACAAATCAACAGTTCATCATTGTTTATAAAGGCCGCTTTACAGTTCGCAATTATTTATTGCCGACAATGAAAATTGCAGCGATTTGTATTGCACGCATGCGCGTTATTTGCATTTTGTATAAAAATACAACACTGCGCATGCGTCCAATACAAATCGCTGCAATTTTCATTGCCGGCAATAAATAATTGCGAACTGTAAAGCGGCCTTTACCCACTTACTACATTAAATCTAAGTAAATAAGATTCGAGAAATGTCAATTGTATTCTATACAATCAATGGGTTCTAGGACTGAAAATACTTGAAAGAAGCTAACTTACATAACGTTTGATGCACCACTGAACATCGAGAAATTCCGAAACTAACTTAAAAATCATTCCCTTTTTAATTGAAGTCTATAGCCGTCCTCCATCTACAACTTATTTGAATGCGAATCGATTCAAATTCACTTAAAAATTCCTGATTCCATTCCATTTGCAGTTATTCAATTTGCGATCAGTGATGGATAAGGAAGTGATTGAGTTTCCCTTCCCGCACCCCGTATTGATCAAGCTGGTTTTCTATAGGTCTGTTCCTGCAGCAGTCCCTGACTGCTTCGATTAGACCGTTAGAAGCATGCGCCGATCAAAGTTTCACATTTAAGGCAGTTCTTGAAAGCGGTGATTAATTCGATGGGCGAATATATTTGACAGTTTCAAACTATAATAGTCCAGAACGTTGCAGGAACAGACCAAGTGCCGGATTACCCTATACCAGAGTTACCAACTGTATAAATGCGAATTACCGTACAGCACACTCGAAATTACCGTACCAGGCTTCTCATTACCGTACCACAAAGGTGAAGGAAGGGGGTATATGATATATCGTGGTTTAAATAAACAATTTCATACAAGTGAAAAATTTTATTATTTTTTTACAATACTCGTGTCATGATTCGTCAAGATTGAAGCAATTACCAGAAGTTCTCACATACTGTTTGGTCATAAGTACGCCGATTAAAGTTTTTGTTATTAATAAACGGTGAGCAAAAAAGAAATCAGATTAGAGTAGGCGGTGCAAAGAAAATATATGTCTGTGATTAAATAAAAAGTCAATAAATTTGGCAGTTCAAGAACGTATTACATTAATTAATTCAGTTAATCACAGACATACATTTTCTTTGCATCGCCTACTCTAATCTAATTTTTTGCTCACTTTTTATGTTCCCTGCAACAACTACAAATTATGATTGATTTAATGATAAATTTTTCTTTACAAATTACCGTACGACCATATGTTTGGACCGTATATCGTACATTTCAAAAAATTACCTTACCCGTACGGTAATTACCGTACAGTTGTCAACCCTGCCCTATACGCAAAATACGCACGTGCGTATAGCGGCAAATTTCTGGAGGCGGCAAAATCAAACATTCATTTAACAAAATCGTACTTACGGTTTACGATGAGAGAAGATAGGATACATTCACTAGCAATTTTAGCGATAGAAAGTGACTTAACAGTGAATATTGATTTTGGACCTATACATAATGAATTTGCATCCAAAAAATCACGGCGGAGACAATTTTGACAAGGTAAATCAGTATTTTCATTTCGGGGCGACAATTTTAGCGTAGGGCGGCAAATTTTTTAATCCGGCACTGAACAGACCTAATACCTATAACACGGTGTATTTTTTTTTAAATGCCATAAAGGTTGGCCTTGAAAATTAAAACTCATGTCGCAGCTTGGCATCTAAGGCCCGTGTGACACCATGATATTTCTTGTGCAAGATTCAGGTCAGCCGCTGACCGCTTCAGCGCCCGCGTGCAAACTTAACAATGCCGCCCCTTCCTCTATCCTGTTCGGTACAAAAGATTATGCGAAGAATACCATGCCATTTTCAAACTGACCAAAAATTACGCTTACAAACTATTTCTACAGTGCTCTAGAACTAAATAAACGTAAACACATGGAATGAACCAAAACAGGGGTTATTTCCGGAAAGCATTCAATAAGGCAATTTAGGTAGGTGCATGAGGTCTGTCTGGTCATTGAGTAATATTTCTTCGGAATTTTTGGCTGTTTGGGAATTTTTATTGCCTCTAATACAAACAGATTAATGCAAATAATGTAGCAAAATACCCTTTTTCAACTGGTGGCGCCATCGCGTGTCCAATACCCGCATATTAAGAGTTATGACATGGGCGATATCCGGGGACGCAAGAAAACACACGCGGACAGTACTCACCACCACAACCGACGCTGTTGTAATAGTCAGCTCTGTTTTGCGTTATTTCCAAATAAATAAGTAACACTTGAGCCATTGTGCAATTAATGTGCTACTCCACCCTCCCTAAAAGATCTCTTGCTACAATAAGGGTATTAAACTTAATAATGAAAACACATTTTGCCGCCCCTTTGAAAGTGCCGCCCGTGTGAGTGTAATTAGAAAGCGTCTATCGTAACGGCGTTGGTAACGCACCCAGTGAGATCTTCTTCCTTCAACCTTTAGATGGCAGCACAGTGTAGATCAAATTTTTTTTATTAGGTTCTCTATTTTACACATTTAGAAATAAAAATTCCATATTATGTATTGTATTTTATTAAACACAGCAACAAAGGTGTTCAACTTTTTGCATGGACTGTCGCAAAGTTATTTTCCATTTTTTAATTTTATAATTTTATTTGTTATAATCCATTCACGATCTTTTTAGACTCAGAGTAGGCCATGTTAGGGTGACACTTTTGTTGGTACCTCCAAGTGAATATGTTCCATTTTAATTTGATGGTTATATTTTTGAAAACTGACACCAAAAAATATTGATGATTTTGAGCATTTTGACTTAGTATTACAAAGTCACAAGTAATTTATTTGTTTTAATGCTATTATTTTACTTTCTTCATGCCAACGTAGAGTATAAGAAGCAATATAGTCGATGGGACTGACGTTAAAGTGTCAAAATTTTACATTTGTCACATTTTGAGTTCTATCAAAATACAAGCACGTAACTTGACGAAAAAAAAGCATGGCCCTCTAGAGTCTAAATAGGTCGTGAACAATGTATATGAGAGATTACCATTTTTATTGACTTTGGGAAATATACTAACATTGTCACAGATTGAACTACTTTTACGGCGTTTAAACAGAATGCGTTTCAAAAGCAGTACTTGAGTAAAATTGTACGAAATCGCGGAAGGCGCTGGTTTTTTTATTGAATTAATTGATTGGCAACACTGATAACATTCTGCGTTAACGTTCAATTTAAATGGCAACAATGTTAGTGGTAATGTTGGTAATGTTTGACGTTTGACATAATGGCGACACTCGGCCAAAAAGACAAATAGTTTTATTTGTAAAAGTGCCGATAAAAATTAAAATGTAAATTTACGTTTTTAATAATGTACTTATCATAGACTGTGATAAATTTAGTGTAGTGAACCTCGGAAGTGACCTGAACAGCTAGCGGCGTCTGGCAGGTAAAAACAACATAACCTTAATGTTATTATTTGTGTATTCCTTCTCGATTTGATAGATATGTATTTGTATAATAGTTAATGATATATTTTTTTTCTATCTCAAAGGAATATTCTGTTATATTAAATAAACTCTTTACTATCAATTTGATGGTATGTATAAATTATACATAAGATGTTACATTAATTAGCACTCTAGCGATAACAAATCTATTGCCTTCAGAAATAGCTTGAAATGAACTGTAGTATTTATGTTTACGTTTAACTATACACGAGTATGTCTGATCAAACAAGAAAAATTTCTTTACCTGATGTAAAATATCATCGTGTGTCAAATGTGTCTCGGAAAGATATGAGGGTTCGATGGACCTCATCACATAAGATATTAGAGGTATTTCATTTTCATTTTAAGCCCATATCTTCAGCCTTATATATTCTAATACAGGTATGATTTGCTTATACCTAGTATTTATAGTGAATTTAACATACACATACATCAAAATTTCAGTAAGAATAATTCTTTTAATTAGTGACGAAATTAATATGAAACAATTTCACTGATAATGGTCACTATCTTTCAAAAGCAATATTTTCTTATCATCTGCAAAGATAAGTATCTATGTATGTATGTAAATTCTTTTTGTTCACTCGTAACTTGATATATTTTTAAAATCTCTTTTTATCCTAACTTTTTGTTGTATTTTATCGAGGCAGTTGAATCTGTTTCCCAAAATATCTTTCCATGATCTTCATATCCTGCAACACTGCTTTTTTTATACAGGCGTGTCTCAAGTTCTTACAAAAAAAATTGTGGTGTGTTGATATTTTGCGTACTACAAACATCTCGCAGTCAACGCATTTTGCCGGGCTTCGCTATAAATTAAAATCATATCCACAAATTTCACTATTTCAAAGTTCTGCCGCACCTAATTGTAACATTAATTTACATGCAATTGTATTAGCATGCGTGCGGGTTAAAACTGAACGGCTGAACGCTCGATTACATAACAACTGATTAATCGCTGACGAAGCACCTTTCCATAGGTGTTGTAAAAATAAGACAGGGCCCATCAAACTGTTTACGCTTACGTAAACAACATTTAATATCTCTATCATTTATTAATAAAATGTTATTTTCACCCAAATTTTCATTAGTTGCACTTTTTTGTATGAAGTTGCGAGACACTCTGTATAAAGTATTCGACAAAATGTTTACATTTATTTTAATTTTAGATTTATTAAAATAATAAACCTAATACAATGAGTTTTTTTTCCAAAGTTTTAAGTGCATGTTCATAAACGTTCATAAAAAATAGTTAAACTGAAAACGACTTGATTGATTATCTGTTAAAGGAGTATTATTTTTATTGAACATTTATCTAAACAGTAAAGTCTTTTAGACAGAATGTATAATACCATAGCATCCCTGATTACAATTGTAATTTTTTTGTAATACTACTTTTTACTGTATTACAGTATATTATGTTCAAGGCCAACATTTGAGCGGGAAATATAAATTATAGTTCGTGGCTAGAGACACGAGATGGCGCCAGCAGTTACAATTGTTGATAAAACTGTAATTAATTTTAGAATTTGCTTGCGATTGATGGTGATTTTTGTTGTATACAGGGTGATCAAAGTTACTGCCGCACTATTGCTAACTTCGTTATTATTGGAGCTACGAAGTGGTTCAAATTAGCAAAAATGAACTGTTTTTACTCAGGATTACAATGGTGATATGAAAAACACCCTGTATTTTTTGTTGACAAATGAAAGAACATCAAATTATAAATACAAATTACTCTTTACTATTTTTCCTTAAAACGAATAATAAAGAAGTTATTGCGAGAGTTGTATTCATCATTTACAATTAACTGTATTTAGTTCAATGCATTAACAAAACTGTCTTAACACACACTACCTTGGAATTATGTACTTCAAAAATAAACAAACGTGAAAAACACGAGTGCAACATTTTGAGGAACTGGTATTTAAAATAAATGTAGCTAGTATTATGTACAAAAAGAAAATTAATTAATTAAAACTTGCTGCTCTTGAAACCAATGTAACTTAAACTAATTTAAACAAAATTATAAATAACTTAAAGTAAATGTCCAAAAACATTCCCGGTTTGTTCTAAACATCGCTGAAAACGTTTATAGACACTTCTAGTGGCATTTAAATGTTGCGTTCTATGGGTTCTATTAATAATAATAACTTCTTTATTATTCGTTTTAAGGAAAAATAGTAAAGAATAATTTGTATCTATAATTTGATGTTCTTTCATTTGTCAACAAAAAATACAGGGTGTTCCATTAAAAAAACTTTACACATGCAATAATTTTGAGAATGCGATGCGCAATTGTTTTTTTTTTTCATATCGCCATTGCAATCCTGAGTGAAAGCAGTTCATTTTTGCTAATTTGAACCACTTCGTAGCTCCAATAATAACGAAGTTAGCAATAGTGCGGCAGTAACTTTGATCACCCTGTATACTCTATTCACTTCATGGGCAACGTTATCAATTTCGTTATAGAGTAGTTATTTTACCGTGTCCGACTAATCAACTGATTGATCACGCTGGTCGTGACTTTTGAGATGCGACCATTAAGCAACCACGACGTGTGACGTTTGAAGTCCGTTTTCTATCGCATTTGTATACTTATATTATTATTATATAACAGTATAAATATGTATAACTACTATGTTTGAGTGTATATTCCGTTAAATCTAGTGTGCGTGTGTGTGTGTGTGCATATTAAAAATGCCTCGTAAGTGCATTAGCCATCCAATTGACAGCAACAATTATCAAGAAAAGTTACATCTTGTTGACCAGTGTTATCAGTAATATCGATTTATTACAAATGTTTAATTAGTAATTTATTATTTAAATTAAAAAATAAAAAAAAACTTAAAGTGAATAAATTTTACAATCTTATTTTTATTTTATTATTGGAACAGAATATGTTAAGTGTTTTAATAGAATCATCACAGTAGTGCTATTAAAATATTTTGGCATTTTCCTTTACCTGAAATTCAAAAATTATATTTTCAATTAATATTTGCAATAAGAAAGAAACCTGCATTAAAAACTAGGATAGTACGTGAGTAGAGACACGAGATGGCGCCGTTTTCGTGCACAAAAAAAATATGCATTGTCTTTCCCATCTATATCTTTCTTTATCTATGGTTATAGTTAACAATTGTTAACAATATTTTAGTATTGATTTGATGTAGTTCCTAAGCGTTAGTTATCTTGAACTATTAAACGAAATCTGAACATGAAACATAAGGTCTGTTTGTTATCCTGCACTGGTGTACACTAGTGGACACCTTTTTTTTTTACGAAATATGCTTTAATGAAGCCTAAATTCTTTGATGATGTCTCAACACGAATCATACTGTTACATTCCGAGAAGTAAATTCTATTTTTATACTAGTCGTTCCACCTATGTCGCAGACAAGATTCTAGTCTATTCTAGACTCGCACCGAATTTACTGAAAAAATCTAGCATTATTCGTCGTTATTCTCGAACAGCGCTGATTCTTATAAAACCCAGAGAAAGCGCGATTTTCAAATCAGTCTTATTTAGGAAGCGATGTGTAGTAAGCGAATTTATTAAACGTTTAAGTGTTATTTTGTCAGGTAAGTGTACAGCTCGATATTATTGTACTTGTTGATAGTAGACATTAAAGTGTTTTAAAAAATAAATAACGTTTAAATTTGTGAACCCCGAAGTCGTAATAATACTCATTTATACTGGCATACCACACAAACATTTTACGTTGCATTAAAGAGTATTTTGCAAAATAGTATGCATTGGTGTACACCAGTTCAGGATAACAAACAGACCTATAATTGTACAAAAAGTTATATTTGTGCGTTTGTATTTGACCCTGTAGTAGTAAATTCGTATAGTCGCGAGAAAGCATATTTTCAATCAATAAAATCGATGGACCAAAACTCAGGAGTAATATAAGTCGATAGATGAATGTGCTCTTTCACGTGCAATATTTACATAAAAAGTTATGTGCATTTATAGTTCACGCTGTATTAAGTTCGTACAGTCCTGAGAAGGCCTTTTTACAATCGATAATCAGTCATTGAAATCGATGGTCTAAAACTCAGGTATAGCATAAATCGATAGATTTGAATGTGCTGTTTTACATTCTGTAAGAATTTCGTTTGTGCAACATTTGCCCAAAAGGTTATGTGCATTTGTAGTTGACGCTGTCTTGAATACTTAAAGCAACGGGAACGCCTATTTGCAATCAATACTTAATAAATTCCATGAATCAAAACTCAGATATAGCATAAATCGATAGATTTGAATGTGCTCTTACATTGTATTTTGCAAGAATCTCGTTTGTGCAACATTTGCACAAAAGGTTATGTGCATTTGTAGTTGGCGCTGTCTTGAATGCTTAAAGCTATACGGGAACGCCTAATTACAATCAATAATTAATCAATAAATTCGATGGACCAAAACTCAGATATAGCATAAATCGATAGATTTGAATGTGCTCTTTCATATTTTGCTAGAATTTCGTTTGTGCAACATTTGCACAAAAAGTTATATGCCTTTGTAGTTCACGCTGTCTTGAATACCTAAAGCTGTGGGAACGCCTAATTACAATCGATAATTAATCAATAAAATCGATGGGCCAAAACTAAAAAGTAACATAAATCGATAGATTCGAATGTGCTCTTTCATATTTTGCAAGAATTTCGTTTGTGCAACATTTGAACAAAAATGTTATGTGCTTTTGTAATTCGCGTGTTTTAAATGCTTGAAATTACCTATCTCCAATCGATCAGTAAGTAATAAACTCGATGAGCCAGGGGGGTCCATTTCAAAAATATAAAATTATTTTTCAGTTTCTCTTTAATTTCGTACTCTTTAGTCTGAAAATGGATTATTATCATTTTACTAATCTGAAGTTTTACCTTTAGATTAAAGTTTAATTATTGTCAATAATTTGGGTTTCATTTTTTTTGTCAATTGTAATACACCAACACAAACTATAGTTAATGATCTTTTTCTATTCTGGTGTCTTAACGACTACATTATGAAACCCATTTGGATGTCATAAAGTAGCTCATTAAGCATCAAAAATTTTATTTTTTTAGGTTGGCGACAGCATATACAGCGACATTTGTTGACATTTCAAATTACAAAAATAACCTCCAACTTGATTCTTATTTGACAATACATACTTGTATCTATTGACAAATTGCAAAAATAATCTTCAAATTGACGTTTGTTTGAAAGTATTCGCGACTTAATTGTTAATTGCGAGAGGTCTCTGTTAATCGCAAAATGGCCGACAAAAGGGTGAACAACATTGCAGTTGCGAAGTTTGATTGGTGCATGTTTTCTGATGTTTTCAATGTTAAACCAATCCGGTGAAATGTTGTTCACCCTTTCGATGGTACCAGCAGAAGTCGCCTACTTTGTTTGATTTCGCGAATAGTAAACGTCAACCAAGCGCCACATTTTCAAACAGAATAGGTCTGTTTGTTTGTATTGTTCGGAGTTACTCTAAAAGCTGTCACGTGTAGTTTTCAGTCAAATTCGTTTATCTCGTGCTGACAAACTTCGAATTTGACTGAAAACTACACGTGATTGCTTTTAGAGTAACTCCGAGCAATACAAACAAACAGACCTAATTTTCCTTTGGCAATTAATCTAAATTTTGAATTTTGTTGCCGGAAATTTATCGCTAACTTCTCGCCGGTCAAATGACATTTATTCGAAATTGATAAAGCATAAGTGCAATTTTTTTTGTCCCGCTTTAAAATTCCGTCGAATTCGTCCATTTTAGATTATGATTACGCATTTTTCTTACATAGATTATCAACAAATAAATTCTTGCGACACATCTAGCCTCACACTTTGCTCCATTTATGACTAAAGCAAAGCAGATAAAAATTATTTATCTACGCTTCGTGATTGATAACAGTTAATTATTTTACTCGGTGGAGGAAAATATGGCACAAAGTAACACGTTTTCGTCTCGCTTTGGTTCGCTAAAAACCGGCCGTGAAAGAACCAAAAGCGCGCTAAAAACATGTATAAAACCTGTATAAAACCTGTATAAAACTGAAAATTTCGCGGAGCTGACACAGTTTGTTTCCACATTATCTTGTTTGTTTACGCTGACTGATAGTTTTCTAAATAAGGAGCTGAAAATACACACGCTCTGTTTAACGTGCGTGGTTTGGTGTGGTGTGTCTTTGCTGAGTGGAATAAACAGTATTCGAGTGCTCTTTAATATGTCACTTAGAAAAACTAGCAGTACCGGTGGCAGTACCGTCAAAAGAACCGATAGACATCCACTGATTATCGCACCACCTAAAACTTATGGTTCTTTATTTCCATATTACGAATTTGTAAGAGCGACCAGTGCAAGATATCAAGAGGTAAAATAATAAAACAGTTTACGTCACGTTGTAATACACCGAAACAATAACAAAAACATATTAACAGTAAAAGATAACAATTTGATACTAACATTGTTGCTAACAAAAAGATGTAATAAATTTTGAGGATGTGTAACGATGTTATTGACACTGTTATTAACGATATTCATGATATTGCTATCAACAATGTTACTGAAATTTATGAACATGTTAGTAAATTTGTTTGTCCTTGTAAAACAAACATTCATGTTGCATGTAGGTATTAAAATAAGTAGCATTTACTTAAAGACGCGTGTTAAGGTGCTTTTACACGACACAACTTAAGTGACGTGCAACTCAGAACACTACAGATCAACGATTGATTGAAAGGTGAACGAAAGAAAAAGTTGCATGTAAAGTAAGTTGCGTACACTTAAATTGCTTGTTACGTGTAAACACAACATGGAACTTTTGTTTATTACTATGTCATTTTTTGAGTTGCGCAACCAATGCAACGTGCAACTTTTATGTCACGTGTAAACACAACACGCCACTTTTGTGGCGCAACTCAAAGTTGCACGCCACTTAAGTTGCGTCGTGCAAAAGCACCTTTTTCTCTTTTAACCTAAACTCAGTCAACTGCCAGTTAAAGCTGGATACCATCCACGAAAAAATAGTGTCCCGTTTTCTATATGTTCGCTACCGTACGTACTTTACGATTTTGGTGCCATGAATGTTGTTGCTTTAATTCATTATTGCAGTTAATGTTTTGAAAAATCGTAGCGACATTCATTGATTTTTCCTTGATTTAGTGTAGATTTCTTGCAAAGTTTTAAATTGTTTTAGGCCCGTGTGACACTATGATATTTCTTGTGCAGGATTTGTTACGAAATGAGCGAGAAGTGCCAATTCAACCAATCAGAATTCACTGTGGTAGCTCATCTCCCTCACTTTGTAACAAAAATGTTATCAAATCTTGCATGGTGTCGCACGGGCCTTAAATTAAATATTGTTGCTCTTTTTTTATCAAACAGTAGCGCCATCTCTTGGGTTTTCCTTGAACTATCGTAGGTTTTTTTTTTTTTTGTAAAACTTTAAAATAAATTGATCGTTGCTGCCATCTATTGATGAATTTTCTTTGAATTACTGCAGTATTTTTTTTTTTGGCTGAGCTCTAAAATGAAATCATTATTGCAGTGAATGTTTTAAAAAATCGTAGCGCCATCTGTTGATTTTTCCTTGATTTAATGTAGGTTTTTTGCAAAGGTTTAAAATGGGTCGATATTGTTGCTGTTTTTAAAATCACATCGTGGTGCCATCTGTTGAGTTTTTCTTGAATTATCGTAGGTTTTCTTTTTGCAAAATTTTAAAATGGTTTGATTATTACTGTCTAATCTATTGAGTTTTTCTTGAACTATTCCAGTTCTTTTTTCTGCAAAACTTTAAAATTAATTGATCGTTGCTGTTTGATTTTTGTCTAATATCAGCGCCATCTATTGAATTATTCTTGAATTACTGCAGTGTTTTTTTTTGCTAAGCTTTAAAATGATCGTAGGGCCTTATGTTTTGCTTGATTCAATGTGGGTTTTCTTTGCAAAGTTTTAAAGTTGATTGAATATTAATGATGTTTTTTTATGAAATCGTAGCGCTATCTGTTTAAAATGAATTGATTGTTGCTGTCTGATTTTTGACTTGACACAGCACCGTCTATCGATTTTTTTTTTGCACTGTTGCAGTTTCTTAGATGTTTTTATTGCTTTCTAAAGTTCTGAGAAATCGTAACGCCATCTATTCAGTTCTTCTTGAATTACT
Organism: Dorcus parallelipipedus; assembly: GCA_958336345.1. Taxonomy (NCBI): domain Eukaryota; kingdom Metazoa; phylum Arthropoda; class Insecta; order Coleoptera; family Lucanidae; genus Dorcus; species Dorcus parallelipipedus. Next base: position 6,439,426 of record OY284476.1, read on the forward strand.
GTATTTTTTTGCAAAACTTTAAAGTGAATTAATTATTGCTGTCTGATTTCTGACAAACCGTAGCACCACCTATTGATTTTTTTTTAATTACTGCAGTATTTTTTTTTTTTTTTTAAACTATTGTTGCTCTTTTTTTATCAAATCGTAGCGCCACCTGTTGGGTTCTTCTTGTTTTTTTTGCAAAACTTTAAAATGATTTAATTGTTGCTGTCTAATTTTGACTAAGGTACTAAATCAACACTCCGTACAGGCAACGCAATCCCATTCCTCTTGTGAGAGGATTGAGAAACAAATATAACAAATATAATTGTCGCAAGTGGAATAAGGAAGACAACAGTTTTAGGGAATTCCGTTTACCGCAATGTCACTGGTTTCAATTTAAAAGTGCGTTAGGTTATGTCTAGTTAGTTATTTACCAATCAAAAAGTTGTTATTTTGAGAAATGCAGAATGTTTCTTTTACGAAAAGGGCGGAATCATTAAATGTCATGCGATAAAAGTTTGGGATGCGATATTTAATTTAAGCTCAATTTTCTTAACCACTGACAGTAACTTTGACAAACGTCACTTCAAATAATATTTCCAACTGTTTTTTATCTCTAGATGAGAGGAATGTGCGACAAGGATAGATATAAAAAATCACTAAACGTGTTACCTCTATACGAAGTATGTTGATTTAGTACCTTAATTTTGACAAACCAGCAGCACCATCTATTGAGTTTTTCCTGAATGACTGCAGTATTTCTTTCACCAAAACTTTAAATTGAATTCATTATTGCAGCTTCGAGAAATTTTGAGAAATCGTAGCGCCATCTGTTGTCAATTCCTTGATTTAATGTGGGTTTCTTTTGAAGTTTTAAAATAGATTGAAAAAACAATAAATATTACTGTTTGTCATCCGTAAGTATCAGTTCATAATTACAACCACGCAGCAAAAGTTTTAGTATTAGAAAATTGACGTTTAAAAGAGTGTCCCGTTTTTTTTTAGCCGCGATTGTAGGTGGTCAAAACATGTTGCTTAAAATTTAAAAAAAAAATGTGATTTAATTTAAAATTCATAAAATTCAATTTAGTATTTGAAGTTATCTTGTTTTTGCACTTTAACTTCAGTTAATTCTAATCTATGTAATTTCGATTAGCTGTGCTAAAACGAAATATTTATTAATTAAAAAAAAACCCATACTTTCACCATTCACAATAATTTAAATGACTTTCTAAGAAAAGTTATTTCAGCTAATTGCAACGAGCATGTTTTTTTTTTCTTGGGATTCTTCAGTTAGTCGGGTAACGCTGCATAATTTCAAACAATGAAGTTACGAAAATAGATTCGCGCCGTATTTCTTCGAATGTTTTGTTCCAATTGAACAATGTCAAATATTCATTAATTAATTAACTACGTAAAACAAACGGCACGCTAGTTGAACAACATTGAACCATAGACATTCTCCGCTTGCGGATAAACTAAAGCATGAAGTTCCTGCACGTAAGTACGTACATGAATACTACTTAATCGTTAAACTATGTTCGTTCTAATTACCAAAACTACCTAATTTTCCAAATCGTTCGACGACAACTTGTTTATAAATAGAGCGCATTAGATTTTTTGGGTTTCTCTTGCCTTGTTTGCTAACGCACATATATTAGTTAACTTTTATTAAGTGGCTGTTAATTTTGATCAAATATTAATTTAGGATCGTGTTCCGTACCTCCTTGTAATTAACCGCCGGGTTGCTTATACCGCTTTATTGTCCTTTTATCGTCGCTTTATATATCAAGGTATAATGCTTCTGAATCTTGAACACTTGCTTTTATGTGGCTGTTGCAAGGAATGCAATGCAAGGAACACCTGCAGGAAAATGTTCAAACTATCAAAGAAGTCTAAGGTTAGTCAGGCAACTAATTTATATACAATTACTTCATTATTTATGTGGACAACATCTATTAAAATTTCTGTTTTAATTCTAATATTTACCATGCATTAAGAACAAATGTATTCCTTTTTGAACAAGTTGAATTCTGGTAGTTTCTCTCAATTCATAGTTATCTTTGTTTCTTTATGATTATGTTATTTCTCTGACGCATGATCTTTGTGCTTATTTTGTAGTCTGCAATTGCAAGCATTACAGTATCGTAAATAAAAATGTATTAATAAATATGAACACACGCATTAAATTAGTTACAAGCGTTTTACTTGATGTTAATTTAATTATTCATTGTGAAATTTATCTAGTGTGTTGTTCGAAACTGGCGAAACAGTAATTGCAATGCAGAAGGTTAACAAGAGTCACTCACTCATCCATTAATACTTTAAGAAATGTAGAAAAGTTCGAAGAGACAGATAGTGTATTATACACCCTCTATTTTCCTGCTTTCTTGATTATATACAGCGGTTTAAAAATCAACAGACGAACCACAATACTTTACTTACACATTAACGTTTCAAATATTTTACAGTTCATTATTCGCTGCATTGCATTGGTTCGTATACCCGCGTTTCTGAACAAAGTATTCAAGATTCGCGCTCACTCCTGCTTTTATTTTATTATAATCTAATAATAATATTTTATTATAATGTAATAATCTTTTATAATTATAATCTAATCATTTAATCATCCCCGAGAGTGACGAAAATGAATGTGGCGGCAACTATTAACAAGTCACTCTTGTCTGGTTTGCGAGTGGTGTAACAATGATGTAACAATATATGGAGAGAGAAGGATATTCTGTTGCATAAAACAGAGAAAAATATTTCGATTTTTTTACAACGAAACTAGCAAAACTTATTGAAAGGAAAATATTTTTTTATAAAATTAACGTTAGCGAGAATGAAGTGGAGAAAACGCACAAGTAGTTATGAGTAATATGCAAATCATATTCATAATAATCTAATCTGATCTCTTTGACTTATACAATGGTGAAATGTTCGACAATTAAAAGAAAATAATTCCTATTGTACAGTCTGTTCAGGGGCACATTTTGAAATATTACATGAAATACATCTGCAAAATGTTGCTATTGCTACATCAAGTTAAGTTATTACTTATTTGTGGGTTGACTAATAAAGATTATTATTATTAATATATTGTCGCGTTAAAAAAAGGGAAATAAAAGAATTCATGTCATTTGACACAGTTCAGCACGATATATTATATTCCATTCTTCTTCATGTTGGTTTGAGTACTGGTGCTGCAAACTTAATTAAATCATATCTTTCGCATCGCAAGCAAACTGTTATTATATGAAATCAGATGTCCTCCCCCCTGAACATTACCCAGGGAGTTCCTCAAGGTTCTGTTATAGGGCCGATATTATTTTGTTTATATACATTTAAGTTTGTATCAGCGATAAAGTTCTGCTCTGCCCACGTATATGCGGATGATACCCAACTTTATTATTCTTGTAGACCTGCTGAGTGGAGAGATGCAACTCTCAAAATTAATGAAGATCTTGAGACCTTATTTAAAGTTTCTGTAGATCATTCTTTGAAACTAAATCCTAATAAGTCACAAATCATATTATTTGGAAAAGCTAAATGCTGTGCAGATCTCTCTAATGCTATTCATATCCAAATCAATGGTGTTGACATACCTATAGTAAAAAAAGTGAAGAACCTGGGCTTAATTATGGACAATAGTTTTCGCTATCGTAGTCAGACATCAAAGTATATAAGTAATGCTTACCTTTTTTTAAAGAAGCTATATCCTCTCAGATCTTTTTTAAACAAAGATATAAAAAAGCGTTTATGTGAAGCGTTCGTATTGTCCCAATTTACCTATTGTACTACCGTTTATCACACCGCTTTGGATTCTATCACTGCTAATCGTATTCAGAAAATACAAAATTCTTGCATTAGATTTATCTATGGCATTAGAAAATTCGACCATGTCTCGCATAAATTTCTAGACCTAAACTGGCTCAATATGAAAAATAGAAGAGAATTGCAAACTCTTGCATTATTTCAAAAAATTATTTTGTACAAGACTCCTCCCTATTTATATTATAATATTCGTTTTAGGTCTGACCTACATAACTTAACAACTAGATTTCGTGGACTTATCTCGCCACCCCCTCACAAAACGGCACTTTATGAACGATGTTTTTCGTATAATATTTATTTTAAATACAACAACTTACCCTCTGAAATTAAAACACTTAATCCGGTTGCTTTTAAAGTACGTCTGAGAACGATGCTCTTCGTGAAACAAAATTAATTTTAATTTATAAAATGCCTATCTGTTTCACTTAAAATTACCTTTTTTTTTCTGTAAATAGTCATGTACTCGCCCTCCGTGATTTCGCTGCTTGTGCACAATGTAGTTTTAGTCAATGTAGTTTTAGTTAATATTAATTTCTTTAAGTATGTATTGCTTTTTTTTTTCCTAGTATGATTTGCTAGTTTAGTAGTTTAGTAATTTAGGCATTTTGGTTGTTGCTTATATTAGTCTAATGGTCAAGGTTAAATTAGAGCAGAGAGGCTGCGGCTTAATCTGAAAGCTGAAAAGCTTAATTTCTGTTTATCTTACAATAGGCTTATTATTAGTGTGTTTCAGATTAATTTGCACAATAAAGTCATTTATTATTATTATTATTATTATTAATTATGATTACGTGAATGAAAGTTACGAAAATAAGATACGGCAATGTCTTTAATTTAATTTTATTTAAATCTATCTAAACTTAGTCCTTTTAAATTATATTTAATTTGTCCTTAACTTTAATCACTTATCCTTAAACTTTATAAATTTATTTAATCTAACGTTAATTTTAAACTTTACATTACTTTAACTTAGGGGAAGGGCCTGGCCCGACCGGCCAGCCCTGGCTCGTAGAGTCCACTGGCTTGGCTTTGTTTACGCGCACTTGGTTTCACATAATTACTTCACGACTGTTCTTAATCACTTGACTATCTCTTACCTACTACTTAATCATCTCTAATTAATAATGCCTGTCTACCTGCGGGTCGATCTTTTATACATTTCTTAAATCTACGTCACAATTGGTTCCTTCGTTGTGGTAGTTGGGGTTCGGTCCAAAGCACAAGGTTCTAAAGGTGTTAGCATCAATTGACCCTTGCCAAATTTGTTTTCTAATTGCCTCGATCTTCATTGGCACATGTAAACAACACGCTTACATTCCGCAGAGCTTGCATTTCTACGTAAGTGGAAGGCGAGCGTGTGTAACGCGGTTGTCCTACTAATCGCCAATGGGTCCTCATAATTTTGAAATGCACATAATTGCAATAATTACGAAACGAATTTCAATTTACTTATTTTCCCAGATAATGACATCGTGACAATATTAGAAAATGAAATTTGCTTTTCATCGAAGAAGACATCTGCGTTGTCCCTAGTTAATTCTAACTGTACAAGATATAACGTTTAGGGGCCGGTACTTTGAACACCGATTAACTTTAACCTTTGGTTTATTCCCATAGTAACAATTGTCTCTACAATTGTAGCTATGGGAATAAACCAATGGTTAAAGTTAATCGGTGTTCAAAGTACCGGCCCTTAGTGTTACAAAAAATAATCTTCGTTTAATCAAATCTTAGTCAAATCTTACTACTTACAAGTGAATCCGAGATGTCGTAAATTATCTTTTGCTTGAAAACCACAAATAAAATATCTACTATGACTTTTTCTGTAAAGGTTATGTCATGAATTGTGATTCCAACTGTACTCTTCTATAAATTAATACTGTTTTCCTTGCAGCCTTGAAAAATGTAAATACTGAACTCAGATAAACAAAAGGCTAACAAACTAGGGAAGTACACACACTTCTGTAGTTGCGTTCGAAAATTATACATCGGATGCATCTGGAGCGTATGATCTCATCTTTCTCAATCACGATTTTTAACCTATTTTGTATCTCGCTCATCCGTTTAAAAAAATCTTGTGTTTATAGTATTTCCATGACAATAGGCGATCTTTCACATCCCACATTTAAGTAGTGTGTGAAAAGATCGCCTGTTGTCATGGAAATAATATAAACACAACATTTTTTTTAAACGAATGAGCGAGATACAAAAATCGTGAGTGAGAAAGATGAGATCATACGCTCCAGATACATCCGACGTACGATTTTCGAACGCAGCATGTGAAGTAAAATTAATCACACTGGAGAATTTTGACAGTTTAAAACGAATGTCAAGAACAAAAGTAAATTTGTCAGAATAAACTATGAGGTAGAGTCAAATGAAAGCCTTAAAGCTATACCTCCAAAACAGTACCTTACCTTGTAAGTTGGCAGATATATTATTTTTGAGATTTATAAACAATAAAATAATTACTGTGCTTAATTTTATTGCACAGAACGGTACATTCAAAACTATAAATCACAACAAAGTCGACAGTGCATTTGGTCTCTCGGAAAGTAACGAAATGTTATCCACACGTTAATAACTTCTTGTTTCCAAGTCTAAGATGTAATTAACATTTTGCCAGCAAAATTTTTTTTTGGCTAGACCGCCTCCAGATCGATTTGCTTTTAACAAAGATATTAAGAATGTTATTAATAAGTTAATGAAAAAAATAATAAATGATGACAGCAAATGTTATTAACGTAAATCATTTTTAACATGTTACTAACATTTCCTCGGTATTTCTTAACATGTTAATCGCAAATGTTGTCAACAACATTGATAGCTGTAACGCGCCCGTTTAAAAACCCTTGTTTGTTCACTTTTACTTACAAGTAAACACCTAATAAAACTGCCCAAACAATCACAACTTAAATTTATTGCCAATTTAAATAACTTGCCGACCGTATACCCCGGGGGAGTTCCGAAAGGCCACCCAGCTGGTTAGTAATACTATCTGTCCTACGGATACCCTGCCTGCTACTGACTACTGGCGGCCGCCCTACAGGTTATTCTACTGACCTAGATTCTGATCGGTTAAACGACCCTTCGGAATGAAACGAATGTTAATATTTAATTATGGGTCGTGATCGATGCTAGCCTGAACCCTCGTCGTGATAACGCGACTCTTCTTGGTGCATACGGTAAATAAATCGCATGCAAAATAAATTGTATGGACACTTGTACCGCCTTGTACGATTATGAAATGATTTAACTTTTTTAACGTTCCCGTTCTTGTTCTCGTTCCCGGGCAATTGTAGACTAGGCTTTAGTTAGACTTTAAAATTAGTCGACTGTTCGTTCAAGAGATTCGAACGTTTCTGCCCGTTTTCCGCCTCCCGTCCTTTCAAGAAAAAAAATTAAAACACCCCTCGGACTTTGCAGCTAAATTTTGAAATCATTTCGACCAATCCCAGTCGCTGCATTTAGTTCCCACTCACGCCTATTCCAGACGCCCAGAATGTATCAAGAGACACCCCATTAGCTTATCAGGAACACCCGCTGTCGTCTGTCGCAAATGAAGCACTCCTAACTTTAACTTTACAAGTGTACAAGTTGACATTTTTTAAAAGTATCTGGTGCCTGCTTGAAAGAAATTAGACAAAAGCGAATGCTCCACTCGCAATGTAATTTGATATCTTTACCCACAAGAAACATCAGAGCTGTGCGAGTATTTACTGTTACAAATACAAGTCAATTACAAGCACAAGCACTTTTGGACTCGTACTTGTGCTTAAGCACAATTAATTACAATTGTGCTTAGTACTTGTACTTGTATTTATACTTGTGCTTATTACCGCAAGTACACTTCACAGCTGTGCGTATACTTATGGTTATACGTACAGTCGTAGAAGTATTAAAATGTTAATGTTAACATTTACAAAATAACGCAAGATAAATAAAAATGAGATTGTCCAAAGTTGCAATTAGTTTTAGAATATAATGAGATTGTTTTTCCATAGTTAGGTACTTGCAATTAGTTTTAGAATCAACAAATGCACATAATATATCTATCGCTGAGTTATTTTTATTTTCCGCATATTCCTTGATGATGCGATACGTACATTATGTACATATCTAGAGAGACGCGGCCTATCTGCGCGACAAAATATTGATGCTTCATAGTCTGGCCGGCAGGGAGTCGTTCCCCCACTAATAAGTATTTATAAGCACGAGTCCAAATACAATTACTTTTGGATTTGTGCTTGTATTTAAGTGCAATTAAGCACTATTGTACTTGTGCTTGTGCTTGTTGTATTTATAAGTAGTACTTGGCACAGCTCTGAGAAACATGTATCTGCAATTTTAACGTGACAATTAAAATGTAAGATTTTTTTAATTAATGTGATTAATTAGAATGATGTCGCCGACAGTCTCCTAGAAAACTTTATCAATACTTTGACAGCTGTCGAATTAAAAAAAAATCTGATGTCAGTCAGTTTAACAATCAACACTAAGTTTTTTTATTAACATGATTAATTAGTATGCCATCGGCAGTTTGGTAAAAAACTTTATTAAAACTTTGACAGATGTCACAAGTGTTACAAAATGAGCTGTCAGTCAGCTTGCCAATTATATAAATAAAATTGTTACTGCGATTAATTAGACTGACATCATCAAGAATCTTCTAGAGAACTTTGACAGCTGTCATAATTGCAAAAAAATCAGTTGTCAATCGACTTGACAATTAAAATGTAAGATTTTTTTAATTCATGTGATTAATTACAGTGACGTCTCCGACAGTCTTTTCTAGACTTTATTAAAACTCTGACAGCTCTGGAATTAAAGAAATCAGATGTCAGTAATTCAGTTTGACAGTTAACGTTTAAGTCTTTTATTAATATGATTAATTAGGACGTCGCCGACATTCTATTAGAAAACTTGAAACTTTAACAGCTGTCAAATTATCAAAAAATCATCGGGTCAGTTAAAGTATGCTTTTCTAAAATTAATATTAGCCATTCAAATGGCGTCATTTAGTCTAATAAAAAAATTTGACAGGTATTATAATTGTCAAAAAATGAACTGTCAGTCAAGCTGTCAATTATACAAGATTTTTTAAATGTATTAATGTTTTTCTAGAAAACTTTATTAAAGCTTTGACAGCTTTGGAATTGAAAAAGTCAAATGTCAGTAATTCAGTTTGACAATTAACGTTCAAGTCTTTTATTAATATGATTAATTAGGACGTCGCCGATATTCTATTAGAAAACTTAAAACTTTGACAGCTGTCAAATTATCAAAAAAATTATCGGGTTCGTTAAAGTATGTTTTTCTAAAATTAATATTAGCCATTGAAATGGAGGCATTAACTGTAATAGAAAACTTTGACAGCTATTATAATTGTCAAAAAATGATATGTCAGTCAGCTTGTCAATTATACAAGATTTTTTTAAATGTGTTAATTATAATGACGTCATCAGTATTCTACTACAAAAGTTTAGTAAAACTTTGACAGCTGTTTTAATGGTTAAGAAATCATTTGCCAGTCGACTTGACAATAAAATATAAGATTTCTCTAAATCAATGTCATTAACTCTGGAAAAGAACATCACCGGTTTTGGCACCGGTTTTCAATCAAAACATGTATCTGCAATTTTAACGCGACAAAATGCATACAAAATATAAGCAAAACAATCTAAACCGTCAAGTAGATTTGTTTTATGATATCTGTGCAGCTATAGTGCATTTGAAAGGCGCCAGTTTGGAGACAGAACAGACAAGCGCGAAATGCTTCAACGTGCAAGTAATTTGATCTCTTGTGTGCTCTAAAGTCACTTGAGCTGGGACGACGTGGCGTCTCCGAACCCAAATCTACCGCTGGCAAAATCCCGAGAATCCGACCAGATGTTTGTTATTTGAAATTAAACATGCAACAATCGATTTTGTTTTGAAAACAAATTCCGCGTACATTTCATAGCAATGTTAATAATAGAAGTTTCTCATATTTTTTTGTCCAGTTTTTAAGATTTGCTATTAGTACTGTTGTTAACAATGTTACCTCAGATGTAAAGCCAGCTTTAAACATTGTATTAATCGGTATTAATCGTACGCGTCTTTATCAAAATAATAACTGCTTTTATAATAAAGATCCTTCCTTTGTCGAATGTTCTGGTAAACGTCTGGTACTATCTAGCGTTCGATTCGTAATTCTCTGGAATAATCGAGAAGATAGAGGGCGTGACTATGCTAAAATTGACTCAATAACAAAATTTCCTTTTTTAACACCAGTCATATTTCAGTTTCAGTAAATTACAAGTCTTTCTTTGGTCATTTTATTTCTAACTGCATAGTTTTCATAATTTCCTAATCGCAGTCGCGATATCGCCTAAAATTTGGGCATCGCTTCTTATCGTGGTTTCATTTTGTCGGGTTAATTAACAGTCACCCTGTATAAGGAAAATGATTATCTATGTATTTCACATACCTACACAGTGTATGTGTTATGTTTTAGTTTTGGCACAAATGGTTTATTTTGTGTGTTCTTATTTAACATGCTTTGATTAAGTACATAACCTTGTAACATAATATTAAATGACGATTTAAATCATGTGAATGATGAATCAATTTCATTGTCCTTTATGGAAATCTCATTAAGGCCCGATATTTCAGTAACAGTTTAACTTTAATCTTTAGTTTATTCCCATAGACTGACAAAACAAATGTGTTAATTCAACAAAAAAAATGTTCACCCAACAAAAACTTTCGGTTCGATACGTTCAAACATATTTTTGGTAGAATTAACACATTTTCTTTTCTCAGTGAGTATAAGTGAAATTGTCTAGCGAAACAGTTCAATTCTTAAATTTATTTTGCATTCTTACTTTTGCCGCTGAAGCAATAAATAATGAATGAATTGTTAATTCGAACAAAAATAAACCTCTCGAATGATGGCAGCAGATAAAATATTTTCGAAACGAACTAAAATATTTCTTCAAGTTGATTATCGAGAAATGATAATAACTCACATGTTATCGATCTTAAGTTTACATGCACGAAGTACGATATATTAGTCGAACCGGAAGAAAATTCAACACAAGATTTGAACGATTCAAATCGTTCAAAATAAATCGCACTCCAACTATGCTGAACGCCACGAACAACCACGAACCAGGAAAAATAACAGATTTAATGACAACTTTGCAAAAGGCTCAACCTATTAGAAAACAGTTTAATCATTAACAGCATGTCAACCCCCTCCAACTAATCAAACATAAATTGAGACAACAAACCCTACACGAAGATGGCGAAATCCGAAACTGATTTGGACCAGACAGAACAAAGTGATCAGAACAATTTTTTTTTCTTAAATGATTCAAATATTTATCGTTCGTTTACAAATGTTCATCTCACAGAACAACCAGAATCGTAACTTACCCAAATTTAGTGTACGGACAAAGAGTAGGTAAGTCATTCAAGAGAAGACACTCCGTGATCTTTGCCGAGTAGTTTCGATGACCTCGAACCAGTTGTCCCTTTAAATTGGCGTGGCCAAATACGCGGGAAACTAATCACGCAATGGCGTTGGCTAGCGCAAGACGTGGCATACAGTTTTCACCAATCGGATTATCAGCCCATTGTCGCTGTGTCGAAAACACTCGATTAATCTTTTATAATTGACACTTCCTTGTTCAAGTGCCCCCTCTTGTGTAAGTTATCACTCTTTGGTACGAATTTCGTTTGTCATTAAGGATAGCATAGTCTATGTCTCTTCCACGTGTAGATTCCAACAAAACGCGAGTGCAAATAAACTCGAGGCCACCGTAAACTGCCCATCGAAGATCAAAGAGACCGACGAGAGATGCGCTTCTTCTTTTTCTATGCAATGGAAAGAAATAATCCTAGGAAGTTGTTTAATTCTTCAAGCCAAATTGTTTATAATTACATAGTTATCTCTTTTACGAAATTGTAAATTATTTTTGTGAAAAAAATTATGCGCGCAGCCAAACATTATTGTTGTCAAATATTGACTTAATAAATAAATATGTGTAGAGGCTTATGCCAACGACATTATATTAGTTCCTAGATGTGTTTATTTTCTCATGTTAATTATTGCTATTATCGTGAAATTTTTATTCAGTTTATCATTTATTTTTTTTTCTTCCAAGAACAACAAAAGCTCCTCAAAGCTTCTGCCTTAATCAGAAATTGTGTGTTTTTAATTCTATAGGCTGTTCCGAAAAGTCATGACCAAATTGCACTTTCCACATTATACTATGATACTAATACTTTTTAACAAGTTTCTTTTTTGGGTTAAATGCTTTCATAGAAGTAATCAGAAACTGAAAAACCTTACAAGAAAGTACTTTTTAGAGTACTTGTGCAAGAGTTTATTTTTTGGCTCTGTATTATGCATATTCACATAAATTTAATTTTTTTACAAATGACATAAGAAAACATGAAGTGAGCATCGCTTCCCTAGATGATATTTTTTGACTTTTACAGATCAACATGCAACAATTAAGTATCATTCAGAATTGACTTAGTGCAGAAAATTAGTGCAAATCGGTACTGCAGATTGGCCGTGCAAATGTCTGACAAATGAGTTTTGATGTATCTATTCACAATCAACTTAGTGCAAAACATAGAGGTGCAAAACGTCTGTTAATTGTGAATAGACACATCAAAATACATCTGTCAAATATTTGCATTGCCAACATAGACAACTTCTTTAGATAGGCAACTAGCTAGTTGCAATTACCTGACGCGGACAGAGCCATATCCCGAGATGTGCGAGAACTATTTCTGCATGGCGGCAGTTTCAAATGTAACCTACAATGCATATTATTTATAGCGTTTTCAATTCACTCGTTTGGTGAGCACTGAATGTATTCCCATCTCGTTTTAACCATATTTGATATCACAAGATGGAGATACACTCAGTGTGCACTAAACGAGTGAATCGAAAACGCTATTAAAAACCCATGTAATAATTTTGACAATATTTAATTACAAATATGTATATTTTTGTAATTAGCATTGAAAATTATATGACATGTATTATTATAAGTCAACATGGTTTTAGTGAACTAATAATTCAAATAAAACGACTTAGTTGACAGTATGTTTTTAATATAAAATATTTAATTTGTCATATTGTGATTTGTTGTTTGAATTAAAATTATATATAAATGAATAAATACAAATACAACATAAAACCAGTTATAATACATAGATTATATTATATAATACATAGATTTCTACAATCTTTACCACTCATAAATTTATTAATGTAACGAAAAAAGCAAATAATTTCAATGTTTCCTACGTTTAATATAATATTGACGGGCTTGCATAAATATGTCGTCCTTTAAATTATTTCGGCAATCTTTACCTGTCAAAAATCTATTAATTGCAGTAGACCAATTAAATAAACACAAAAGTGTAAATTTTTCGATTATTTTAGCTTTAACTTCTGATGCATGATTGCATTCATAATCAAAATGAACATTTAAATGTAAGTATCTGATTAAAGCAAAATAAAAATTGTCTTTGAAACAAATCTGAGATATTGTATTCAGAATAATATTATAGCAAGTACATATTGCTTTAATAAACTGTGGCGTACAATACTTTAATTTATTTGGAATATTTGTAGCATATTCTTTCTCAACTATAAGTGCATTCCATTCACTATCTTTCTTAATACAAATGATATTATTTTTGCAAATCTGGCAAGATTTCAGTGTAGGTAGTTCCTTTGCAATAAAGCCGCTTACATAGCCAATGCTGATTTTATCAATAAATGAAACTGAAACTGAGGGTATCACTAAATTCTCGAATATATTAGCATCCTTAACATCATTATGGACATCTTCTTCTGGGACAGATTGAGACACAAAAAGCCGTACAGATTTTATAATATGAGAGGAGTCATCTTGCTCACAATTTGCTGACATAGAGTGCCTCGTTACAAAATTATTAATCAAGAGGGTTTTAAAATAATTTTTAAATGCAGCAACAGTGGGGTTTACATTTCGAGCTCCATGTTGTCGTGTTTGGCCAAAAAAATTTTCAACTGGATCTTGATCAAAATCCCTTGGCTTGAAATACAACACATCTAGTTTCTTCAATTTATTATGGATTTCTACCATTCCCAATAGAGTATGAACCCAATTCTTTAATGAAGGTGGAGCAACGTGTTCTGTCGACCCCTCTTTTCGAAAATGCATGTTTTTTATGTCCTTAATAGAATCCATCCAAAATTTGTTGTGCCCT
>OY284476.1:8379124-8546472 GCA_958336345.1 Dorcus parallelipipedus
TGTGTCTCACAGTGGGACCACAGTGTACTTAATTAATGGAGTTAATTAATGGAGTTAATTAATGAATTAATCAATGTTTTGGAGAAGTATGTGTTACAAAATGTCGCCTTCAGCGATCAATTTGCAACTAAATCAATAGCAATCGCCTGTTTTTCAGGGACTCCCGTGGGAGGTGTTGGGTACCTATCTCTAGCTAACCTGATTAAACTGATAAGTGTAGTGAGCCGAACTTCTTCTACTCGTCCACCAGAGCGTTAATTAATTGCTTTGAGGGCAGTACTCTCTACTGTTTTCCAGGACCCTCTGTATGTCCTCTTTCGTCGTCTAACCTAGCTAATTAATTTATAGCGCAAGAAATTAGTTTGAATTGTTAAAAATATAAGCACTTCCTAATTTGAAAATGGTTTATTTAATCTGAGTCGGTATGAATACCTTCTTCAGGCCTACAAAATAGAGAGAGTGAAGTATAAAACATGTTAACAGTAAAAATTACAGTGAATGGTAAAAATTGAATACATTTTTAACAGAAGATTTTTAACCGCATGTTGTACAATGTTAGGTTATGTATATTCGAAAACTATGTAAATATAATTGAAGAATAATAATAAAACTTTTTTGATTAAGGTATGGTTTTAATGGGAAACAAATACTTACACCTGACGTCAAAATTTAGAAAATAAAATGATTAAAAATTTCAAAAGAAAAGAAACACCCATAATGTAACATTTTAGTTGCAAAGGTTGAGGAACAACTGACAGGAGGTAAAGCGAGTGAAGTTAGTTAGTTAGTGCCATGAATATAGGTTCGTATTGAAGTTTTAATTGCTCATTTAAGCAAATAATATTTTGATTTTGTTTAATTTTATGTATTTCTAGTGCTTCTAGTAATGTAAGTTTATGACTTTTAGGGCATTCATGTAAGAGTTCGGTATTATTGATATCAAGTTTATGACCGGTGTGAAGTAGATGTTTACCAACATTAGAATTTATTGTGTCTCTAATATGTTCTTTTATACGTTTATTTATATTTCGTCGAACAATTCGCACAACGAAGCCCCCATAAATTTTATTATTCAAGTGTAAGGGCTGACATTTTTAAAGTATCTGTTGCCTGACTGAAAGGGAACAGACTCCAGCGAAGGTTTCAACTCGCAATGTAATTTGATATCTTCAACCACATGGACCATTTATCTGCAATTTTAGCGCGACAGGATGTGTACAAAATCTAAGGAACCAATTTAAACGTCAAAGAGATTTGTTTTATGGTGTCTGCGCATCTATAGTGGATTTGAAGGCGCCAGCTTTGGAAAAGAAACAGACAAAAACAACACACTTCAACTTTTCCCGCTAACGTACAAGTACTTGCGATTTCAGCGTGACTAAATTTTGTACAGAACTTCGAAATACCCAGATAAAGGTTATTCTGACAGATTTACAACTAGCCGAGGGTGATCCACTCTGAAAGGAAAAACGCGGTTGGCCCACCGCTCGCAAAAATACCGCTGCAAACTCCGAGAATCAGGCCATGTGTTTGTTATTTGAAATTAGACATGTAACAATCGATTTTATTTTAAAAACAATTGCCGTGCCTCCTTCAGCATGATCCTTTGATGGGACAGCAAGGACGATTAAGGTTATATTTGATAAATGACAGATTCGTGTAAGACGTGTAAGAATGAAAAGGTTCTTTTTTTAAATTTGATTGAAGCAATCGGTAGAGCTAATTGTAAGTCGTAATTAATATTTTGTAAATCCGGCAATTCAATAAAAGATTTTTGAGACACATCTTATTTCGTAAACGAAATGATCAGGAGCGTAATGTATCAAATTAAAATCTAAAATTCCACAGATTGTAAAAATATAAGGATGAATATTGATGTGATACCATAGACTTGAACGTCAAGAAACGACCGAGTACCGGACTAACAATGAAAGAACGATTCTTCAAAATCCACCATGCACAATTGGATTTAGTTTTATACCTCTATTTGTTTCAATTAGATTTATATAACCTTAACTGCTGGCGCAGCGCAATCTTAAGTTTTCCCTCTGAAAATTTTTAACTGTAACGTATGACCCAATTGTGTTCTGAATTGTGCAATTTATTTCGTACATTACGTTTTGTTTTTCCAGCAGTTTCTATATATTTTTTAAGTATGCAAGGCAATTCTCGGAAACAGTGGTACGAGTGATTGCATTAAATATTTTTCACGCAAAACTGTTATCCATTGAATGATATGTTTTTTATTGCAAATGTAATTCTGTTTATTAAGGTATGTTAAATATCCTTTTGCTTAAAGGCTTTCGATTCGAAGCTTCAAGCTGTGTATCGTCTGAAAGCACAACCTCTAAGCTTTTTAATTATATCTTAGCTTTCGCTATTACTTTATAAGTAAATGATAAAGCAAGAGAAAATAATTAGTACGTAAAATAAAAAAAGTACCTGGGTAGTATTACTCGTACTAAGAATAACAAAAACACCACTTTACATGTTATTTATCTGATGCATGAGGTTATTCTACTTTTAGTGTACGTGTACGAAAATAACTTGCACGCAAGATTTCGTCATGTGCATCGCGTTCGTGGAGCTTTATGACTAAGCGATCGAGTAAACTGTGTAAAGTGTGATGGTTCATTCATAACCTGCAAAAGCATTAAAGCTGGAAATAGCAGGGAAATTTTCAAGTTATTTTTAAATGCATTAGATACATTACAGGCTTGAAGTGTATCATCTGCCATCGAATTTCAAATACAAGTGGAAAAGTATACTTATAAGTTGATTTGCCTCTGAAACAGTTTAAATGTAGCATGTAATCATACGGCATACATCATTTTTCATTGAAACTCAGATCTTAGAAATCCAATGAGAATAAATAGCGCATATAATTGAAGATTGTTTATATGACATCGCTTTCTGTTTAATAAATTGTCTAAGTTCTCACTTTCCAACAATTACCTGTATGTGTAGCTAACACCTTGACTTACTTCAGATCGTCCGAGGAAGAAATAGCGTAAAATAATATGCATTTCTTCCCAAGCATAAGAATTCAATTAAAAAATTGATGAATTGGTTACACGAGTATAATAATAATCTGATGCATTTTGTACAAGTTTTAAATTAGTTTTCAAGTACCTACGTGATCTCAATAAAATCGAGTAATAATGAGTAATCCTTCCCCGTTCGTTATACAGACGCAGATCAGCAATGAAATTTCCAGCGAGGAACAGACAAGCAAAATTAATCCCGAGTAATGTACACAGTATCCTGTCTAAAATTCAATCAAGAATTTTGCGTCCGGATAACATAAGTGAATAAAATATTTATGAGTTTTCTTGTAAAGGCAGCGTGTGTACGTTATAATTTAGCTCGCAGCGAGGGATTTTCTTCCCTGTTAATATTTAACGTGGAAAAATCTAGGCACGAATTAAGTATATGTGAGGCTTTTATTTAACAAATAATTGAAAATCCCATTTGGATACTGTCTGTCCCTTATTTTTCTGGGAGCTAAAGCTGGACGATGTAAAATAATAATAATAAGTGAAACTTATTCGATTACACTCTGTATATTGGTTTAGTTTATGATTCAGTAATGAAGTTTTAAATTAAAATTTGAATAACCTTAGAATTAATTTGATACAAACCCTGCCGAAATCTGCTGAAATGTAAGATTCTAAACTACATAGGTGTTTACATATTAAAGAAGCTTGATTTTCACCTCAGAAAAAATACGAGCATCCAAGATTTACGATCCCGCGAGAAGTATTTTGATGAGTGATAGATGTGCAGCTTCCTATCAATCTCTCTTGAGATACGGAAGGAGTGATATATTTTTGACACAATTACTTATAGATGACAGGCAGGCACATAATAATTTTTAAATCAAATTTTGTTCAGAATAAAACAAGTACTGCAATTTTATATTCAAACAAAAATAAATTCTTAATTTTCAAAATAACGTCGACTACTAAAGAAGTGCAATAATATTTAAAAATTAGGGCTTTATATTCATTCCGAATACATTCAAGGATCAAATATACGAACGTTTCCTCCTTGCGATGAATAACTGAGTGTTTGACTTTAGCTTTGCATTTGGGTATTAATGAAAAGCAATAGGGGCAGAACAAATTAAACTCGGAGACATTAATCTCCACCGGAGGAGTGATTCATTCAAGTTGGCAACTGCACAAGAAATATTTTCCCTCAAAATGGCCCCAACTTGTGCAGACTGTTTCAGTCAACACATTACATGCTAAAGTACGTCTACCACACATAACGTAAATGAGACATTGCGTGTACGTTGGCGAGTAAATTTAATTAACATGTGACATGTTGAGACCCAGCAACATCCTCTTTTTTTACCCTCAATTTTATTTTCATTCTTTTCTCTGGCCAATATTAAAATTACTAAAAAACACGAGAAGCTCACTTTTTCTTATAATTGAAAGGAATATTATAAAAAGATCGCTATTTGTTATTAAATATTACGTAGAGGTTTTATTAAAGAAATATTAAACTATAACTTTTACATATACACGACATCTCGGTTATCTTAAGGGATAGTTGATTAAATTGGGACCAAGTTGCTTATTTTTGTCCCAGTCAAACAAATTTCGTGCATTTTGAGCTATTCTAATAAACGTTTGATAATGCGGATTTCTCTGATGATCAGGAAACCTTTCCGCATAGAGACGTGTTGCTAATCGCGCATTTCCTCGACATTCTCCGTATAAAATATGCATGTCTGCGTATTCTTGAAACGTAAAATCACCCATCGCAAACATATGACAACACATACACTAATAAAGTGTTAAAAATGAAAGTTACAAACTACACGAAATTCACACAAATTTTGCTTCGTTTCCAACATTAGTACTTATTAAACGTTAAACTAGATTTTTATTCAGACGTTGTCTACCAATCAAGAACTCGTGACCCTGTAGGTAAAATAATTACTTGACATAAAACATACCTAAGGACTGTTGAGTAATGCTCTAAAGCTGGCTCTTTCTTTAATTTATAAATAAGGAGCACAGGCTTCGCATTTTAATAAAGCATGGCGAATTATCTCTTAAACATTACTGTAAAAGGAATGGAAATAAAAGCGCCTGGGGATTACAAAAAAAAAACAGAAACTCGCCACTTGAGCCATATAGCTAAATTCCTCGCAGCAATTTTTTAATTCAATCGCATCACGTAAAACATGAAACGTGTTTATTTCTTCAAGTCAACATCGGTGAAATTTGTTGCCGTTCGGGCCTAATGCAAGCAGCTTTATCATTAAATATTGATATAAAAATTCTGCCCTTCCCCGGAGACGCGACGCCGAAACGTTCCGAGTTGATTTAACTTTTCTTTATTTCAGGCAAGTGAAACGTGTCCCAAATTTAAATATTGTACCAGTCTGGGTTTGGTGTTCTGGAAATATATGATAAATTTACAATGACAGGATAATATGCTCTTCAATCATTGTGTGGTATCATTTGAAATTTGAAACTTCACAGAAGATTCCCAATTATAAATATTCCTAGAAATTTAAAACGCGAAATTTATTATTAT
Source organism: Dorcus parallelipipedus (assembly GCA_958336345.1). Lineage (NCBI taxonomy): Eukaryota > Metazoa > Arthropoda > Insecta > Coleoptera > Lucanidae > Dorcus > Dorcus parallelipipedus. The sequence goes on from OY284476.1 coordinate 8,384,681, forward strand.
AATAAAGCTCAGAATACGCATAAGTTCTGCAAGGATATTCTTTCAAAGAAGTCAAAGATCTTAGAGGACGAAACTTGACGGAACGAAGACTTCAAAGACAATTAACTGTATTAAAATTCTTTCTGACACAATCGGAGTAATTTTCGTTAATGGGATGCAAAATAGGCTTTCAGAGGACGACATGCATTCTTTGTAATAATTGTGAGGAGGGGTACGAAATAACACAGTTGTGAAGACCCTTCAAGAATGACGGCCATTAAAATTTGGCGCGACTGGAAGACTTTGTTGCTTAAAAAAGCAATTTTATTTTTAATAACCATCTATGTATTCCATAAAATTTGCGAAAAACTTATTAAAAAATAAATCTGCTTAAGCTTGTACAATCCTGCTCTTCTGTTTGTACTTATAATAAAAGTGGGACCAGAGTACGTGGAAAGGAAGGTAACGTAAATAAAAACTTCGAAACTTGTTCACATAAAGCGGATCAAAAATGAGTTTGTAGAGAGACAGAGCTTTAGTACCGTCACTAAAACAGACTATACTTGTAATATAACTCACTTCTACTTTCGCATCATCCTATTGTTCGCGAGATGCCATATTAAGGAAAAAGGATTTGCAAAATTAGATACTTGAAATCTGATTGGTAATACACATAAAGATTTAACGAAATTATAATTCAGGAAATGTGTATTTCAAGTAATTAATATTGTTTGATGATACACGAAAAAGTCACTCTGAATTTTTAATCAAAAAAATAATTGTCTACGACCGTATTTTTTAAAACAGGAATGCAGTAATTATTTTTGTAATGTATTCGGCATTTATTCTTTACAGCAATACCAAATTTTCTTAAATTCTTACGAAATATTAAAAAAAAAAAATCATTTACAAATGTTCATATACCAAATCGTTTAAATAATGGAAAAGATTGAGAAGTACACCCGTAAGTAAACTTTATTAATTACTTTCATTAATGGAACTATTTTTAAATTCACTGATTTTAGAACGGATAGACGAAAATCCACAAATACTTTTTGCATTAGAATTTTTTAGTCTATTTATTATGCCACGTACTTACTTTATTAAAATATACTCTCCCGACAGGGAAACACGTATTTGGTTTAGGAATTAAATTGATGTAATTCCCAAATGTGTCGTTACTGAGTCACAGCCCTTTAACATAGTTTTCAACAACTGTTAAAATCATTTGCATTAATGTTAGTTTCATTACTCGAATTTTCTTTCGATTTATAGGTTTTTAAGACCATCTTATTATTGACAGTGGAGACATAAAAATTCCTTATCAAAGTTAATTGCCTTCTTGGAGTATATAGGTCATTATCAAACCAAGAAATGTTTGTGTTGCCTTTACTTTTTCTTTTCCTTTAATTTCAAAAGAAGATAAATAGAAGTTATCTCAAAAAATTTAAAGGAATTAGCCAAATAAATCATCTAGATTAGCATGGTTGTGATAAAAGGAAGACCAATCCACACCGTATAGTATATTGTATAGTTGAAAACACCCATTTCTTTTAGGGGTTGTAAATTATTGTATTATGTTATCCTGCTTTAATTTTAAATGAGCAACTAATTTCTTGAGAGTAATGGTCTTTTATAAATTTAATTAAAATATCACTTTTGCTAAGGCAAATAAACCATTTCAATTTTCAATTATCGCAGGTACGAAGCCATAAGCTAAATTTGATTTCAAAAAAATCAATACATATTGCCATTTTTTTTCTTTCTATACAAATATATCCAAGAATGAGTTAAAAACTGCATTTGAAGAACTTTCAATACCTGTAAGAAAAATCCGAGCATCTTATAATTATCAAGCGTAGTACAGAACGCGACCCCGAGAAAAATTCGCCCACATAAAGTTTATGTAAGTAAGCGTGGCCGCGGCTCGCTTTATCAAAAGCCTTGGCCGAGATGAGACATAATTTACATTTGCAAATTCGAAGAACTGTAGTGACATTGATAGTCGACCTCGTGAATCAGAGAGAAATCACACACTTATGAAATGCTTCGTAATCTGTTATGACCTTTGCAGAAATCGTATAAATGGCAATGGCATAACACGATAGGGATCGCACAGCTTCTAGCAGTTTGGTCGTGAAGACAGTCAGTGCTCGTCTTATGGAGTACATCTCCACAAGTTCGAGGGCGAAATCGACATTTACAGAATGTCTTAGTGTGTGTGGCTGTTCTCCAAAAAGTCCGTCCGTCTCTGTATCTAATTCTATGGTTTGGTGAGAATTCAATTATTGATTTTATTATTTTGGCTAAGTTTTATAAACTAACATTTGCTTATTTTAATTATGAGATGCTGTTTTTCTTGTTATAAAATTATTTTTCATTTGTTTTATGTTGTTTCGTATGTTGTTCTGAAGTAATCTGAAATTGCATTTAAACTTTCACATTTGTCTAAGTTAATGATCTCTAGTAATTTGACTAGAGTGTTGTTCTTATGTAATTAGTTTTTCTTTTTTAGTTTGTCTAAATCAATTTGTAATTGTTTTACCTATTCTGAATATATTTATTTAGAAAAATATTCTCTTTATTTTCAACTCAATGTCCTTCTAAAAAGATAAGAGGGCGTTAATAGAAATATCTGGCTCAAAAGCTCAAACCAGATAAGTACCTACAAACAGAGAAATTGCTACTTGGGTCCTTTACGGTCTAATTAGAGTTTCAGTAAAAGAGTGAGGAGAAGAAGTGGAAATTTTTGATTATTGTGGTGTAATTAATTTTGGAAATTAAGCCTAGTTTAGGCATCACTCTCGTCGAAATATCTAGACGGACATAGTGTTTCGACGTGGCCTTGTAGAAATTGATAAAACTGAAAGTAAAGGATAATTCATCCCCTTTCTGTTATCATTATTTGCAGCTGTACTTTCAGTTTAGATAGCTACACCCTCACAAACTTTGTTCACAGCAAGCTTGTTAACTGCATGTAACTCCTTGAAATTCCTGTCTTCTCTGGTCAACGTCAGCGCAGCCACATGTGAGAATTTAATTTATACTGTCGTAACGTTACACTTTGGCATTCTACTTCAGAAAGCCAACTAAAATCCTAAAAAAGCTTCTACTTCATTAGTAGACTTGTTTCGCAGGTTTTCAATATTTAGGTGGAAACCTTCAATCTGATCGTTTGTTGTATCTATTCGATCTAATCCTTGGTTATGCGTTACCAGGAAAAAAAGTGTTTGTCTGTAGTTGTTCAATTATAAATTCTTCACCTTCCTCAGTGGTTCCTTCCTTAGCTCTACAATAAATATCCAAGCTCGCTTTGTTGCCCCACTCAAATAAGGGGAGATTGGGGATGGGGAGGGTTTGGGTACGAGAATAGAATGGACATGCTTATGTTTCCTGAGTCAACATGAATCCTGCTACCACGATCAGTTTTAAGTTGGCAAAAATTTTATTTACAAATTCATATGGCCAAAAGGGTGGGGTGTAGGGAAAAATTTCATATTTCGAGCCTTCGGATGTAACTTTTAAAGATAAGACCGTAGGATTTCTCTAGACGGTAATTTGTTATTTTATATTCCATATATATGGAATATTTTGAGGCATATTTTAAACTAATCGTTATAATCATATATTTCGTTTTGAAGTTGTAACAAAAAATGTATCACGGCATTCTTGAATGGTATGGTATACCTGTCCATTGCATCCCCGGCTTGTCAATTCTATCCCCAGTACTTTTTATTAATGTTTATGCTTTTTATTAATGCCCGGCGTCTCCACCAAAAATGTTACGGTATTAATCGAAACAAGGGACATAGCGTAAATATTATATTAAATATAAATAAAGACAAATATAATTATACAAAGTTTAACTTAGCTCCCACAGAGACACTTCAGCGTTGGTTTATTAAATCGAACAAGTCTTTGAATACCAGCAGAGTGACAGACGCTGTATCAAGACTCGAACGCACTTAAACTCAATTAATTATTGATCTAAGTGAGGAGCAGAGGTCTCCAAAAAACATCTGTGTAAACATTGTACCACCAACGGTGTGAATCGGAAGAAAATAGATCGCGCTGACATTCGAAAGTGAAATCTGTTAAATGAATTCCGCTGTATTTTCTCAAAAATCGTAATTTTTGATTAATTGTATTGCTTTTAAACGCCACGGTTTTTACGCTCAAGCTCTCTGATTACACAGAGGTGGAGAGCAGGAGTTTTGTCCAAATTTTTTTTTCTTTCTTCAATAAATTATTAATTCTCGTTAATTGTTGTATTTGATTAAAGATATTATTCTGTATATCGGTTTCTCCGTAAGTTCATAACATTTGGTCGGCAGCCCTAGTCAAGCAGGTAACAAGCAAACTCTCCGAGTAGAAAAACTAACCGCCGCTGAGCGAACTCTCGGAGCCGGTGACAGTTGTTTAAAACGATCATAAATCTTAAGAGGGGTTTTGTTGATACATATTTATTATTGTTTACTTGTCAATAATTACGTCTAATTGGGGGGCGCATTACAGGGGTGATAACATGAAGCACCTTTCGACTTTAAAGTGAATGGTGCTTGAAGGATGCGCCTTTCGTGAGTTGTACACGCTTGCTTAATAGTATCGAAACGAAAACAAATAAAATCGTTCGAATTTGAAACTTGTTGAAACGGACCGACTGCATTTAGGTAAAATCTTAAGGAAGGAAAGGAAATGATACTGAATCACATTGCGTTCGAAATTGTATGTTATGTTCGAAAAATTAAAGTTTCCAAATGCTATTTGCAAATTCAGAAAATAACTTTAAATTACTTTACATCAAAAACAGGAGAAAATATTACATACATATTTCAAAAAATATGTATATTTTACGCCCGCGCTCGCATTACGTTTAATGATTCATGATAAATTCCAATCTATTTTACACGCTTCGTTTCATTTAATTCAGGCCACGTAAATCGCACTACATATTCTTTGTCCGGGATATGTAATGTAATAACGTAATAAGTAATACGTCACAGTTTTTTAGGAAAGCCTTTTGACTTTGCCACGAAGATTCACGTATGCTGATGTTTTACAAATTCACCCCCGCTTTCGGTATTTTTTTTTCGGTTTTCCAATGTCAGGCTCGAATGAGCAAGGCGCTTAACAAACAGCGATTATCGGTGAACATATTAGATATTAAGGGTGCACTTGGAAGGAACTAAAACGGCGGCGGGTGCTTCGATAAGAGGCGACGTAGAATTAAAATAAGGCGCAAAGTCAGATTAAAACTAAGTATCCAATTATTGAGTTAAAATGTAAATGTGGAACGGGACGAAATTAATGCACATAAATTTCATAATAAAGTTTATACAGCCTCTGCCGCTGCGTTTGAATCGGAACTTCTGCAACGACTTGCCGGAATTTAATTTGGTCTCTTCAAAGTGAATTAAACGAAAGTTTATTTACTTTTACGCTATTAGTTTAAAGTTTCCTTTAATTCCAATGTACAACGCTTTGTTAAATATAATTTTTACCGAACTACATAAAATTAACTAAAAAATCAAGGCTGGCTATTAGAATAGTTCATCGAAGTTTTTAATAGAAATTAGATTAGTTTGCGTCAATTTAGTTTAAGCAATGTTGTCATCGCGGAGATTAGTTTAACCCAATTTTGATATTTGTTTTAGTTTGCGAGCGAAAAACGGATCCGTACTTCGTATTTTATTTCATTTAAGTTGTTGCTCATTTATTTAAGACCTGTGTCGATCTAGTGTCATTACAATTTTAAAATTTTAACACAAAGACGAAAGTGTGCAATACAGGTGACTTATTTATTGTAAAATTGTTTTGGAGGTTAAGTATGACCCGGACCCATCCCATCGAGTTAGCCGGTCACTGGGATGATCTTAATTTGCACTCTCGACATTTGCAAGCCTTCAGGTACGTGTCAAAATGTCAATTGATTTAGGAAGTCATTCCTTTTTCGCTCTTTTTTCTTTCATCAAAAAATCAATTGAACAATCGTTGCTCCTACTTATCCTAGACTGAAATGTAAGACATGTAATAACAGAAGGGGGGGGGGGCAATAAGGGAGGGTAATTAAGATTTGAAACAGTTTAGTTTATTTTGAAACTCACCGCTTACAAGGCTGTCAGGAAAGTAGCAATGCATTAGGAAATTTTTAACCCAAGTGTTTGGAGCTCTTTTCTTTGATCTCTACATTGAGATGGTTGAACAGTTTCACGCATAAGTAATTTGTATTCATATGCGTTCGTATACCTGTCTTGCCGTCTCGTGTCATAGGTCATAGTAATGTAACTTTTTATTTAATGTAGTTTTCCGGGACTTGGTATATGTGACTCAGGGTAGGTTGCACGAGAATGAAAATTTGCAATATACGCCAATCTAGTCGCTTGGTAAAAAGAGGAAAAATGAGACTGCCAAGTCAACATAGTATGAAAATAGAGTTTTAGAAACTTGGTGCACTTTCTTTCAGGCAAATTTTACGTAGTTAGCGTGAGTCTTCGAGCTTTACTTTGTTTTAGCTATAACGCATTACTGTTTACAAGCTTTCCGTAGTCTTTGAAGTAGCATTTTCTAATTTATTATGCAGTTCCGTTCACGTATTACCCTTTTAAGTAAGAATTGATGTATCATCAGCGAATAGACGACTCTTCTCCGCGTTGATGTTAAACGGCAAACTATTATTATCGCCACAAAAGAATGATTACTTGATTACATTATCAAGGGATCGTTTAAACGAATCGGTTTTCTCCGAAAATGCGAAACGATTTATTAGACCTGAAGTTCACCGCCGACAAGTGTTTCTGTTAATTATGTTTAAACATCGTTGGTGATATACGTACAGTTTATAATGAAATCGCGTACGTGAATGAACGTAATAGAATATTAAGTATAATAATTGTAATAATAGAATAATCATGTTTAAAAAATTCTAAGGAACAGTTTATAATTAATTAATAGTTTAATTCAAAGTGAAAAGAATGCTGCATACAAACGGAGTTGTGAAATTCCACTTAAAGGTCAAGTTCGCGAAGCCAAGCCGCCGTATCAGAAAACTATAAAAAACTTCTATGACTTCTATGATTTCGTTCATCTGCTCCTCGACTTTTTAACCAAGAGCCCATCGCCGTTGTGGGGCTAATTTTTGATGAATTAGTTCGCGAAAACTAAAGCAGAAGAAATTTTTTAACATTTATCCCATACTCTCGAATATCGCCTCTTACCGTGGTTTCATTTTGTCGGATTAATTAACAGTGACTCTGTATCTATGATTTTTAAATTTTTTCTTTATTTATTGGTCGGACAGATAATTCATTTAAACTTTGTCCTCTCACTGTTTCAGGAAGTAACTTTGCTAGTGGATTCTGCAAACTACTAGTTAATTTGTTATCGATGTTACTAATACAGTTATGTTAGCGATATAGTTATTAAAAGCGGTCGCAGTAATTTTGTCGTTTTCAGAACGTTTTCCTTATTTTCATTTTTCAGTGCAACTGTCTAATACTTTACGTGTGTACTCTGCTTTATGTGTTTTATAGTTTTGTTCGCACCCAGCATTTTTTGTTACTTCCACTGTAACAAATTCGGCTTCATGTGATTCACTTTTGCCATTTCATTAACATTTTATTCAGCTTACGTATTTTATTCCAGAGGTTTTTATTTTCATACGCTTTTATGGCCCAAAATAAAGCAACACAAGTTCATAAAAAATACCATTACGGAAATAATTTAGCATTGCGTACTATAAAATGGCTGTAACTTTCTGTAATGTAGTGAAAAAGGGGAGGAAGAGGTCTACGGTTATTATACAGGTTATTTTATGAAACGTGCATTCAACTATATTTAAATTTAGTGAAACCTTTACTTAATTATTTAAAATCGAAATTGAATTTTTGTAATTTGCCTATTTTGGGAAAATGATTTCGAAGGAAGCGAAGAATTATAAATGCAGCTTTCCTTCCTTCTATACATATAAATCTGATAAAAAGGGAAAAGAAAATATAAAACAAGCGCTGTCAAACATTCCGATAATACCTACAAGCGAGCGACGAAGGGTAACTAAACATACTGGAAGCTTTGAAAGCGAAATAGATTTACATTATTTTTCTTTAAAAAGAGTTTAATAAGAACACGGGTAAAGCAAATCTATTTTGATAATCAATTTCTAAAGAAAATAATTTAAATTATTTGTATGGTTTTCAAAACTTACCTTTTGCTTGTTACATCTTGTTAATGAATTATGTTAGCTTTACAAACTTCTATGAAATTATATAATTTTATTCACGGCCGAGAGTAGACAGCAGTTACTAAGACAACACAATCATGACAGAAATACATAACATATCGACTCCCTCTCTCCCAAGGGAGTTTTTATCATATTAACACTTACGTTTAGCATAGCTTTTGAAAGCAGTAAATTTAAAATCGGCTCTACTCGCTGTGTTCAGCATTTCTTGGAGTACTTCCATTTTCACTAATTGTTCTATCAAATGATGCACTTAAATTCGTTTTAAACGCAAAAGTTTGTGTTGCTAAATAAGGAATGTCAGCGACCACAATTTTCCGAAATTTATTGATTATCAAAGTGACATTTGAATTTATTACAATTTTTTTAATCCTCAGGAGAGAGTGTTTCTGGAGCCCTCGGGATGCGCCCTCAGGCTGCAAACAAACACCTCAGGAAAAATGACGCATTTCTTTCCCTCGATGTATAATATACCTTTGCTTTACAATATCGTACATCCTTTGGTAGTTTCTAAAATTAACTTACTCCACAAATATATAATATATGGCGAAATGTTTAGATTTCTTGAAACGAGATATTTCCGCAGCTAAACAAAGAATCTAGGCATTCTTGCCCGAGTCGATATAATGCGGCAGGTAAATCCCCAGGCCGACCTCCGCGCCCCCAAAGATTGTTAAAACAGGACGAATCTCTCGATTAGAAAGTTCAAACGTTAAGAACTACTCCCATAAATTTTCCCGTATCAATTTTATACACTGCATTTATTTTTGCCTAGCCCAGTTTCTCGCAAAGTTTTCTGCAACCAGTATTTTTTATTAAGAGTCGTATCGTTTTATTACACACATAGAATAATAAATGCGATCAAGCTTAGCTGAAGTTACATTTGTTTTTGGAGATGAAAACGTAAATCAAGGGAATTACATTCCTTCCGTCGAGGCAAGCAAGCAATCAGTTGTATTTATTGCCCCCAATGTAAAATATTTACATTTAGTGAGTGTCGAAAAAAAAAACACATAGACAATTTTGTTCCCAAATAATCAGTCAGCTTATTAGATTTTTTGAAACAAGTGATCACTGTTATTACTACGCATTGTTTTTTGCGGTAAATGGATATTCCTTGCATCCTGGTCGGGATGAAAAATTGATTTCAATGGCGTGCATGGTCATACATCATCATCATGGACGCACCTCACATAGTCGGAGTGTAAGCCTTCTTGGACGTTCAAGTTAGTACCGACTCCAGTTTCTGTATTTTAATGGAATCATGTTTTGGGGGATGGCTGGTGGAAGACTTACCACAAATCACGTCCAAAATACGTAAGGGTAGACGTCGAAGGAAGCTTTACCTAGTTCCTTGCTCAGCTTTTGTACCAAGACATCGCTCATTGAGTTGAAGACGTCGAAATGTCGTTCAAAAATTTAGACGTGGAAAGCTGGGTTTAGGATCTTTCTAGTTTCTGAAACTGTTATTTTCTGCACAGGATTTAGCCGTTTGGCGAATGGCGGTTTGTTTGCGATTACGCGCTTTCTTTGCGCAAGTCATGTCGGTCGTCGGGATTGCAATGGTATTCTTGAGCTACTCTTTTGCTAATGGGGTCTCAATTAGGGTCCAAATAGCTATACGTATGATGGCCGGGGGACCCATTGCAATCCAGCTGACCTACAGTCAAATTTTAAAACTAAAAGATGAAAAGATTTGGACACTCCAGTTGTAAATTCTTTTTCTTTTTTAGTATTGTACATCACGAAAAATGTAATTGTTTTTGTTTATACTTCATTTGACTGTACCCGGTAAATATTGCCGTTTTTGTACCCAATATGTACAAAGTGTATTATTTGGTTGCGCTGTTTACAAACTGCGCTTCCAAAACTAACAAAAAAAATACATGGATGATAAAATCAATTTGAAAGTTTAAATTTGAGGAGAACATAATAATCAAAAAGTATTAGAAAAAAGGAGTAAAGCCCAAAGCTGAATGAAGGCCAAGCAAGTAAGAAGTTACATCAATAAAGTGAGAAAGGATCATCGAGGATAACATTAAGGAAAGAACTAAATTTGCAAATGAAGGCAGATAGGACGATTGGAAACATCATGAAGGCTACAAAAAGTATGACGAAGAACTGTACTAGAATCTAAATACTTGGAAAAAAAAAATCTGACAGAAAACTTTAAAGAAAGGAAGGAGTTGGCGAGATTCTAGACATTGTTGTGGAACTGAAGAAAGCAAACAATTAAAGAGCGGCCTTGGTATGGTTTTTGGCAAGGCAGGTACATATTCTCGATATTGATGACACATGTCTAACTGAAGAGACCAAACAAAGGAAGACTCTATTATAGTTTTCGGAAAGATAGGGACTCATCCAGAAAATTTTTAGACGACTTCTTCAAGGAAGTATGTCGTCGAAATCAAAAGGTGTTCTACGATCATTTCTCGTCAGGACTGTTAACTCCACAATAACCAAAAGCAAGTTGAGGCCCATGAATGGTTTTCATATTCAGCATTCACCAATGTTCTGCCAATGGCCCCTGAATAAGTCATCTGAGGACCTTGGACTTATCCTTATCCTATCAAAGAGACCTGCACTCTCTTCATTTAGTCTCTCTGGATGAAAACCTGCCACTAATATCCAGGAATATTTTAGCTATGATATCAGGCTTCTATACGACATAAAGAGAAGTTCGAATTGTAAAAATTAAATAGAATAAAGAAGTATAGTTTTTCCTCAAGTAGGAATCACTATGTACATTTTAATTTAATTAGAGTAGAATTGTTTAATTAGAGTAGAATTGTTGGCGTCTTTGTGTCGTTTTTTGATTAGCAACTTGTAAGTATTTATTGCCCCCAATGTAAAATATTTACATTTAGTGAGTGTCGAAAAAAAAACACAGACAATTTTGTTCCCAAATAATCAGTCAGCTTATTAGATTTTTTGATACAAATGGACTATAAATAGTAGACCAGTAAAACAGTGGCAGATCGAAGAAGACGAGAAATTAAATATAAATATCTCTGCCCTTTAATACTCACCCCTAATTTAAATGTTGCGTATTTTAACTTGCTTGCAGAAATTTCTATTTGCGTGAAGTTCCATAAATGTATGAGTATACGAGACATACCCTTGGAGATTTCTAGATAGAAACGATGTCCTAGTTGCAGCTGTTTCTGAAAAATTAATACGTTTAATAAAGTTTGTAATGAAAAGATATCATCGGCAAAGAAGATAGACCAAATGAAATTATGATGACGATGGTTAATTATGCCACATAAGATTCGTTCCATAAATAACTTTACTTTGTGTAAATGTTTCGGCGACGCTTTTCCATTTCTTCCGTCTAAATAAAATACAATGGTGTTATAAAAGTAATCAGTGGTCAACCGGATAGAATACGTTGTATGAGAAGGGTTGCTCTGCCTTGAAGGAAACCCTCACAAAACTTTGCCAGAAGCTCCGAAATAGAACCGTCGATAATGAAAAAATAAAACAACCTTATTCGCCGAAAATAATGCTCCTTTAGAAGGTTGCCTTCGTTGGTGTTCGAAGCCAATGATGTAAAAGGGATGTGCAGAAAAGCGTAAACCAATTTTGAACTTCACGAGAGATAAATGATTGTGTAACTTCGTGTGTTTTATTTTCTTTTAATTTCTATTGACCTTCTTAATTACATTTTTTTTCTTTTCCTACAGTTAACATCGGTTCTGTTGTAAACACGTGAAACATTGTATTGTTCTTCCTAAATAACGAGGAAATACTAAAAAAGATACAACTGTTAGTAGTTTCCTAACATTAATAATTTGTTTCTATTTTCTGTTATCTTACGAGAGTATATAATTTATAGATTCGAAACTGTAACGGCGAACGTGAAAATAACAGTAAAACGACCGTTAGGATTAAGAAAGGAAATGGCACGGGGTGATTGCAGAGGAAATAAAAGAAACGACACAATGACACGGCAAAATAATGCAAATAGTTATGTAAATTTGCGAGAACGGAGTACAGTAGCGAGGAAACGAAATTACTACGGTCGGCAAATATTCCGAATTCTAAACAATTCCGGAGTTACTTTAATATATTTGTTTGATAATGAAGTTTGAAAAATGCCGAAGCACGGCGTTTAATTACAGCAGTAAACTTCCGGAATGAAAACGCGTAAATAGATATTGCATTATGCAAATGCATATCTTACGTTAATATACGATCCTTCTCGATGTCTGAGCTGCCTCATAACGTCTGCACCTGTACACCCTCAAGGAATGAAAATGGAATGGTACTGAATTATTCTGCATTGCAGACTGCGATAAAGGCGTTGATATTAGAAATTTATTTACCTGGCGTCTTCTAAATTTACTTCTTTTTGAAAAGGTATAAGAATAACTCTACAGTTATTTATTTAGCAATCTAACACCTACTAGTTATAGAATCATCGTGAATTATGAATTTTGTCTTAGACATTTTCTATGTCCATCTGTCAAGTTCCTGCAAAATTGTTCTATTCATCAAATTTTCTAACTATTCCGTCTATTTTCGGGATCAGTTGGGAACACTGTTCGTCTTCCCGCCAGAATTACCATGTGACCGTTTGATTCTTTCCGGACGAGTAGTCTCGAAAGCCTTTCTACCATGACATCGTTGTTCGCCGTTCAGGATCCCTGTTAGAAGCTGCCGAACTGTTTAGAACACACAACGAGGGTTGCACCCCTGCCAAGGCCGAACGCACTAGAAGCGTTTTCGTTTCATAAGTGATGAAGGTCTGCTTCTTATATCACATGCATCTGCAATTCTTTTTTAAAATTTCTACGTAAAAAAATAAAGCATTGTAAATATCCACTTCAATTGTTGAGCAGTGCAGTTACGTAGTTCCTACTTCAACTTATTCATATTAATTGTTGTTTATATTAGTTTAAGCTCTTGCTTCACGTCGGGGCAGTTAATTCATTCATGATTAAAAACATGATTAATAACTCAGCGTCTGCCCTTGCGGTATTCCCATCAAAACTGATCGATTTGGATGAGTTGTGCCCTAAATCTGCACGGGTGTCAGCTTTCGCAACTGATATGAAATTTAGTTCCGCTTAATTTAATAAAACTATAACGTCGATTTGCAGTTTGCACTTTACTGTTTATTAAAATCTACTGCATAATTCACATAACCGCCATAAACCCTACTTTTATTGCATCATACGGGGGAGTGCATTAAACGTTTCATTCGGCTTATACGGTAGACTGTAAGTAAGAGATAACCGTGCGTAAAATTTTTCAAACTTACACCTCAACATCTCTAAAGTGCCTGTCGTCTAAAATTCAAGAAATATGTCAAACTTAAAGTTAGTGTCGTCGCGTATTAATATTATAAAAGCGTTGCGAGACAAGAGAAATCCCAACGGAGGCTGAGAGAAAGAAAAAAACGATAAGCCAAGTTACATACGAAGAAATTTAATATTGAAAAACCATAAATAACTTATCGATCCGGAGCGGCTTCGCACATTAGTTTGTCAAGCAGTCGTCGGAAGATTCGCGTTCGTAAATACGGGTCACTGAAGGGTTTTAAAAGAAAATTCGTTTGAACTTTACGTATTTACGTATCGCCAATATTCGAAAGTACGTCGTCGCCTTTGTGAAACTCGTTTCTTAAAACGTTCGAAGCGAGGTGTAAATATCAATCTTGTTTTGAAGTATGGCAACTTCGTGGGAAGCTTGTTATTGTTTCATCCTTCAATGTTTGTATCTCATAACAAGAGTTTCACACGTCGTCTGTCGTGTTTGTGAACTTTCGTCGTTACATTTTATACAGAACGTTCGGATTCGTGGTGTGTGTACTGTCACACACTCGTTACAACACGTAGTTTATAATTTCTAACTAATTCTCTGACATTTATTAAAGCGATTTGAAATTAATTGCGAAACCACAGTTTGCTATACTTTAGCCAGAATCAACGTGACATACACAGAAGGAAAAAGAAGCATTCACAGAAACTGCTTAACTAATACAGTAGAAGTTTAATGCAAACTAATTAAATACGTAAACTCTAGGAATTAAAAGGACACACAACCCCACAAAACTGCAAGACATAATCTATCCGCCAAATATGAGAACATATTGAGCTTTCTGTAGGAACGCACCACAAATTGTTACGTTATCCTTACCGCATGAAATTGGTGCACCCGGTGATCCCATACAGAGATTGTCTCTCTGTGAATCTTATATATAACAAACTATTTAATTTGTGAGTTAGTGATGATTTATGTCATGCTGACATTTAAGAGTCAGGTTACCTATGTTCAATTTGAACACTGCGACAAGTTTTCAAAAACAAAATATTTCCACAGGATTATTAAATGAACACATGTTATGTGAAGTATAAAAATACACGTTACGTGAAGTATAAAAATAAACAAAACGAATGGCATTTGATTGTAGAGGCCAAATTACGCAAATCCTGTTGAACGAGACTACCGCAAGATGAACGTTGGAGTAAATATAGTGATATGTTTATAGGCAAAATCAGACGCATGTCATGTTAATAATGTGAAGCATATGCACTGAAACGCCACAGTTAAAGAGAATTTGCTTACGTCGGCGGCGTCTTGAAAGGCTTACTCGTAGACACCGTGTTCGCATCATGGCGTAATCTATAAAGCTTCCTTTTGTGTTACACACAGCGAAATCTGAGAATACATTCGAAATAATACAAAAACGAAAAAACATTCACTTCCACCCACAGAAACATTCCGCGGATTTGCGTGTAAAATATGAATATTTTCTCAAAGCAACACGTTAGGGGGCGAGGGTTAGGAAGGGGATCAGCTTGCCTGTCGTTCATTACATTCTTGTGAAGGTATGCGACCCGAATAATGTTATAGCCATCATACCGACCAAGCCTTGCGAACGTTCAACATAACTTTAGAACCAAGTACTCTACTTTGCTGGCTGTTAGACACCCGTAAATTTTATCTTGATTATTACACATCTCAGAAACCATAAAAACCTGTGATGTTAGGAAAGGAAAATAAAAATTATTAAATAAATTTCGTCGGTTTACTTTGTAACATTTCTTTATCACTTATTATTAGTCAACATTACCACGACGTACGTTTCCGGTCTTGTGCGAGCCTCAAGTTAAAATATCTTTATGGCGTTATTGATAATGTAAGAAACCGGCATTCTGTACAGAGATTTGTTTATTTTAAATAGAATGCAATTATAAACAAAATCAGCTCGAATCTGAATCCGCATTTGGAACACGTGTGCCCCGAGTTGCAATTTGATCGAAATTAATCGGAGTTTATCTAATAAACTAAATAAATATAAAAAATAACTAAATAAAAGGCGGCTGATGTCGAAAATTAGTAACACACGGTCAGAAGACGTATGATCGTAAACACATCGAATTTAAGGTCAATGTTCCGTCTCTCTCTGTGACCAGTACCATGGTTTGGTGAGCGAAAGTTAATTTAATTAATTACATAGTTATTGGTAACTAATAATTACTTCAGTTGATGTACAGAATGTCGTTTCTTCTCTTTACATCTAACAAAACAAGGGGCATAGCTTAAATATTATATTAGAAATATGACTAAAACATTAATTATACAAATATAACGTAAATACTTACATCCTTAATTCACAACACAAATCAAAGTACAAGAAGTTACATGCTGTACTGACAGCTGATAATAATCTTATCTTTATATGCAGATCGCGGGGTTTTTATAGGAAGTGTAACTCGAGCAATTCCGAATTCTACCGACTCCGAAAAGGTACGAGAGATAACGAAATAATTTAAATCCGTTCCAACGTGTTCAAGGTTTTTTCACGTAGGTGTCAAGGTTCCGTTGTTTACGTTGACGAGTTACATTTTCTCTTATCTTAAGTTTGCTAAATAAATCCAATGCATGAATTTACTTGCATCTTGTCACAATATTTTCTAGTAAAAGTATCATCAATTTTTCCTAATTTCTGGAAAGTAACTGAAAATTTGTCCAGTTTTAAAAAAAATGGGGATGCGCGTGATATTGCAAACTATAAACCTAATGCGTCGCTATCAGTGCCTTCTAAAATATTTGAACGTATAGTACATAGGCATATGTTCTCGCATGTTCTCCCTTATATTAGTACATACCAACATGGTTTGATGGCTAAACGTTCAACAATTACGAATTTATATAACCTTTTCAAAGAATACAATTGATCCTATAGTTAACAAGTTGCAAACAGATGTTTATATATTGTAACTAGGATAAGAGAACCAGCAAACATGTACAGCTGAAAATCAGTCGAGCTTAACATAAACACAAGACGATAACATAAACAAAAGAATAACTCATTTGAAATTATGTAAAGTATGACTCACCCGCATCGCAGGAAATGCTCCAGCACATATCACAGCGATGATTCATTCTCGGGCCGTGTGCAAAATCTTATGACTCATCTACGGACACAGATATAGCGCGGAGTCGTGTGCACAAATGTCAAGGTAACAATTGACGTCACACCCCGGAAACGAAACCCCTATAAAAAGGCAACAAAGCCAACGCTAGCTCTCTTTAGAGTGTCATCTAGTCTAGTTGTCCGTTAGTGCCCCAAAAACACAATGTAAGTAATCATACTTGTAATAAACTGCTCCACATAAGTTAGGGAACATCGTTTAAATATCATTTTAAAAGCAGAAAAACAAATTATATTTCTTGTGGATAATGTATTTCAACAAAACGCAACAAGAGTCAACAATAAAAGCTAAAAAATTAAAGGAATAATTGAAAAACAAAGAAAACAACTAACTACAATATACAACCTGTAATCAAGTTTTTAATTTAGTATAAAGTATGACTACCACGGGCATCTATAACTGCTTGGCATCTTCTTTGCATACTCTCTACTAAATGATTAAACTGATCTTGAGGAATTTGCTCCCATAATCGGAGTAATACGTTTCTAAATTGTTGCAAAGTTTCTGGTGGGGGTAAGTGTTGATCCAGCCGTCTCTGTAGCATATCCCATGTGTGCTCGATACAGTTCAGATCTGGCGACCTAACAGGAAGTCTTAAATGTAGAATTCTGTTCCTTTCTATATAATTTACTACCACTGCAGCTCTGTGTGGTCTAGCATTATCGTTTAGAAAACGAAAACCATCACCTACAGCGCCATAAAAATTAGGTACCACATTGTCAACAACCCGATCAAGGTACTCCTCCGTATCCATATTACCTTGACATATGTAAAGATCAGTACGACCATTGAAACATATGCCACCCCACACCATAATCGTTCCCCCTCGAAATGGGTATATTTCTTGGACTTGGCGGCGATTTCTTGGTACTCTTGGTGGACACCAAACACGCAAGCGACGGCTATCAGAAAAACGCCCAAAACGAGATTCATCCGTAAATAAGACAGATCTCCATTCTTCGTTCCAATCTACGTGCGCTGTTGCCCAAGCCAATCTTTCTCTTTTTTGATCCCGAGTCAGTGGAACGCATCGCAAAAGACGTCGGGATACCAAGTTGTTCTCTTTTAGGCGTCGGCGAATGGTTTCCATAGATACTTGAACATCAGTAGTTTGCAAAAGCCGATTAGACAAGTACCTACAAGTAGACAATGGCTCTCTTCGTGCGGATAAACTTATATAACGATCTTCTGCAGCGGTTGTTTTCCTTGGTGCTTGTTGGTTTCCTTGGGGGGGACGTTCTGACACAGCACCTGTTTCATTAAATCGCATACAGAGTCGATTAATTACACTAACTGACACATTAAAGTTTTCTACAACACGATGTTGTGTTACGCCGATTTGAAGCATGCCAATAGCTTTTGGCTTCTTCGAACGTTAATTTACGCCGAGGCATTGTAAATTTTTAAGATAAAATTTGAAATTGCAATTTTATAAACAATTAAAAATTTTGCAACTAAACACAAAACTGCTCTGTATTAATAAATTGATGAATAAATTCAAATAACCATAACAACGGATCAATAATAACAAAAAAAACAACTTAATTGTTTACAAGATACGTAGAAAATTTAAACACATTAAACGTATTTGCATTTAATATATTTTTTAGCCATGTTCCTTAACTTATGTGGAGCAGTTTACTTGTAATAATAAATGTTCTGTTATATTAAACTACGTCCCTCATTTCATGTTACTTAAATTATTACCATAACAATATTACATCTGTTTTTCTAAAGCATTCGATGTTGTGGATCAGCGATGGGAACGAAAGCTCGCCGAAAGCTCGACACCCACCCTCAATTATTTGCGACGATCCCGATGTTTCAGACAAACAAGCGCCGGTATGTAACTGACTCAGTCGTATCAACGAAATTAAATACAAAGAGCGCCGAGCGAGTTAGTTCATGTTGATTTATTAGCGTTTAACAGTGTCGTACAGATTCAAGACCATTTAAGCTTGAAAAACAAGCCTTTTTTAAACAATATTTATAATAATTTTCGACTTAATTCGATATGAACAGCATCAAAACGATTAGGCCGTCTACAATTTCATATTTTGTGGAACGAAGCCGACTACCCCGCCGATACCCTGGTCACTTATTGCTTAGCGTAGTGGGGGATCATTTCCCCTCTCCTGCCCATCGCTGTTGTGGATCATAATGTATTCTTAACAAAATTAAACATTTTTGGCTTCGCTAAGAATGCATTAAAATTTCTCGTGTCTTACCTTACTGATAGGAAAGAGTAGAGCAGTTTCTGAATCATTTGTGGTATTATTTGGTGTACTCCAAGACTCTAGTCTTGGACCATTATTATTCTTATTGATGATAAATGATTTACCCTCTATACTTAAAGATTGTGAAGCTGAGTTATTAGGCTATGATTTTTGAATATATAAGTCTCTATTCGAGACTCTATCACATTGCAACAAAATTTAAACAGGATTTATAGCTGGTCTGTAAATAACAGGCTCAATTTAAATATAAAAAATGTATTGTAGCAACATTGAATCCATCCAATTTTCAGTGCCATACATTAATGTAAGTGTTATAATATGTAAATCTGAAATTCAGCAAAGTATTGCGATTTTCAAAGCAATAACTTAAAACTTATCTAGCTTTGCACAAATAAATGGACTCATTTTTTGTATCGGGCAATGAATATTACCGGAACAAAGCTGAATGTGTTACTGAATAGGTTCCTTAAATTGGCCAATAAATCTCCCGTGCAGCACATGCAAACGGTTGCTTTCTGTTTTTAAAATTTCGGAAGCATGCATTCCGCCGATAAGTTTTAACTGAGAATCATAATTACTTCCTTTCTCCGATTTTATTCGTGAGGTTACCAGAACAATGTTCAAGTTCATAGCGCGACGAAGCGACGGTTTAATGGAAAGCTTTAAACATAGATAGTATTACATCTTGGATCAATTTCTCCGAGCTCGATTTGTTGTGCTTAACATTCAAACATGAATAGTTTAAGACGGAGGTTGTTATCGGAGTTTAAATAAATACATGTTTGCAGAATTTGAAAATATGTAGTTTCACATGTTCGAAGCGATCACCAACAACCATTTTCGATAAACCTCCTTTTCTGAGAAAAAACAGGGACACTCAAAGAAAATAACTGTCGTATTTTTCTAGGAAACTATAAATCAAAAAAATAAACCCGGTATGTTCAATAAGAACTTGGCTTAAAAATGTGTGAAGTTGCAATGAAAAAAATCTTATAGTGTTGTGAATTCTCGGCGGTTTTATCCATCCCCCGGCTTTTCTAATTCCACATGATTTGTGACACCACTACTCTTAGCTTGATTACTTTCTAACAAGTTCAAGGTTCTCGTAATTTATGGATTGTCAGGGAGAATTTTATTAGCAAACACTTTACGAAAACTTCGAGGCTAAAAGCAATTTATTTCTGTGATCTTAGATAAATGAAAATTAAATGCCCTACTGGTACGCTGCTTGCAGCGGGGAATTTATAAGTTTATTGGGAAAGAAAATTATTAATGCAAGTCACCAGCAAGGACCGGATCAATTATGTTTATATCTTAATAAGGGTATTATACGCGATGTGGTTTAAAGCAAGAAAAAAATCCAGTTTCATGACCAAATAATGCACAGTTTTAATATCACAAATCAGAAATTACAAGAGTCAGTAATAACTAGTTAATAATAAAGCGAATTTTCTCCTTGTGCTATTACTATAATTTCCATGCGCACATGAATATAATTTTGTGAGAAATTTTCCCATTCTTTAAAATAACAGTCCGAAGTTGTTCTAATTTTCAGGAAGGATACCATTTGCATGTTAATAAGCATAGGGTGTCACATAATATGAGGGGATAGTCTCTCTCAATACGCATAGTTGCCTAGACCTAATTTCACCAAATATTGCCCTGTATATGTATAGGGAATGCTAATATCAATCGATGTAGAATTTGATTCTGTATTTCATGGGCAGTTAAACATAAAGAGGTTCGACACCATATAGTGACCAATGTTGGGGGTATATAGTATACAATGTACATTATATACTGTACACAATCTACTTTGTAGGTATATTGTATCTGTACATAATATACTAAGTACGATAAAAAAGTATATTGTATATTGAATATTTATATATATAATATAATATACATATTATATATATAATATATATAATTGTATATTGAATATTTAATAATTTATACAAATTCTAGGATATTATGAGTAAATATCCTTTTACCCACTTGGGAAATGTAATATTCAGTATATAATATACAAATTGTATATAATGTACAATTTGTATATTATATACATATTGTATATTATATACAAATACACTTTCATTTAAACTTGGTTTCAACAATTTCTGTTGCTAGTTGACATAAACATAACGCGCACTGCATGATCATGTCATGTTATATAGAATTGAAGGTAAATTACCGAACACCGTCCTTTTTTGAATTCAAAAGGACAAAGCTATGGAACAGATGATATAGTGACAAATATGTTGTATGTTTGATGGATTTAAGGAGGACATTTCAAACATTTATTATAATTTTTTTTTAATAAGCTTTAATACTACTTGATTGACAATCGTTTTATTTCATCATAAATAGCTGATATACGAGGGCAGTATGATAAGTACCTGGCCTTGACAAGAAAAGAACTTTTTTATGTGTAAAATATCTTTTATTTTTCAACATAATCGCCTTTCAGTTCGATACACTTAATCCAACGTTTTTCTAGCTTTTGTATTCCTTGTAAAAAATACGATTGCTCTAGCTCTTCAAAATAAGCGTTTGTTGCAGCAATGACATCATCGTTGGAGCCAATTTTTTTCCGCCAAGCCATTTTTTCATATTTGGAAATAATAAATAATCGCTGGGTGCTAAATCCGGCGAATATGGTGGATGCGGCAGCAATTTGTATCCTAACTCATGGAATTTTACCATGGCGACGACGCAAGTGTGCACACGTGCATTGTCTTAGTGGAAGATGATTTTTTTCTTCGCCAAATGTGGACGTTTTTCTTTAACAGCAGAGTTAAAACGGTCCAATAAGTTGACATAATACTCTCCATTAATCGTTTTACCCTTTTCAAGGTAATCGACGTGAATTATGCCGCGTACATCCCAAAACACTGTAGCCATGACTTTGGTCGCCGATAAAGTCGTCTTAGCCTTCTTTGGCGCAGTTTCCCCTCGAAAAATCCACTGTTTGGACTGTTCTTTCGTCTCTGGTGTGCTGTGATGAATCCATGTTTCATCAACAGTTACGAACCTACGCCAAAAGTCATTCCGATTGCGGTTTAACATCGCCAAACATTCTTTTGAAGTTGACACACGTGTGTGTTTATTATCAATTGTGAGTAACCGCGGAAAGCTTTTTCATATCCAAATGAGTTGTTAAAATATTCTGAACCCGCTCAATTGAGATGCCCACAATTTCGGCAATCTCACGCACTTTCACTCTGCGATCATTTACCACGATATCATGGATTTTTTCAATCATTTCTGAAGTGGTAACCTCATTTGGACGATCTTCATCAAAGATGCTTGTACGACCACGTTTGAATTCAGCTGTCCAATATTTTATGGTTGATAACGAAGGTGTAGAGTCCCCATAAACTTCGCTGAGTTCCGTTTTAATCTCATCATTTGTTTTCTTTTTGAAAAACAAGTATTTTATCACTGCTCGATATTAAATTTTATCCATTGTTGTAAAATCACAAAACTTGTTCTATTTAAAAGACTGTCATTGACAAACTAAATCACTCAGCGACTTGACAGTTGGGCAGTATTGTTGTGAAAGGTTATATTTACGAAAAATACCACCTTTTAAAATCTAGCAGCGCTATCTCTGGCCTAGTCCAGGTACTTATCATACTGCCCTCGTACATTGCAATGCATTGACTCGTTCTTTTTAAAATTGAACATACAAATATTTATCTTGTATATTCAAAGTTAAAAAAAAAAACTCATGGTCTATGCACACTCCACAGATGGGAAAAAAACTCAATGTATATGTATATTATATACATTTCAAATATATTGTGTATGTATAGAGGTACAAATAAAATGTCGTATATTGTACATGTATATACATATACATTTTAAATCAAGTATACAGTATTTGTTTAAGACACATTTTTTTAAAGTATATGTATATGTATGTATCTCAGATCCAAAAATAAAGTATATTACCCAACACTGATAGTGACCAACCAGCCTGTGAAGTTTTCAGGAATAACTGTTTATATACAGGGTGCAACTGAATTGCGGCATAAAAGGAACTAACCTTATATTAGAAAGTATGATGTATTGAAATAATTTTTCTGATTGCTTAGTTTTTGGAATTTGTTGCAAGTCGGTTTTGATTGCGTCTTCTGGACAGCTGTTTCGGCCTTACTTGCGACCTCGAGGAATCCATTGCAATCATTGCTTTTAGTTTGTTTGGATGTGCACATTGGATGTGTTATAAAATCAAAATGTTTTCTGGCTTTTAGACCTGCGGAATCAAAATATGTACAATGTACAACAATGAGAGATGCATCCCTGCAGCTGCTTTTGCGCCAACTACCCCAGCTAAACAGCAAAACATAAAAGATAATGCTTTATGCCACCGTTATTGTCGGGTGTGCACCGAATATGCGAAATTCTACAGCGTAAAAGCTCATAAAATGCAGGGGCAAAAATACAGCTGAATGAAACGCAGGCCGCCGTAAAACACATTTATGGATGTTCGATATTCAAGGATTTGTTTTACACAACAAAGTGGACACTTTCAACGCGGCAAGGGTTATTATTATATTTGATCCTTTTAATGTCGGGGCTCAGTTGATAATATCGGGATGTAAATTACGAGGTGTTATTGTCAGTCGTCGTGGGACAAGACCTTTCATATCAAGGATCAAGTGTTCAGTAGTTAACGAATTAGGGATTATTGATGTTACACTGGAAAAATAAAACTAAAAGTATGAAAATCTTACATACACTGAGTTCATACACACATAAAAATTTTAAGGATAAATTGTTATCCTTATATATATATTATAAGATACTATTATTTGGTATTTCTAAATTCAAAAATAATTGAAGAATAACATTCTCCAAAGGCATTCCATCACGATTTCTGCTAAAGTTGGATTCAATGAAGATCGTGCGCGATCGCCGAAAATCTGTGGTATGACAAATATAATAAATTGTTTATGAATAAAATTTCTTTACAAATGTTACAAAACTTTGAGTTTATTTCATTATAAAATTATTCCTAGCACTTTTTAATGCATGCGCAAGTTTACTAACGAAAAGTTGATTGCCGTTATTAGCGGCATGTACTGTTGAGAGAGAAGTTTAGGTTCACGAACAAACTTTACTGCAAACCGTCCTGTATGTATAGTTGCCGGAGGACTGTATGGAAATGGTCAAACAAGGGAACTTGCTTAGTTCCGGTACTTTTTCACAAAAGTATAAGGCAAAAGTTGCACTAATTATAAACTGGTCTGATAAATATGGCTTTAAAGATAAAATATCACAAACTAAAACATTATTATAACAATAAAAACTTAAAACCCATAATGACCAGAAAAATCACTTTGTAAGTGAGACATAATACTTCAGACTATTTTTCTTATTTTAGATTGAATTTAATAGTAATGATAGGAAAATAAAAATACCTACATACTATAAAAAGTGATGACGGGACAAAAAACTGATTTATCCTAATTAATTAATTAAAAATATATGCTTTACAATTTCGAGTTACTACGGAAATGTTACAGTGAAATATAGTCCCTTTTACCATTGGGAATTTTATGTAAATATTTAATGTTCTGCAATCCCATTCCGAATGAATAAATTGCCTAACAGGTATCTAAATTAATTACACTGCATACAGGCAGTTTCATTTCAATTAGCATCTTTTTAAAACAAACTAATTTAACGCCTAGTTTACAAATAACTGAAACGTTCTGAATTAAACTGATTCTTTTTATAAACCTATACCGCCGAGTCTTAAGTCGCTTTTCATTTGAAATATCACGTATTCTTATGAAATCTGTTGTATGTGCTCGTCATAAAGCAAATGGTTAATGAGAAAGAAGAGTTAAGAAGCAACAATTATGAGGATGATTTTATATAATGAATAATAACTTTCTTTGTTGAAAATGAACTAAACTAAATAATTTTCGATCATAAATGCAGCTACCATTCTAAAGCACATTTAAAGTCAGTGCGATGACCAAAGTTAAAAGTTCCAGTAAAGTGTAACGTAGTACCAGTACGTGTCCAGTATAGCTCCTAAGAGAAGAAGCAGGTGTTTCATTGTCTCTTGCATAGTGTAAATTACTTTACTGTAGTTACTTATTCAGAGCAGACGCCACTGACGCCATTTTTAATTATGAAAGTTTCTCTGTTTGTGCATCTTATAAATATTTACCCTACCGCGTACACAAATAGATTAACATCCAAAGTAACTCACTACTGATTAGCTTTAATAACTCTGCAGAAAATCAGTTTATGTCTCATCATGAGAACAAGTGGTTCTTGGTTTCAAGGAAGTCAGCTCAAACATGCCTTCATCTCTCCACCCTCTAATCATCCCACTTTGAAGATTTCGAATGGCAAGGTTCTTTTAATTTCTTTACGTTAACATCTAGTATGTTTTCACTTTAACTAATTCATTTCCTAAAGGATATACTCGTCTATGAGTAAGACTATTGCACTTTAGTAATCAAGGACTTAGTGTCCTTAATTACAAATAGCAGAAGAAAGTGTAGTTGTTTATTTATTTTAAGTAGCATCATATAATCAGTTTCAATAGTTGGATATTTATTTTTATTCTTTGTCCACGCGTTATAATCGATTTTGATAAAATGAATTTTTAAAACGACAGAGAAACTTTGGTGTATATAAAGGTTTAAATCTGAAATATTTTATTGTCTCACATTACGCATTACGTGCAATGAGTAAAGTTATTAAAGCTCCCTCGATGGTCCGCATGCACAGAAATTTTAACTGCCAACGATGCAAAACCGTCACGTAATATGCACCAGTAATTACTAACACGTATTAAAATCGCTTAATAAATGTATTCGCAAATGCTTTGTTAATACATAGTAATTAAACACGCCTGCATTATATGAGCTGTTAAAACATTGCTGCACTGTGAAACTGAAAGGCAATTCATTCTCTACCACTTTATTTAATTAACATTGTGTCTTTTATGTAGATGGCGGTTAACAATATGAAATTTACATGTTAGTACCAATTAAATAAAACAGAAATTTTATGGAATTATTTTAGTTTTATTCGAACAAGACAAAATTATATGAGGTCCGACTCGCAAGAATTAGTTTCACGATCAATAACATAATAACGTAAAAAATAACTGTTCAAGTGAGTAAATGTATTTGTGAGGGACGGGAGCTTAAAATTGAATGATAACAGAAGAAAGGGGATGAATTATCCTTCACTTTCAACTTTATCAATTTTAGTACAACGCTTCGTCGAAATACTATGTCCGTCTGGATATCGACGAAAGTAAGAGAGAAGTTTAATTGTGATGCCCAAACTAGGTCTTAATTTCCAAAATCAATCACACCACAATAATCAACAATTTTCACTTCTTCTCCTCACTCTTTTACTGAAACTTTAATCAGACCGTAAAGGACACAAGTAGCAATTTCTTTGTTTGTCGGTGTCTGGTTTGAGCTTTTGAGTCGGATATTGCTATTACGCCCTCTTTATACGGAATGAGATTTCAGCGCTTGCCCGCCACTACATATATATTTTTCGGGATTGACGAAAAATTACGTTCTCTCTTTTAAGAATGACTTTGACTTGAAAATAAAGACAAAATTTAATAAATAAATATATTAAGAATAAGCAAACAATTATAAATTGATTAGGACAATTTTTAAACTGATTTAGTACCTACAACACTCTAGTTAAATTACTAGAGACACAACTTAGACAAATTCAAAATTCAATGTTAGTTTATAAACATAGCAAAAATAGTAAAAAATCAAGTTATTAAAATTCTTACCCAACCATAGCACTAGATACAGAGACAAACGGACTTTCGGAGAACAGCAACACCCACTATGACATTCTATAAACGCCTTCGGGCTCTGGAGATGTACGCGACCAAACTACTTGAAGCTGTCTGGTTCTTGTGTTTCGTCACGCTACCTTTTTATTTGGTTTTTCTTTATCACGTGTGCGATATAGCACGAGGTCAGCTAACATCTGTACTGCAGTTGCAGGTGCATCATGTCTTAATCTAGCGCAAGGTTTTTTACTAAAGCTACGGTTACGTAATTTTTTATGTGGGTGGATTTCGCGTTCTAGTTAGTTCATTTCTGTACTATGCGGTCGATAATTGGATTCTTACATATTTTCCAATTGAATTCGGAAGATTCTACATTGTAGTTTTTCACGAGCCTATTATTTCTTCAAAATTCTGAATAAGTTTAATCCTGGCACACCAGTCACCAAATTTACTAGACAATCTGTAATTTTCCGCTGCCATGTCATCTACAAACAATATATCTCTTTCTCCTTCTACTTATTTAACCATATCGTTTATGAGTAGCAAAAAAAAAACAATTGGGTTTTAACGCCAACCCTGAGGAACCCAGTAGTTCATTTTTAGAAAGAAGATTTTACTTTGAGTAGTCTTAATAAAGTTTGTAAGCTTTTAGATAGAATTCAAACCAAGCCAAGATCGCACCCGAAATTCCCAATAAGTATAATGTGGGCCAACTCGAGAAGATCTCCTTCATCAACCAATTAGGTATAATTGTGATCCCGTCCTGCAAGGAATCCATACTGGGAATCGCGTATTACATTGGCGAATATCTGTGAGTAATTTTAGCTCATGTGTGCGACAAGGATGTCAAACTCAAAGTCTAGATCACGTGATTTAGGATGAAAATGGTGGTCATATATGTGTGTATACCCTCTCACTCTTAGGTTGATATCAATTCCTTTGTCCACTCTTAACAAATCATTGTCCTAAACTGAAATCAGAGATTCAAGATGCCAAGACGTGAATTAACTTCAGACGAAGCTCACAGAGTAGCTTATCACTACGACGAATTGCTGAAAACTTAAATGTGTCAGTTTGGAAGTGTATCGTACGTGTGCTCCAAGGAAGACGAATGCTGCAGATGATCGGTGTAACAACCTAGCCTTTAGCTACATGGAGATGCATAGCTTCTTCGATCTGGAGGTGCTGAAGTATATCCAGGAATTATCCGAAGACGCTTGCGCCAGAACAGCTTAGTGTCTCGAAGGCCTTTGCGACAAGTTCCACTTACATTAGCTCAAAGGCGAGAAAGATTAGCTTGCGCAACGGAACACGTTAACTGAAATGAAGAATGACGGAAGGTATTTACTGATCAATGGTATGGATAGTTGTCGTCAAGGCATTTGTACTTCTATAGAAATCGCCGCCATATTCAAGAAATTTATCCATTTAGAGGAGGAACAGTTATGCTGTGGGTTGATGTTTGTTTCAATGGTCATACTGACCTCTCTATAAACTGGGGCAACTTGAATGAAAAAGAGTACCTTCTTCAGGTGGTAGGCAGAAGAATTTCAAATTTTATGGAGATCTAGGGAATGGTTTCCGGCTTTTTGGATGATATTGCCAGGTCACATAGGGCGAGAATTGTACTCGATTGCCTTGAAGCAAACAGAATATCCCATTTAAGACAAAATCTCTCGATCACTTCGCCTGAACGGTCCAAGTGGTAAGGGCCTTGCAATTACATGGTCGTCGGTTCGAACCGCACTCGGGATTTTTTTCGGGGGTGGCCGGTATCGACTTCAGGTACCCTTCAGTGTTAGGGATAAAATTCGACACTGCTTCCCCTTATACGGGGAGGAGGTTGGAAGTAACAAAGCCATCGAACACTTTACCCACACTCAAATACCCTCTCGCTCCTGAGGTCCTGACAAGTCTTTGACTTAGGACTCCGTTGGGCAACCACCACAGATAAAAAAAACTGCTAGATAGATCTAAAAACAAAAGATTTATATTGGCTTATCGGAAGGAAGTCCAAGCTATCTCTAGAAAACAAAATTTTGATTTACAAAGCGGTCATCAAACCAATCTGGACGTATGGGATAGAGATGTGGGGTTGTGCCAGCAAGTCAAACGTAGCCATCATCCAAAGAAGCCAATCAAAAATACTAAGAACGATCACTGACGCACCCTGGTACGTCTCAAATGAAACCATCCATGAAGCTTACGAGGACGTCATCAAAAACTACAGCGCAAAACACCACAACAAGCTGGAAAGTCACACAAACGCTCTATTATTAGAACCACATACCAACAGAAGCCTGAAAAGAAGCTGGCCAGCTGATCTTAGGAACAATTGAGAATTCCTCAATGGGGGGGGGGTCCTCATCACGCCATTAGAGGGCACTCCAGCCCTCAAGCCAAATGATTGCTAATAAAGTTATACCAAAAAAAATAGACGATTTTCAACTTGTAATTGCACATCAACCGTATTTATTTCCAACTAGTAAATGTTTTTGGGTTCATGTGATTGGTTCGAAGCCAATTTCTCCATATAGTTTTTATATGGACGTTCAAAACGTGTAGGCGTGGTTGCCTAATTTATTTTGGGGGCAGGTGTTTGAGGCAGCGAGCGAACTGTTGCATGTTGACCTTGAAAGTATACATTATGAGCTACTTTCTCGCACTAGTGCAAGAAAGTATAACATTTCGAAATTAAAACGAATATCAAACCTTACCTTTCATGTGATAATAACAGAAAAATAACATTCTTCATCCCTTCTTGATGTTTTGTAAAAATATTGAATTGAATTTTTCTATACCCATTGACCTAGTTAATTCTCAACTTCATCTATTGTCCGTATCTTCTCGAATTTGTGGTTTAACACAAATGATTTATGGCGCTTCTGGTGCCTTCCGCGTCAGTGCGGGCAAATTAATTTGTTCGTGTAAGTCCTAAACAGAAACATGTATTCACAGGATAATAACGCAGAATGCACGTTCTGTTGATGATTTCTTTTTTTTTTCACATTGCATGCGGCGTTCAATTGTTTTACACTGCACGTTATCATTCATTGTTGCAGTCGCGTTTCTTTTTGTGAACGCTCCCTTTAGTATTCCATTAAGGCTGTAATGAATGATTCAGCCAGGTCGCGATGTCTGAAGAAATAATTGCGTGTTCAAACCCCTTCCCTCACCCGAACAATTCTGCGAGTATTTCTAAAAATAATAGTGTTTAATAAATGTGTATTTCGCGTTATACTTGCATGTAATGGAAACTTACAATGAGCTTTTTTTTATGCGATTTATATACGGTGATTTGTAATGCTCGTTTAAATTTGTATGCAAATGCGTTTTAAATATGCGGTGTATTATTAGACTGTAAATGCATACATAAAATAACTAAAGGGTGTGTTCGGACTATATCAAACTCCATAGAAAAAAACGTTTTAATAAGGTTGCCATTAATGAGAGTTTGTGAACGTCAATTACGTCGCCGCCATTTCAGTGCACAGTTATACCGAGTGATTTTTTAATTTTTTTATCAACTCTTGGTAGCTACCTAACATAATGTCCATTCTAAGGGGATGCTTTTTAAAGGAAGCCTTTATAACCCCCTTCCTTCGAAACAGAACGATTTTTGAAAAATCATCAAAGCTATAATTGTTTATAAAATTACCCAAAGAATCACTCCTTGAATTCTTGCCTTATGTTTAACACACACCCTGTATATACGTGTAGGTGTAGAGAAGACACTGAACGTCGAAAATCAGGAAAATAGTATCAATTTATATTATTCTCTTTGCTTGCCTTATCCATTTGCGTAGGATGAAGTATCAAAGCCTTTTTGTTGTCCTTTGATATTGCCTATCATTCAGATTTTGTCTGTCGAATGACGAAAGACGAATGACGCCCAAGTCAAAGAGCATTACCGTGCAAGCGTGGAAGGATTTCTCCAGGCTGGATGTTCCAATACATTTGAGACCGACCGGAGATAAAACTATTCTTTTCTGTCGCTGGATGGACTTGTAATTACTAATTAGCGGAGCGTTAACGAAATAAAGCGCGAGCAAAGAGGAAACCGAGGCAGATTCGCCAATTAGGGCGGTTTTGAAAGCGATCATTTAATGAAAACTCAGCTTGTAGTGGCGCTTTTAAGAACAATAACATTAAGTTATGGAAACGTGAATTTTCATATTTCACAGAAAGAAAATGGTTTCGTAATGATACCTACATTATGTATGTACGAGTATTCAATTAGACGTTATTAAAATAAGGAGTATTTCACGAATATTATCACGAAGATTACAGTCAACATTTCAGAACAATCAACATCATTTTTAAAATAAAGATAGGAAATCACATGTCGCTTGTACTGAAAGTGATCTTTGACTTCTGCTATAGACTGCAGTGACTTAATATCCTTGGGGATTTTAACGTTCGATAATTTCTACACATTTTGACATATCACGTTTAAGCGTGTGCAAGATAACACCGTATATCCTCCAGAGGGCTTATTGAAAACTTTCGGCGCCTTAAATTCACTGTCGTGAATTTCATGTAAGGGAGAGAGGAAGTTTACTCTTCATTGCCATTTCTACGTGAAGTACCTATTTATTATTAAATAATTAAAGACACTCATTATTAGTATTATTAGATGACTAATGTGCTTAATAAAATGTAACTTTCTACTCATTGGGTTAGAGTAGGCTTGAACGTATCGATTGATACTATAAATTAATGAATGCGAATAAATTAAATTGCGCAAGGTGAAGTGATAATAAACATTAGTTGATGCATAAAACTGTAAGGAACTGAACAAATTTTTATTTTATTATAAACAACAACTTCAGTAAACATTTTTGAACTTGCGCCTTTAATAGTTTAATAGTTTTCAACTTTCTATACCTTTTTAATGATCCGATCAAATGAAATTAAAAACGGATATTCATGCGATTTTAACTTTTCGTATTATATTAAATGTACGACTTGATAATATGAAATGCGGCCAATATGATAATGTAATTTCGTTTTGTATATTAACACGTATTTTCTTTTTCAGTTAAGCGAGGAGGTGGGTTACGTATTATATTCGGCGCTGGGTTCGTTTTACATCCCTTCCTGTATAATGGTGTTCGTGTACATAAGGATATACTTCGCAGCGAAAGCTCGAGCTCGGAGGGGGATACGGAAGCCGCCCAGGCGGACGCCGCAGGATGCGGTTACTAGTTTCTCGACGGTGAGGGAGGACTCAAAGAACGGCGGGGAAGTACCCGCGGCCGAATCTGTTGATCGTAATAGCAACACTTCGCCGCGGGATAGCCAGAGACAAATCGCCACTATAGAAACACAGCCCAGACCCATCACCATCCCCACCGTCACGTGTGATTTAGCGTCCGATATTTCAACCAGCGATGCGGGGGATATCCTTGCGGAACCTGTGGACGGAAAAGACACCCTTAAGGTTGGTACACTGCCTTGCTTATACGAGGCAATTTGTCTTTGTATTGAACCGTCTAAGAACTTTTAAGACATAGGTAGTTACTCTTGACATTCGACAGGGAAACCTACAGTTTATAAATAACTTCACATAAACAAGGAAAACCTGAGTTTTCTTTTACATTTTCTGTATAAATAGATTCCATTTAGGAATGTACGTACCTAAATAAATATTCTGCAGTTAAATTTTAGCAGAAGCTTAGGCCTGATCTTTTCATCTCCAATTAACTTTATCTGGCGATTATTTCGATTGATGGGAATAAACCGTCAACTGGAGATGAAAAGATTGGGCCTTAGAGATATTAGGATTACGCTGGCTGTTTGCATTGAATTGACTTACATACCTAAACTACTACAAGTTTATATCTGTCAAACCTGCGCAAGCTTCATGAGCCCAGTCTTTACAGGTGTCGCATCTTCGTAACTTTCTCCGCAGACAAGGCAATAAGTTTCACAGGATTTCTTTTTTTCTTCGGATCCTCATTTCTACCTTTTTGCTAATTTTTGTTTTTAATTATTTTTGATTTTGGTGGTGTTTGTTGCATTTCCAGCTGATTTTTGTACGGCGTTGAGGTCAAAATAACTCCTGACGCATTAGTTTTCTTTTGCTCTCGAGGACCTGCCACTCCGCTTGACCAAGGTAATGGGTTCAACTTCTACGTAAGATCGGCTGTTTCCTGCGACGCTAGGTTTTAGATGACCTGAAGGTCCTGCAGATTCCAAGTCCTGTGTTAAAACAATGTTAAAACAAATTCTGGAGCACTATTTTCCTTTTGTCTTCTGAAACCTGCTAATCCACTTGATGAAGGTAAAGGACTAACAGTGTTTCCAGCTTAAGGTTCTGTATCTTCCACGTCGTTAGGGTCAATTTGTGTTTCTACATATACAATCCTGGGATATTGCTAATTCAAAGCGTCGCGTCGTTTGGATACTTCTGCTGCAGCAAAATCAGCGTCAGTGAACACATAGCGATCAGGAGGCCATAAACCTGTTCTTCGAAAGCTGTTGATGGCTGTTTCCATAGTTGCGGCTTTAGGAAACACTTTTCCCACGTCAACACCTAAAGCTTTTCCTGGTGTTTCATGTAATTTTGTAGTGATTGCAGAAGCAAAAAAGGTGTCCAAAAGCTTAAAGAATCCCACGTCCAGTGGTTGCATCTTATGCGTGCAATGGGATGGAAATAAGAGCATGATAACTCCGTGTTCACGAGCTCGTTCTATTCCTTTCATGCTTTGAGTGTGACTACTGTGTCCGTCTAATAAAAGTGGTGGGTTTCACAAAAGTGATAAAATGTTGTAACCATTGATAAAAACCCTCTGTGTCCATCCATCCTTTATCTCGACACTTGAAGATGGTTCCTGAAGGTGCAGTCTTTCATTCTCTTTCTTGTATAAACGAGCATAGATGGAACGTACATTCCTGTGGCACTCATTGCATACATTCCAGTAACGTTTTGACTTCTCTCACTGGATGTTATGCTTGCCTTTTTGTGCGATTACTTTTTGGGGCTTCTGCACGACTGTATGTGAGGTTTCGTCAGCGTTAAAGATGCGGTCTGGAGTGATACCATTGTCTTGGAGTGCTTTTTCGTAGCAGTCAAAAAAGGCGTAGACCACTGTTCTATTAGATGCTGCAGCTCGAGCTAATGAAGTTGCTTCAGGCTGGCGGAGTCTTATCTTGGGATGACGTCTCATGAACCCAACAAACCATTCTTTTCAGCATTGAATCTGGTCTTCAAATTATTTCATTCGGCTATTTCATAGGACAGTTTCCTGAGTCTTTCTCGTGTTAAACCTTAAAACATTCTTTCCAAATGAAGCAGGTGATTAACAAGGTCCTCTTCGACTTCCGGTGGTAAATCTGGTCGTGTTCCAATTGCAAAATCGCTTCCTAATGAATATTTGTTCGCTTGTTTTAATCTTCTTTTCAAAGTAGTTTTGGGGATTGCTGCTTGATTTATACTCTACTCATTTTGTTATCATTTACAGCTGCCATTGCCTTCATCATACTGGTAGGTTGCCACATTCCGTATTTTCCTTTACTTCTTCGCTCCGCTCGAGTGGTCATCCTTAAAATTTGAGAGAATCGTTTAATTTGACCCAGGCCCAAATTATACACTCGAAAGTGAACCAGATTACGTCGGGATAATAACCACACTGAAATACTTTACTTTAATTGTCTGATTAACTTAGAGCATATTTTTTAAGTGAACAATGAACGTTAGGTAATTACATCAGAAGAGCACGTTGCAATAATGTCGGTTACGTTATTTTCATTATCGGCAGAAAAAGACTACTCTTCATCCCCATTGGTTCTTTGGTAGTCTAGTTCAAATGACACTTTGCA
The DNA here is from genome assembly GCA_958336345.1 of Dorcus parallelipipedus. Classification (NCBI taxonomy): domain Eukaryota; kingdom Metazoa; phylum Arthropoda; class Insecta; order Coleoptera; family Lucanidae; genus Dorcus; species Dorcus parallelipipedus. The sequence goes on from OY284476.1 coordinate 8,419,208, forward strand.
GATGACACCACCTGTTCTACGTTTTGAAATATTCAAACAGGTCCAAATTACACGGACTTCCCCTATATAACTCTTCCTTCCCTTAATTTTGAAATTTGTCAAAGAAAGTAAAACTCCATTGTAAAATGAGGACGTTAAAAAAATTAATAAAACTTGGAAAAACTGGTTCGGTGAAAACAAGAAAAATAACCTCTCAACAAAACGTGGATTATAAAAGTCAATGGAAAATGGTTAAACCATTTGGTAGAAGCGAGAAGGTAATGGTAGGCAGGATTAGGATGATGAAAGTAAGAAACTACTCAAGGTGAACAATGAAAAAAGCATAGTGATTCTATCTGAAGAGGAAGAAGTAGTAAAGAATTAAGAAAAACGAATGTATGCGTGCAAATAAGTGTACAAATGGTGAAGGAAATAAGGTGAATTAGCAAAGAAAGTAGTACTTATTTGAAAGGATTCGGCCGTTAAGGTTTACACCTGCGGATTGCAGAAAAAAAGGCAACAGTGGAGACGGAGCGAAAGCAGTAGAGGAAGCTTATAATATATAGGGTGACGAAAGTGGATTACAGATTTTTTCTGAATGAAGCTGTAAATAGAAAGTCACATAAAGCCAAAATAATAGTGGTTTATTCAAAAACCAATCTACATTATAAACAACTTTGAATAACTTTAATTTAGTAGACATTGTTTAGTTTTATTTTTTAGATGTTTTAAGAAGAGTAGCTTCTGCTGACGAGGCCCTAAATAGGGCCCAAACAGCTATACAGAAGATGCTCGAGGAATCCATTGCCGATCAAAACCAATTGACAACAAATTAATATGACAGTCCTTCTTCGTCTTGGTACAATGTAATATCTTTAAGAGTGTCCTTATAGGGTTTCAACAATATTATTCATTATTTTATTTCACTATACGATATAATAGGTTTAACGTGCAAACGCATAAAGAGCATGAAAGCCATTACCAGAGTTTAATGGACGAAGCTATTAATTGGTTTTATATTTTCACCTCAAACTCCATTCACTAATGGTATATTTCGATGCATGACGTATTTCATTTTATTGCCTTCCAGGTTTGGCTTTCAATGGCTTTATCTACCATGAATTTCATCTGTTTCGTTAATAGAAATGTTAAGTGTATGCTCGAACGATCGAAACATCAATTTTGAAGTACCCAAGTTAATCCGGCAGGTAACAAAACGTCAGCATTCAGCTCAGATCCTTCCGGGTAAGTCTGGGGTGACCATGATATTAAGGACGAACGGCGATTTAGTGCAGCCGGTGTTTACGTACGTGTAATCAAATGGAATTGTAGGGTGAGCTTCGGGCATTGTGCATTGTCAAATTGGATATTGAGAATCTCGTTTCATTAGAAATTAGAACTCCGATACAGACAGTCTAATCCCTGAATGTTGGCTCTGAATATTGGATTCGACACTGCTGTTAAACCTTAGCGTACCCTGTGGATCGCTGTAGTCCCTAGGATAAATTCGTCTGTGGGGAAATATTTTTTTCGTTTTGTTGGAATTTGTTCACTGTTGTATCTCCTTCTTCAGATAAATACAACTAGAATATGAAGACAGCGTAATCCTTTATTTACTCTTTCTTTCTTTTTGATATGTAACTAATAACTATTCCTAATTTTGTATCAAATATAAAGTTTGCAAAAATAAAATAAATAATAAAAGTTGCTCCCTTTCTTAACCTAATTACATGTTTGTTTCATACAAAAATGGGAATGGGTGCGTTTCGTCGTCACAAAGTAACTGGCGTCGTATTTCCACCAAAGTAATCTATTTCGTCTAATTTGAAAAGCCATAAGGGCGCAGTAAAAATCCAATAAACCTTTCATCGGTGTTATTTTATTTGGTGGAAAGAGCTTCCCCGGGTGATTTATTGAACTCAAGACTGACGTCGCATTCCACAGCTGAAAGAAAAAAAAATAATTAATTGCATTTCTGTTTAATGATCGGGACTAACGCTGTTTCTTTCGTTTATTTGCTTACTTAAATGACTTTAATAAATTCGGTTACATTGTCTTTCCCTTCTGAAGAATATCGTGACGACGCCGGAGTGTTAATTTAAATTTGAAGACTTATAGCGTTTTCGATTCACTTGCATCGGTTGCACTCAATGTATTTGCATCTTCTTTTAACCTCATGTAATAACACGAGATGAAGATATTCTGAGGGCGCACTAGTGCGGTCAATCGAAAACGCCGTTAGCTTCTGCTTAATTTAATTTGATAGTACCTAGTGAAACAAAAGGAATGGAATGTAGAATAGAAATCGCTTTAAAACGAGTGAGAGAAATCGAATTTCTGAATGTGTAGAAAATATTTTTTAATTAATCGAAAATGTGGAATTAAAAAGTGCAACCATAATCCTATGGCTCTTCTCTCACAGTAATGGCGTTTTCGATACACATGCACCGGTTGCACTCAGTGTATTTTCATCTTCTTCTAACCTCATGTAATAACACGAGATGAAGATATTCTGAGTGCGCACTAATACGGTCAATAGAAAACGCTGTAAGTTAGATCTCACCAAATTTGAAACTTGTTTTTATATTCCAATATTGTTCAGAACGTTAGATTAACATTTTTTTAAAGTATCATATTTCTTGTAAATTACTCGAACGAAATCGTTAGCGTTTCAGACACGTGTGCATAATATAAAAAGCAATCTAAAATTATAACGACCAAATAAGTTTCATGGTTATTACGCAATCTTGTCGTAACGAAGTACTACTTGCTTATTTAAGCTAAAAACTCCTTCCACAGTTAATGATGCATGAAACTCGGCACTGACAAAGATAAATAACGTTTTGCACTTTTCGTCCAAAATAGCACTTTCCTGCACACATACGTGCAAAGTGTATTTTATTTTATGAAGGAAAATTAATGGGAACGCTTCAGTTTTTATTTTTTATTCGTGTAATGGATTTGTATAAGCGTGCTCAATAATTTACGATAGCAGGAAGACAATACCTTCAATGGAAACACGAATTCTATCTTATTTCAACAAAGGACTTAAAATATGTAAAAATATGTTCGAAACATATAATATAATTTACTGTATATGCTATAGATTTCTTGAATTGTAAAGCCGCTTAATAAAAATAAAAATCTAAATCCGAAAACTCGGTACCAACTTTACGTTACAAAGTCAAAACAAAATTAACTAACCTCGGCTTAATTTACGAAAGAATTTAACAGCATACGTTACCGCAATTAAAATTAAAATAATCCGACCTAGGTTACATCCTCACGCCTCCAACGGCAGCTGCCGTCTTCAATGTCCATAGAGTAACGAATCCGGGGGAGGACCACTGAAGCCAAGACGTAATTTGTGACATCGATTCTCTTATGCGTTTGCACCCTGTACAAGTTATTTAAAGATTAGAAGTGGCTTGTGCTTTCACTCAATTGATAAATTCAACTTCTGTCAAAGATACTGGCACGTATTCTCATCCTATGATTAATTCAATAACGTGTTTAATTCCGATGGCAACGTTCGCCCGTCACTCACATACACATTAAATCGACATAAAGCCATAAGGCTTCTTGTTTATATTAAACATGACTTTAGTTGTTAATCATGAGATCAGAATACGGGGAAAATGTTCAGGGTGAGCAAAAATGACTGACATGTGTGAAGTTGCAGCTCATTTAACTTATACCCACTTGCCAATATTTACTTCCAAGTTCATGTGCATACGACAACATTGACTTTGACAATTCTTGCAAGTAAATAATATTTTTGGGTATAAGTTAACTGAGCTGCAACTTCGCACATATCAGTAATTTTTGCTCGCATTGCATTAGTGGCATAAGGGCGAAAACACGTCTCTTCTTCTTCTTCTTTTTGGTGAAAGAGTAAAGCAAATGTTGATTAAAATTAAAAATATCAAATCAGATTTTTTCTTTTCTTATCATTTGATCTATTAGTAATACAAAAACAAAACACGTCTTTTCTTCTTCTTTTTCTTTTTCTTCTTATAACTTGACTTCGTCTGTTAGTGTTAGGAAAACAAAAGCACGTTTCCATTTACTTCTGCCTTCTGCTTCTCTTCTTACTTATGAAGTCTTTTCGTAATGTTTTGGTTCTGTGTTATTTTAGGCTTTCCGTTTCTTCTTCTTTTTCTTCCTACTTCTTTCTTCTTTCCTGACTTGTGAAGCCCTTTCGTAATGTTTTGGTCCTGTATTAGCTTAGGTTTTCCGTTTCTCCTTCTTTTTCTTTTCATTCCCGTTTTCCATACTGTTTTTGCATGTGTGTGTTAACGTCCATACGTCGCATGTGTTTTTATATTACTTTCCCTTTTCCTTCATTTATCTTGCGTTCATTTTGATTATTCTTGCTAATCTCCTTCGAATTTTTATTTCGCTAGCATTGTAATACCCATCTTACGTTTTTACTCTAGACTTTGGCTTTTTTTGTTGAAACCTATACTGCAAAGCGTCATTGTGTTGCTGATTCTGTTGATCTCTTTCTCTATTTTTTGAGGTTTCGTCTATTACAACCCTTAAATATGTTATGTTATTTTTTTTTGCTTTGAAAACGTCTTCCATTAATCCAAATTTCTCTTTTGTTTTCTATGCTCATTTCTTCTTTCTTTCTTTGTGATACAAAAAGGAAAACACGTCCTGACTTCGTCTATTAGTGGCACAGAAAAAACAGCATGTCTCCATTTACTTCCGTCTTCTGCTTCTCTCCTTACTTGTGGAGTCCCTTCGTAATATTTTGGCCAAGCTTTCGTCTCCCGTTGATTTAGGCCTTCCCGTTTCTTCTTCTTTTTCTTTCTACTCCCACTTTCCCTACTATTTTATGTGCCTGTTATCGTCCATGGGACACGTCTCAACTTTTGTGTTTTTCTAATTTTTCCTTCATTATGTCCATTTTGGTTACTTCTGCAGTGCACTTTGCTTCTTAAGGATTAATACCCATTTTAATTTGCCTTCTTGTCATGGCCTTTCATTCGTTGAAAGGTATATTGCATAGCATCATTGTGTTGCTAATTCTCTTGGTGATCTCTTTCTAGTTTCATCTGGTATTACCCTTAAATATTTTAATCTACTTCTCTGTTATATTCTTCTGCCTTGAAGGCATCTTCATTAATCCAAATTTCTCTTTCGCCTTCTGTACTGGTTTCTTCTTTTATTCTTCCTAGTCTTTCCTCTTACCTTCTCTGGTAGACTGCAGTTTTGTCCCTTTTAATGTTTCTTCTTCTTCTATATGTATAGAAAATCCCATCTACTCTTCTTGGATACTTCGTTTTCACTGCCGTTATTTTCTTCCGCTTCAATGCTTCTGATGGAATTCTAAATGACTAAAATATTCTTTATATCAATCTATTCCTTTGAAAGTTTGGGAGTTGAGATTTCTTCGCTCGTGCTTCTGTGGTTTTGTTCTTACCATTTTATTCATATATACTCTGCTTTTAAACCGCTTTCCACAAAACTGTCCCAAATTCCTTTCAGTCTCTTGCCTTCTCTTGTGGGTCCTTTCTGGTCTCTCCTCTGAATTGTTTCGGCCACTTCTTATTGTTTCGCTTCTTTTTGCTTCCTCTTTTCTTTTTAGATATTTTATTTCTATTGAAAATATTTTCTTGTCTCTTTTATTGGCAATATGCCACTTCACTAATTTTGTTCTGATGAAGGATATAAACATTTCCGGAAACTTGACTAAAAATTGAAAGGAGTTTCTAGCTCGCCTTTCTGTCTACGTATGATCATCATTTAATATACAGGTCAGTGCTATTCATAAAGTACGAGAATATTTTATAATATCAAAACAAAAAACAACACAACCATGTCTGGTTGATCTTTTAAAACTTGGCAGGAAACTCGAAAAATCGAATTTCTTGAAAACGAGAAATTGCAATTAATAGTTCAAATTTCCTATAGAACAGATGCAGTCGGACAATATAAAGTGCATTGAATAACCTACAGTGTTTGAAGACCATATTTTACAAAAAGAAGTATGACTTTTTTTTGGAATATTTTTTTTTCTGTGGTTTTAAAATTCAAATGTTGTCGTAAATCATTAAAAGACAAATAATATCGTTTCATTCTTTGGTTTGTATTTATTAAGAAAAGCATTACCAACATCAAAACATTGGTTACGTACGTCGGTACTTTACTCATAATCAACTGATGTCACTTACTTTATTTGACGTTTTAATGTAAGAATGTTTCTTGCTATCTCATGTCGTGGCCAACTCCAAACGTGGGAGTTTTTAAACACAGTTTAGTAGTAATAAATCATTTCCGAAAAGGCAACTTCAACATTTGAACATATTTTGAAGGGATAAGAAAAGTTGTGTCTATAGTTGAGATTTATGTTTCGACAATAAGAAACCAAACATGTAAGAAGTATACAAGCGAAGCCAACAATATGCGCCAATGAGTGTAAGGAGATATTTCACAAAGATATTTATTCACTCCTCTTAATTGAAACGTAAGTTATTGCGTCGATTTGTGGTTGCCCCCGAGTTCTCCTTTGATTTGTTAGTTGTACTAAATCTTCAATAGCGATAAAATTAATTCCTTTTTTTATGACCGCCGTATATGACTCAGCGGTTCTTGTCTAATATTCTCATAACGTCCGGGCGCCATTTCAGGAGGTGGTATTGTTTAAATGATGCTGTAAATTATTTTCTCCATTAAAGAAGGCAGATTAAAAACGACGAAACATATCAAGAAAAATTATTTTGGACACTATCATGTTATTACTCAAAAGGGATGGCCTCCAAGCTTGATGAACAACTCAGCAATTTCATATTATTTTCTTTTACATATAAGTACCTACAACCTTACGAAATTATAAACTGTTTTTTTAACAAAGTCAGTAATTTTACAAGCAAACAAAAATGAAAGATTACGAATTCTTAAGAAACAAAAGTTTTTTAGAAACGCAATTTAAGGTCATTGTTGCAAAATCGCACCAAACCAGTCTTGTTTTCAACGATGTTTTTCCTTTTGAGAATCTCATTTGCTGTTAAGTTCTCAGGTGTGCTTTCCTTCTTTACGCTAGTCAACTTTTCATCTAAATTGTTTTGTAAGGATTTTCTGTTAGAATTTGGGTGTCCATGGTTCTTTGGGATAGTTTATTTAATTGTTTAATTCTCAATAATAATAATAATAATAATAATAATAATAATATAATAGTACCCTTAATTAATAACACTAGGGAACAAATTTTAAACATTCGTCGACAACTTCAAAAAAAGTATCTGTTTCTAGTTACATTCATCTCACTTAATAAAAAAAAAGTATTAGAAAATCTGCAGTACGTCTAGAAATGCAGTTTTTGAAATAAATAAAAAATTACTAAAAACGAATACAAAAGGGAGAATAAGAAAATATTTCTATTAAAAATTTTGTTGATTTTAAACGCAAATATTTTTTTTAATCAAACGATTCTTAAACTGTATTAAAATATAGTTACAACAATTATACAAATTTCAATGACTTTTTTTCTGCTTCTTATTAGATGTTAAATCCTCTCGTTTCAAGAACCAACAAAAATCCCCCATCATAGCCGGATTCCATCGTCCTTGATATCTGGTTTCCATTGTTTTGATTTCTTGATGAAACCTTTCACCTTGTTCGTCACTGACAGCGCCGAGATTATTAGGAAAAAAGTTCGAATGAGAATGCAGAAAGTGAATTTTTAATGACCTTCTGCATCCTAAAGCTTTATACGATTGCAGCAGTTCATTTATTAAAACTCTATAATTTTCATCTTTTTTGTTTCCCAGAAAGCCTTTAACTACATTAACAAAACAATTCCAGGCAGTAAGTTCTTTTTCATTAAGTTTTTGGAGAAAGTCAGAGTCCTTAATTACCTTTCTTATTTGAGGACCTATGAAAATACCTTCTTTTAGTTTAGTATCACTAAGTTGAGGAAAAATTGTCTTTAGAGATCTCCATGCATAGTTCTTACAAAAAAAAAAAATAAATAATATTCCTATTTAAATTGTTTCCTTAAAAATTTTAATGAACGGTTTACGTAAATAAGCTTGTATAGTACCAGTCATAGTTAACAAAATATCTGACGTGTAGCAACACTTTTTATGTTGTATGCAAGCTCTAGTTGTAAAATTGTCATAATGCACTGAGGTAATTTTAAATTTATTCAAGTGGGTATAAATGATTATAGCTTTTTTATGTAATTGATTAATAGTAAATACATTAAATGTTGTGAATAAAATGTTTGAAGAAAAAGTTCTAGGTTTCTTTAGGCAAATTTTTAGGATTAGTCTCTGAGTTACCTCTAAATGTCTAACAACCGAATCACTAGCTGATCCCCATACAGAAATTCCGTAATATATACAGCCTTGTACCAACGCGAAATAGACAGTTCTCATTAAATTAATTTTACAGAAATTTCTAATTTGCATAAAGAAATATAAGGTTTTTCGGATCTTGTTTACCAACTTCTGTACATGTAGGTGCCATCTTAGATTAGAGTCAATTACTAACCCTAAATAATTTGTATTATTAGAATATTTCAAAACTGCATTACCAACATTAACTTTGGGGATATGGTAAAAATCGCAATACTGAATAGAAAATGGAATAACTACAGTTTTATCTAAATTTAAGAAATCGGTCTGTAATTATTAAGAAGGGATTTGTCGCCCGATTTAAATATGGGAATAGTAATCGAACGTTTGAATTCATCGGAAAAAATACCTTCTTTAATACACAAGTTATATATGTAACTTAGTGGAGTACTAATATGCCGAGCCACAAATTTAACAATATTTTTTGATATTTTATCAAAACCAGTAGCTGAATTGTTTTTTAATTTCGAGATATAATTGATAATTTCGTTATTTGTAATGGGAGAAAGGATAACACTTTTATTCACAGTTTTTACCCTGAAAGATTCGGTCGGTTTGGGAATTTTGCTAGAAAGATTAAAGCCAATTTCTGTAAAATATTCATTAAACAATTCATGACAGCTGTAATTCTTGCCAAATGAAATTGTAATTAAATTGATTTGTTTAATTGGCAGTATTAGAGAAATAGAATATCTTATAATTCACGTGACTTATAAGATATTCTATTTCTCTAATACTGCCAATTAAACAAATCAATTTAATTAAACAATTCATTAAAACAATTAGCCAGTTCAAAAGGCTGTTCAGAGCTATTTATTACGTAATTTCCATTGTTGATTGAAATAAATTTATTATGTTTTTGTTTGGAAATATCGCAACTTTCATATAAAATTTTCCAGGTCTGTTTTATATCGCCATTAGCCTCTCCTAATTTCTTTGAATAATAATTATTTTTTTTGTTGCCTAATAAGTGAAGTTAAGGTATTTCTGTAGTGTTTATAAAAATTTCTTAAATCATTATCATTTGGTCTATTTAACAATTGTTTAGCAAGCTTATCTCTATAACGAATAGAATTAATTAATCCTGATGTTATCCATGGCTTCAATTTTTTAAATTTAGCATTATGCGTTACTATTTCCGACGCATTTTGAATTTCTAGCTTGAGTTTATTCTTGAATATATTATAAGCTATATTAGGATCACTAATACTGTATAATATTTGCCAATCAATATTCTCTACATTGTTAATTGTTAATAATGTATGATTTAAGCGTTTAAATTTATAGGAATTATTTTCCGTTTCATTAAAATTGTGCTGAGTCTTATATAAAACTGTAGAGAAGTGATCGGTAATAAATGACTTTAATACTTTAGTATGATACAAGTGAATATTATTAGATTTAACAAAAATATGGTCAATACACGTGGCAGAACTTTCTGAAACTCGTGTAGCTTGAGAAATACTTTTCACAAAACCAAACATTGACATTGTATTTAAGTAGTTTGTAACCACATTATTGCATGCCAAAATATCAATATTAATGTCACCCACTAAGATTTGGTGGCTGTCATTCAATGTAATTAAATAATCATTCAATTTATCAATGAATTTTTCAACATTACCAGAAGGAGAACGGTAAATGCAGGATATTACTTGTCTAGTCTTATTTTTATTAATAATTAATTTTACACAACATTTTACACAATTTATCTGAACAGGTAAGCATTTGAAACCATGGAGATATGTTTTCTATTTCAGTGGGAATTGATAAAGAACTATTGTGAGCTATTGGTACGAAATAGGCGCTAACACCACCGTCCAGTTTCCTTGACAAACTGGCCGGTGGTAATGAGTGACGTTAAGGTCTTACTGAAAACTAGTCCAAAAACTTATTTTCAATAATTTCCCATAGAGAGCCTATCACAATAACATGGCTAGGTTAAACCATGTAGTTCACTGCTATTCACAGTTTCCGTTGCCACGAGCGCTTCTCACCATTACGGCTTACCAAAAATTGTGGAGGCGCTGGTACGAATTAGGTTTATCCTAACTGATTGGTTTTTGTATGATTTCAGGTATTTACTACCGTGCAGGTGTCTCGAAACACTTTGGGTCAGTGTGCGTTCAGAGGGTCAACTTTATCCGTCAACGGGGAACTCCAACAACAAGCGGCGGCATCGAGTCGACTGCGTCAACCATCCATGGGTATCGATACAGACATGGTGAGCGAATTCGAGCCGAGCAGTTCGGACTCTGGTGTAGTGTCGCGTTGTGCCGTCGTGAAGCCTCTGAAGCTTCGACTTTGCAAACCAATTTTCGGCAAGCGGACTGCCAAAGGTCGCCGTGCCGAAGATGGAAACAGGGCAAGCGGAAGTTGTGAACCTATAGTTGAACGGGTGGTGCCGCGAGTGCAGAAGCCAAGAGACCCGGAGCGCGAAAAACGACGGATCGCGAGAAAGAAGGAGAAACGCGCTACTCTCATTTTAGGACTTATCATGGGTTCGTTTATAGCTTGCTGGCTGCCATTCTTCTTTATGTACATTTTGAGACTGGCGTACGATATCCCCGGCATCTGCTTCGCAATTGCGTTTTGGTTGGGATACATGAACTCGGCACTTAACCCTGTAATTTACACCATTTTCAACAAGGACTTTCGTAGGGCGTTTAGAAGGATATTATTTAAGTGATGTTTAGCCTACGTGTGCTGCTATGAATGTGTGAGTCGACGGATTCGAACCGCACAATACCGCAGCGCACCTAGTGCTCTCTACAGACACTAGTCCGACAATCTACAAACTTTCGTGTTAACTATGTTCTTCAGTATTGTTGCATATTTCTTATTAGCGAAACGTTGGACACTTACCGTCTTAAGCGTATCTAGGATTCTGAGACGTAATACATACTCGGATATTCTAATCTGTACGCACATTTTAAATAACGTCGCCTGGACAGTGTCGAGATGTCTACCTCTGCTTTTTAAAATTAATGCATAATATACAGGGTGATTTTTGAAATTATGCGTTTTTATTCTTCCAAATTTTAAATTCTTTTGCACAAATCTACCTGGTGTACATACGTTAGCAACCTATTAGTCATCGCACGCTTAATGTTTACACAGTATGTGATATTTTTCTACTTCTTATAGGAAACAATACATGTACATACATAAGTTTGCTAGAACACAAGAAAAGTCAGCAAAGACTCTGATTTAGAAAAAATCGGCTGCATCAGTTGGATCAACATTACTACACCAAACTAATAATGTGATGCGTTCTATTTTGATTCAGGTTTTAAAAATAGAATTTGAAAATGTTAATGATCAAGTAGTTTTAGGTCATGGAAATAGATCAAGTAGACGTACGCAATAAAATTTTTACTAGCCTACTACAGAAATACGAATACAATCTCTTTTCCTCTTTGCATCATTGCATAAAGAACACCGTTCACGTTTTAAGTAGTCAACGACCAAACAGAAAAAAATATTTATTAATTTCTGGTAATCATATTTCATATATTTGAATCAAGAATTTTAATAAAAAAGAATAAACTTTATTTAATAATTATTATACTTCGCCTGTACTGGAATGGAATGTGTAGATCGTTAGTGTTTGTTATGCAACCTAGTTCTTGGAAAGTTTTGGGGAAGCACCGCAAAACGTGGAGCAAAAAGCGAGCTTAATTTGCATCGACAGCAAACTCACCATCGTGGAAGTTTGACTGGGATTTATCGTTTGATAAATAAGTGGCTTAATTAAAAAAATAAATGAAAATTAAATGAAAAGTTACTACGTTCACCAAAGTTTATCAATTTATCACAAATTATAACATATCGTCAAGATAGTGCAAATTATCTTTGTTAATTTATCATTAAATGAGTTCAAACGTTATTTAGTGTTTGTTAAAATGTAAATATTTTTAATTGAGTTCGTTTAAAGCAAATTCGATTTTTTTTTGCTGAGTCTACGTAGTAAACTGAAGTTTATGCCGGCGATTTGAGAAATACGTCAGTAAATTTAATATTAAATGCATAATGCTTCTAACAATAATTTGTAGTTACAGTGACATTGGGGAGTGACATTAAAATCATTAATATAAATTAATTTAAAAAAAGTATCAACTTTGCGGAATTGTTTCATTGGCAATAATTTTTTTCAAGTACTTTGTTGTTTTATTTTATTTTAAAGTTACCTGTTGAATAACATATTCTGGTTCCATTATAAAAATATAAGTTTGACGAAACATTTAAATCATTATGGGTATAATGGATTATCATGAATATTTTATTCTAAAAGAATATCTTGGAATGCAGAGATTTTTGTGGAGTCATCACAACAACCTGTTTGCCATTATTGTCTTCAACCCTAACTTCTCTTCTTCCCCTCTTAAACTCAGCAACCCCATTTCTTGTAGTGAACAGTGAAGAAAAATTATCCCACAATGCAGTAGGCATGTTTTCGCCACGAATAACTCCTTCAAAAATACGTAAGTATTTGAAAACAGATTAATATTCGATATGAATGAAGTTAAATTTCTCTCGATGTGTTTGTTCTCTTCTTAAATTCGCAAATAAATAGACTCATTACTGTCAAGTGATGGAATTCTTTCTTACACGTCATACCTACTCATTTCCGGCTTGTGGCGTAAGTAATGCCTGTTGGTCTAAAATCCCTTCAATGAAGAAGTCTCTAAAAGTACAACACTTCAAACTAATGTCCTTCCCTTTCTAAACATCTGTGCCATCTTTGAAGCCATCGCTCAGATCCAGTTTATAAAAAGATCTTTCCGTATTTTTCACCCACTATTTTAGAATCAGTTTGTAGTCCTGCAATGAGTGAAATCTGATTCCTTTCAAACTTTTTTTCATTGGGCCATAGAAGGGGAAATCCAACGGAACTAAATCGGGACTAAAAGCTGGATGGGGCACAATTTACCTTTCAAGTTTCTGGATTGTCCACAATAACCGGAATTATTAAATGATTCCATCTTTTTAATAGAAACCTCCTTCTTCATGCGACTGTGATTGTGTTGCATTATCATAGTGTAAAACAATGCAAGTATTTGTTTGGTCTTTTCCCTCTGATGGCTTCCCTAAGCTTTTTAACGTCAGTATGTACCACTCACTGTTTATACTGGTGTCCAGTTTCAACAAGAATGACGTCCTCACGATCCCAGAACGCAGTTACCATAATTTAAACTTTCTTGGACGGAATAATGATGTGTGACGCCATTCCCTTGATTGATTCTTGGTTTCTGGATCATACGTAGACACCCAGGTTTAATCTCCAGTCACTACATTCTCGTGGTCCATGTTCATCGAGAGAGTTTATGAGATTCGCGCATATCTCCATTCTTTTTTCCTTGAGTTTATTGGTTAGCTGACGTGGAACCCATATCTTAGAATATCCAAGATTACGCATAATCTTCTCCAAAACATAGTGTCCACATCCCAAAGCATTAACAATAATCCGAACCGTCACACGTCGATCTTCACGAATCATTGCATGGATGCTCAACTTTGTTTCATCTGTTCCTACACCGGCCCTAAATTTGTTTACCCATCTACGCACGTTGCTGATATCAATTGTCGAATCACTTTACACCTTTAAAAGCCTTCCATGAAGTTCTTTCTGAATCTTTTTCCAAAAATTCTATCACAACTCTTTGTTTTAATTTGGCTGTCCACATTAAAAATAATTTTCAAAGATCCTAGCAACGTGATAGTTTTATTCACAAACGACCTAAGAAAACATGAAGTGAGTATCTGTATGTGTATAAGACCATTTATTCCTTGCAGGAATTTTACCCGCTCTAGATTTCTAGATCTCTCTAAATCCATTTAACGTGGTGGATTAATCCACATATTCGTTTAGATCATAGCTTTCGTCACCAACTCCCTCCACCTTTTCTGTCATCAATTATCTTCCTCCAGCCCTTTATGCCCATCTTTATTATATCATCCTCCACTTGCTCCAGCCACTTTATCTTTGGTCTACACTCCATCGGTTTCCACGAGGTCATTGCTTTTGCTGGGGTACTTACATCAGCGCAGTATACCTATATGCCCAAACTATCCTAATCTTTGTGCCTTGATGTATCTCACAATACCCTCACCCACCTATTTCTTCTGTAATTTCGTGATTCATCGGGTTCCTATATTCCCCCTCCGCCTGGGTCCGAGTATGGTTCTTAGTACTTTTCTTTCCCTTAACATTTCCTCATCTTTCTGGGTTACAACTATTGTCTCTGCAACGTATGTTACCACTGGCCTTATTGTAGTTCTATAAACTCTTAGCTTCTCTTTGTACTGAACCTTAGATCTTTTAAAATATTCTTGCTTGCGTAAAACGCTTTGTGGCCAGCTTTTATTCTTCGCTTTGTATAACTTTCGTTTTGTCTAGATGTCTATCTAAAGTTTTTGAAATTATTTTATATTCTTACGGTTTCTCTTCTCGTATTTACACTGCTTCTTCTGGTATTCCTCAAGGTGCGAACTTAGCACCGCTTCTTTTTATACTTTTCGTAAACGATCTGTCTTTGTCCTTCACCAATCATAGCAATATCCTAATGTACGCCGATGGACTTACGAAAGGACTTAGACTTCCGTTTCCGAATGTTGTACCTACCTCTAATAGACTTGTCTTAAATGTTGATTAATTTATTTCTTTCTCGCGTAATTTTTGTTTCACTATAAAATAAACGGTCGATATTTGAAATACTCTACTGTTATTAAAGGTCTCGGTGTTCTTCTTGATCATTTACCATGTCAATGATATTTCATCCTTTCACGTCTCCAATACGCTTTCCTAATCTGGTATTCGATTCATAACTGTCATATAGATGTCATAGAACAAGGGCAACGCAGGTTTCTTAAGTTCCTTTGGTGTAAAGAATATGGCGTTTGTCCTCCTAGAGGGTTTTCTCATGAAACCCTACTTACAGTATTTAATAGTTTACCGTTTGCTCATAGGAGACGTACCTCGGCTCTGCTCTTCCTATTTAAGTTGATCCACAATGAAGTTGATGCTGCTGTTCTCTTATAAAGATTTAATTTTCATAGATAGAAACCCTCTGTCTCGAACCAATGCGTTAACATGATCTCCTGATCATTTTTGCAATAATATTGATATCTTCCGCCTAGATTGCATCTGCTTCAAAAAAGAACCAGTAAATTTCTACATCTACAATCGTAACTAGCCAACTCTCTTAACACATCTTTATAAAGTCCACCTTCTGCTTCCACTGTGCGATTTTCTTCTTCATTTACTTTCTTCATCCGCTTTTCTATCTACTTTTCCCCTTTCGTTTCTTTACATAATTAAGGCTTTGCTTTAGTTTATATCTCCACTCCTAGGTACTTAAAGCTCGCGACCTCTTCAAATTTGTAGGTTCCTAAATTAACTTGAAGGCTTCCGCGGCCGTCGTCCATGTTTGAATTGGCTTCCGGTTAAGACTGACGGTCTCAACGATTAGCGAAAAACAGCAACAACACCACCACCAGCAGCAACGAAACGTCGGCATTAGAAGAAGTCAATGTGACGCGGTTCCAACCGGAAGCCAATTCAAACAATTTGTAGGGTCCTATTTTTCTGTCCTTTCCCATCTTTCCTGTCCTACTACACCTCAAGTATTTTGTTTTTCTCACATTAGGCGTACTAACTTAACTGGTATTTGCATTTGGGCCATGTCTCTTAATATTTTTGTTTTCGACTAACACTGTCAAATGCTTGCTTGAAGTCTATGAATAAAATATGGGCTTCAATGTTATACTCATAACATTTTTCCATTGTAGACTTCCCTCTTCTGAAACCGTATTGGTAATTTCCAATCTTAGAATCTGCAATATTTGTCAGCTACTGTTGAATCAAATTTGACAGTGTTTTTTTAAGCTACATTTTAGAGCGTAATACCTTGGCAATTTTTACAGTCTGTTGGATCTCCATCTTTTAATATTGGGCATATTATTCCACATCTTTATTCTACTGGTATCACCTCCTCCTCCCATATCCTGCAAATCAGCTGATACAATCCTAACGCCAATTTCTCTCCACGAGGTGAGTATCTCCTACTTAAATTATTTTGCTTGGCTTTTACGGATCAACGGGCAACAATTACAGTACAACCCTCGTACATGATGGGGTTAAGTACTGCTTCGCATTTAATTCAATAGTTTGAAAGAATTAAACAGATAAATTTAAATACTGTCTTTATTTCATTCCCAATTATTCCCAAAAAATTTTTTTTGCACGTCCTTTATGTAATGAGCAATTTTACTCCTTAACCCCTTCAGGTCTGAATTAATACCAGACACGAAAAAAAAACATTCTTCATTTTTTTAATTGAAGAATGGGTCTACCAATATGAAAAGTATACAAATTAATTTTTTTTTATAAAAGCAAAAATATGGTCATTGGAATGGACAAAAATACTGCATGTACATTGTACAAATAAATTTAATTTATTTATGAAATTCTTTGAAACAATTCCTTTCTTTCAAAAAACACAAATGTACTTTACATTTTTCACATAGAACATGTGTTTTTTTCTTGCAGCCAGCCATATTCTTTACATCTAGTTGCTTGCTTATTTTTATTTATTTATAATTATTATTATTATTTCTTTATTAAGTGTATGGCAGAAACTTATATCATACATATATTGGCATATGATCGACTAAATCAGTTCTAATTTCTTTTAGTGGGCGATTTTCTTTCCATTTCATATTTTTCTTCTCACATCCTTCAAATGAGCACCTGGGTCTACCTCTTTTGGACGTATTTGCCGGTTTTCCCATTTTTACAAGAGCTTCAGCAATGGACATTTTGAATGCCAACAGATCTAAAAGATTTTTTTGAGGAACTCTTATTGCTTTGGCATCGGCTTGGTATTCTAGCCAACTGTTCACAACACCTATAACAATATCATGAAAAATCAGTCGAAGAGTCCACTTGCGAGACCTGATAGCTACCTTATATAAACCTATGAGCTGATCCATTTTGTCAACACCTCCCATACTTTGATTATATCTTGCCACGATTTCGGGCCGCCTTATATGTATGTATTTTTTCTCTGCTTTGTCCCATCTTCTGGCATTATCTTCAGTTCTTCCACCCACAAAATTAGAAGCTAATGTAACTATGCGATTATCAACCCACTTTACGACAATTACATTTCCATCACATCGAACGACTTCATCAAAAATCCTTTTGGATCCTTCATGAGTTCTTTATCTTTCAGTAAAGGAGGATTGCTGAATCTATTTATTCTCACCGACCCAGCAGCAAAAATTTTCTTCTCTAACAAAATTTCGAATAAATTATATGTGGAAAAATAATTATCAAAAAATAGTTGATTAGAGTTGCTTATTCTTTCTGATAAATGTAAAACCACGGCTGCCGCAAGTCCGAATAACTTCCGATTATCTTTATTTATTTCTGTCGTTGAGCCTTGATATATCACAAAATCATAAGCAAGGCCAGACCGTCCACACAGGACAAAAATTTTCACTCCCCACGGTTGAGGTTCTCCTTTTACATATTGTTTGATGTCCAATTGTCCACGAAATGGAACCATCTGTTCATCAATACAAATTTCTTCCTCCATATTCAGTTGAACACAGCGTTTTCTAATTGAATCAAAAATCGGTCTGACTTTATAAAGTCGGTGTTTATTGTCTTCTGGTATTTCCAAATTATTCACCAAAAGCAGCGCTGTCCTCAATTGAAAAACTCTTATTCTTGTCATTGACTCAAGAAATATGTCAACATGAAGAATGTTACTCCAATACATATTTATTCGTGGAAACTTCAAACATGTTTTAGTAAAATGTAGTCCAATAAGAGTTTTTATTTTAGAAGATGTTACTCCTTTCTGAAGTGAGTAGATATTAGTTTTTTCTGCCATATTTTCAAAAAACACTTCTGAAAAATAACAATTAAAATATTCAATAGGAGTAGGTAGTTCAGTCAATGTTTGTTCCAAATGATGATTTCCAACCCAGTCTATTTCTGGTCGCGTAAGAGGTGTACGACTCAACTGAATATTCCCTTTCTTAGTATAATTCAAATAACTAATCGATTCTTCTTCATTTTCTTCAGTAGAATCAGGCACATAGTCTTCGAAATTCTCAACATCTGCTTTCCTCAAAGATTCTGCACCTGGACGTCATCATATAGATTTAGATTTTCAATACATGTTTTGAATATCGTACAAATTTCTGTGTCTTACCAATTCTAAATGATGATTTCGGTGGAGCTGCTTCGTTAATTTCACCGTCTCCAACTTCATCATCTGACCATCCTTCAACTTCGGAGTCTGCGCCCGTTATACAGCTGAGTAAATTGATGTTTTCTTCTTCGTCCTCATCTATAATCTTCAATAATTCCTCAACATGCTGAGGATTGTCGAGATCATATCGAACTGGAATAAAATTTGTAGCATACTTGACATCATTTGGAAATAAAATAAAAAAGTTTTATCAAGAACTATGGAGAATTCATCCTGAAACCCTCAAATGTGCATATTACAGTCTTTTTCTATTGCTTTTCCTCTTTTGTCAAATGTGTTTCCTAATTTGTCAAATGACTTTCCAAACCGTTCAAAGTATAGTAGGCTTGCTGATTGGAAAGTCATTTGACAAATTAGGAAACATAATTGACAAAAGGGGAAAAGCAAAAGAAAAAGACTGTATATTAAAAATAATCATTTAGTTTCATTGTCCGTTCGAATAGTCATTGCTTCTTGGATAATTGTATCACTTTAGTTTTAATTCTATCAGAGTGGGCATGAAATAGAAGCAATATTTATCAATTACTACTTTATGCGAAGCTTATTATTCATATATTCAGTACTATAATTTATTTAGAATTATTGCAGATGCAAAAAAATTCAAAAATACTACGTACTTACTGCGCTTCCGACTTGACGATGTCGCCATGGTTCACTAAATAACGGATGTTTTTGAAAACTACTACTAGATGGTGGTATAAATTTAGAAACAACTTAAGCAAGTCCATCAGAGTGGACATTTATATTCAAATTGATCGAAATATTAATAAATCCACAGTTTAACTCAAAATAATATCGTGTCTACTGTAATGGACACCAGACCTGAAGGGGCTAATTTGAGGGAGTAAAGTAGCCGTTTTACTCCCTTGGGCCGATTTAAAATTCCGTTTGCCATCCATCAGGCCCGACATGATTTTTGTGTTCGTCAAATAAGAATATCATGTTGACAGTTAAAAATAATATTTAAAAACTTTAACCCTTAACTGCTGACATGGAGTCTGTGAGACTCCGCTCAGTACATTTTGGCGCTTAACTCCCACTCCTAATACTTTGGGTACATCAGTACCTTCCTAAATCTTGGTCATCTTGTATATGTCAATTGGAGAGTGTTGGATTGTTTTCTGGTCTCAAGTTACAAGCCTGTGCGACACCTGAGAGCTGACTTTGAGTTCTGGACATTTTTTAATTTTTGAACTTATGAGTGATATTTTCAATTTTTATTCTTAGCTTGTAGTTGTTTAACAAGATTTAGTATGAGAAATATCACATTTGTTCATATCTTTGGAGTTAGTTTGTTTTTTTCAGAAGCATGTTTTATTTTTTACTGTCTTGTAGTGTTTTAGATTTAACTGTTTATTAGAATGAATTATTAATGTTTTTGGTATAGTAAATGTTTCAGAAGTAATGTAATGGTAATACGGTTTATAGTTACACAATACGTCTAATTTTTTTTATTGTAAAAAAGTGCTATTTTTTACTAGGAGTCTCTCAGACTCCATGTCAGCTTTGGTAGTCGTAATTTAGATGTCAGTAGCTAAGGGTTAAGCTTTTTTCAATTAAAATCGTTGAGTTTATCCAAAGAATAGATAGTATGTATGTACAACTCGGGAGTGAATGGTTTTCCCCTCGGTGCTTTGTAGAACCCTCGGGCTACAAACTATATCTTGGGTAAAAAATCATGCACTTCACTCCCTTCGTATATGATATACTATTAGATTTTTAAATAATGTTTTGTAGTTTAATTCGGATGTAAAACCTGAAGAGTATTTAACGAAACTTGAATTCAAAGACTAATAAAAGAAGGAATTATCAAACTTAATTCAATTCGTTTAAGATATAACACTGCACAGTAAATGTCAACGTCAAAAAATGTTTCTTAATCTTCGATGATACAAATAACAACTTAAGCTATAAAAAAATATGAACTTTGAATAATTATTTTGTATTCTTTACCAGATACTGAATATATTACAATAGTTTCTATTAATAAATAAGTTAAAAAAGCGGATGTTTTTACCTTCACGTACAACTTTTAAAGAATATCAAAATTTTAAAGTAAATATAGAGAAAGAAGTCGAATCATAAGTGGTATTTAAATATTTTTGATTATGCACATTTCATTTTAAACTTTTATTTCTGCATCACAAAAAATAATTAGGGAAACATAAAAATTTTATTAGTGTCACTGAATTGATTCATTAAAAAATCAAGTGAGTTTTAGTACCAGATAAGTCAGTTTATTTTTTATCGCAAAGATGTATATTCTTATAGCCATATAAATGTGTGGCCATAGTCACTAAGTTATAAAGACAATTTTAACATAATCAAACTTTTATATTGCGAGAAAGAATATAATAGCATAAGATATCTAATTGTAATTTAGTTGTTTTTCTTTTAAAATTTTATTGTAAAATAAGAATTATACATATGTATAAAGATATGTAAGAAGCACGTTAACCAGGAAATGAAATGATTCTCTTAAGATGCATCTCGAATCTTCCGGCGACGTACGAGTGACTACTTTATTCTATTGTAATAACAATATGGAGCAATGACTACCACTGTGATAATATAACGCTTTCATTCTAGAATTTATCGTAAGTTAATTTTATCTAAAAAAAAGTACAGATCCTACTAAGTGTTTTTATCTCCTCGATGTTACATAGTAATTTCCTGTATATATGAAATATTATCTTAATGTTGGTATGAATGACAGAGTTTAGGTAGCTAATAGACACCAAATTATCAGTACCACTGGAGTCTCTACGACCGTGCCGTTTTTGAGCGACCACCTACACTGACGAATTGCCTTGGCAAGGTCTCCAGCGGAAGTCTTCCATGAGCCCGCGGGGCACACGCTCTGATTTTTGACAAACACTTGCAACGAAACTATGGTGCTATCGACTGCTGACGTCGGCAGACGGCCGGGCGACCGAGCTAGTCCGGTCGTGTGACGCTTTTCGCGGGGCCCCGCGTGGTGAGTCCGAATTTCGCACTGAGCCCGCGAAATTCAAACTCGCACGCTCTCTAATCTTGTTACATCTTTAGACAGACTTATTGTTATACAAAAAAACCAATTATAACTACTGTCCTATATTTGTGTGTGTACGTTTTTCGTGAATAATTAACATAATTAAGATATAATAAATTAAATGAACATTATACATCTCTTTCATTTTAGCAACCCTTCCAGTCAGTCAACAGTTAGCATAATCCCAAAAAAATTTATCTACTTCAAAAAGAAATAAACCATAAACTGCAAACTGTTGCAATGCGATGCGCTGCATCCCGCCCCAGTATAGTTTGCGCTGGCCTTAAAAGGGACAAATACCCTTTGATTTTTTTTCTTAATTTTACTATAAAAATTACATCCCTCTCATAAATTTATAAATTTCTTGCAAAACTTATTCTCTATTTATCATGAGGATCGTTTTATTTCATAGTATATAATTTTTATTTATTTAACCCTTTGCGGCCGAAATTTTTTTTTTTTTTCGAAAATTAAATTTTTTTGTTCACAATAGAACTAAATACACATTTATATACAAGAAAATAACAAGAAAACTTATATTCAAAATTTGTTTACTTTTTCAAAATGTGGTCATCTAGTACAACCACTTGGAACATAAGCATATCATGAATATACAAAAAGTAATATTTTGGGAAAAAGTAAAAAGTTCATTTGGAGTGGTAAAGAGGAAAACAGTTTCTTAGATGAGAAAGACATAACCCAACATTGCAAGTAGAACACTTCCAAAACGATCTTCGAGGTCTTTTGGATGAACTGCAATGTGCGCATCGAAGTGAAGTTGTTCTTTCTGGCATGTGTTGACATTTATCAAAGCGCTTTTCGGGCGGAACGAATACTTTGAAGGTATTGTGCTTGAATTCAGGTTTTCTTCCACGTGTTGATGTTGCTGGTGTAGATCCTATCAATGCCATTATTGCTGATTTTAATCTGAACTCTTTCAACTTTATTTCTGGTGACTTCTCTCGAAAAATTTTAAAGGCATTCACGACAGTCGCGTCTACAAAATACCAAAAAATTCTATGCCACCATTTTTTCGATTTGCGGTCAATTTCGTACAATGACTTGAAGGTATTGTGCTTGAATTCAGGTTTTCTTCCACGTGTTGATGTTGCTGGTGTAGATCCTATCAATGCCATTGCTGATTTTAATCTGAACTCTTTCAACTTTATTTCTGGAGACTTCTCTCGAAAAATTATAAAAAAAAATTCTATGCCACCATTTTTTCGATTTGCGGTCAATTTCGTACAATGACTTATACATATCAAAAAGGTCAACATAACCCATGTGTCGGTTATAATCTTTTACTAGAACAGGACAACTAACTTCTTCAACATCACTATTCTTTTTTCTTCTACCAATCAATACATTGATGACTGGGTTGTGAAAGTTGCCAATAAAATGGACACTTTTCTTATCCATCCACTTTAGACTAACTAAGCCGTTAGTCCCAATACGATAATCGTAATCTCCTCTTTTCAATTTCTTATCTTCTTTCAAGGGTGGCATGAATTTGTGAATTTTTTTTTTGCGGTACCATACGCATAAATGTTCTCTTCCAACAAATCAGTTTGTAGCTCCACCGAGTTGAAAAAGTTGTCAAAGTATACGTGATGATGTTTTCCGACCAATGGTCTTGTAAGGTCTTTGACAACCCGCTTTCCTAATTTTTTTTCCACAACATTATCAGTCACCTTGCCCATATAAAGTTGAAATTGGCACATATAACTGCTTGAGTCGGCACGAACCCAGATTTTGTAGCCCCTTTTTACCGGTTTCATCGGCAAATATTGCCGTAAACTACTTCGCCCCTTGAACCGGATCATTGACTCGTCAATTGACTGTTCTCTGTGTGGGCGCATTGATTCTAAAGATGTTCTAGACAATGTGTCTATCAACGGTCGTATTTTGTACAATTTGTCGTAATTTCTCTCCCCTTTTTTAGGTTGTTGGTTATTATCATTTATATGTAAATTTCCAAGAAACCATGAGAAACGATCTCGTGACATGCAAGAACTTATAAATGAATCTCGAATGGACAAATTCGATGACCAATAATCACGATAGCTCGGTAAACGTTTGATTCCCATAATTATATTCATCGCTAGAAAAACTTTCATCTCTTCGCGGTTCGTGGGGGGCATCGACTGACGCTTTGCAAATGTTCTCTGAGTATAGTATAAATTTGTCTGGAAGGCAAGATGATCAATAAAATCGTTGGGAAAAAGATGCATAAATAGATCTAATGGAGTTTCGAAATCCTGTGGCACAGTTGAATCTGTTTCTTCAACAAATTCATTGACTGTCGTGCAATATTCACGATTTTGCGTCCATGTTACCTGATAATTTTTGGGTTTTTGGTTTGGCGCTGGCACAAAATTTGAAAGCGGTATTTTATCCTCACTTTCCCAGGATTCAACTTCACTATATTCAGAATCAAATTCGTTCAAAAAAGCAGGCATTCTATTTTCGTATTGGAAATTTTGTTCAAGATCTTCATCATTTGCAAAATCACTTATGTCTGATTCATTATCAGATGGTATTAAGGCAACTTCTACATCATCAATGAGGTTTAGAAATGCCTCAGGATCCATTTTCTCTAAATCATCAAAACGATAAATTGGATCTACAATAAAAAAAAATTGTTATTATCCATGTGGTACCACAACGTGACCACCTGACTATTTCATTCACTACAAATTTTCTCAGCATTTCATAAATCTAGGAGTACTTTATAACAACATCAACAATAATCATTGTACTTATATATTTTGTATGTACTTACTTGCCATGGTAATTGTTTTTAATAAAAATAACGCTCTGTTACCTCAAAACACTAGAGTTCGTAAATGCTTACTGCGCATGACCATATATGTACTAGAACAGATGTTGTAAACCCCCGCATTTATTCCCACGAGTTGTGCAATACTATAGGCAACATATTATACACCATGGTATTCCTTTGGAGCCAGTTGGATTTTAAACACAAGAGCTCAGGTTTTGATACTTTTGCGTCGATCTACGCAGTGATTGTTGAAACATACGACCGTAACATTAAAGCTTGAGATTTTAAACAACTAATTTCAACATAAAAGCTTTTGCTGATAAATATTTTATGAACTGCCTGTTAGCTTTCACCCGAATTAATTATTTACATTCATTATTTACTACAGCAGGCTCAAGATATCCAGTATAATGGACTGTAGCAATCTCAAATAACCGAAGTTTGTATTAAGAATACTTATAATTTTTTTTGAAGAAACCAAAACAAAAAGCTAGCACTCGTTCGTTCATAGTTCTAGAGTAAAAGAAAAGGACCCTTCATATAAATTGCACGAATGAAATGTCCCTGACGAATAAATATAGCATATATCAATGACCTGCCGCTTTTAATAACATACGGTAGCATAATAACAACTGGAAACTAAACCATATTGTCACCGAACTAATCAAGTTCCTCTAATTCGTTTATGCACATGTGGCAATATTATTCAACATCAGAAGATAATCAAGTGGTTTTGTTGCCAATACATATTCTCCCTGGATATTCTCGACGCATTTGCTGCTTCAATTTCCATAAGCGCCATCAGCAAGGACGGGGCGACAAATCCGCAACTGCTTTAACGAAGTAATTTTTTATGTCACCTATATTAACTTACAAGTAGTACAAAGAAGCATATTTCAGATATATAAAAATTACATTATTTTTAAGACGTACCACACTTGTAGTATCTTTGCATTCTTTTAATTTCGTTACTTAAAATGTATTGTTACGGAAATAATTTATGTAACCGAAACAAGGGTCGTAGCTCAGTAAAATAATACATTTATTAACAATAATTAAGGGAAACTTACATGGTCTGGGCACTTACACAATAAGACAAAAGAGAGCACTTCCCTATCACAGTAATGATCTAATGATGAACTCGGCGACTATTTAAAGGGTCCTTGTGCGAGGACGTTTTTCCAAGAGAGTTTCTTAATCATGCCTTGGCATATGACTCATGGGTAACTGAAAGCGTGTTACTCGCGTATTCCTGCCTTGACATTTCCCTAAGATTCATACTTGTGTAATTGTTTGCGTATAGCTGATTTTTGCAGCTGCGAACTCTTGCATTGATGGCGTTCTAATTTCCTTGCTACAGTATTTAAATTTAATTATTGAGGCATGTCTATCACCAAACATCTAAGCTCGAATGGGTAAACCACGGAAATTAATTTAATTACGATTTTGATTAATAAATAAATAATTCAAGGAGATAAATCCTCCTTTCCGAAGCGAGCGCGTAAATCAGACAAACGGCGAAGTCATTTATTAATTCAGGGG
The DNA here is from genome assembly GCA_958336345.1 of Dorcus parallelipipedus. Taxonomy (NCBI): domain Eukaryota; kingdom Metazoa; phylum Arthropoda; class Insecta; order Coleoptera; family Lucanidae; genus Dorcus; species Dorcus parallelipipedus. The sequence goes on from OY284476.1 coordinate 8,445,194, forward strand.
GTTTACATTATAAATCAATCAACGTTAATATTGATGAGAGCCAAGGTTTCGGAGCAGCTGTAGTTATCTTACAACGTTGGCAAAGAAATATTTGTTTTCCTATCTTTTGGATGCCTTCTGACGCAAGTTGCCGTATTTTTTTTCCCTCTTTCCTCTTATTTAGTGCTTAATTTTTCCGTAAAACGGATGAAATTATCTGCGTAATTATTCTAATTCCTCTTTGATACATTTACGTACTAAAAAAAAAGACTTGATGTTGTTGTGATCCATTCGTTAAGTCGCTGCAGTAATAAAAACGTCCCGATTATGCGAAGCGAAAGGAATTTTGTTGATGGTTTTTCGGATGAGGCTTGGTTTATTCTTCAGGGTCACATTAACTCCCAAAACTTTCGCATGTGGAGTGTTGTTAACCCCCATTTGTATCGAGATGCCCCTCAGCTATTGCAAAAAGTTGGTGTTTGGTACCTTGGAGTAGTGGAAAATTTTTCTTTCTTGGTACAATTAGAACAAAGGTGTCGCCAAAGATCATAAAAATTCTTTGCATTAGGGATGAGCTCCAAGAAGAACTAGAATCCATTATGAATAGAGAAAATTAATTTAAATTTTTATTAGTAAACGAAAGAAGCTATTAACATAATTAATCAAAACATAAACACTCCTAGAAAATAAAGAAGAAAAGTTTCAACGAAAGTCTCACCGCAAATAAAACAAAACCACTCCTCCTCCTCTATTACTTCGATAACCACCTGTGAAAAAGTGTCTTCTTTAGAAAATAATCGTCTTTGTAATTTGTCTTCCTCGTTTCGAATTCTTTTTTTCCGAGGTGTCACTCTTTTTATCTGCAGTTTTCTTTATCTTAGCTTCTTTTAAAATTCGTTGTTCTTTTACTATTACTCGGGTCTTCTTGTAGGGACGTCTGCTTTTTGAGCTCCTTTTTTTAAACGTGCATCATGTTTTTTAGTTCTTGATTTAAATAATGAGCTTACTGTATTGATGAAATAGTTTATCGACTGGTTGTAGGCTGAGGATCCTGTGGATTTCCTGCTATTCAGCTTCTTCATCTGCAACCATATTGCAATGATATGGTATCACAGGGTATTTTGCAATTTTTTTCTAAATCTTATTTGTTTATTGTCATTCTTATTTGCTTTCTTACTTCGTTGTTTAATTGCGCAGTCTACTGCTTCGATGGTGCAGTGTATTTTGCAGTGTATCTCGTAGACCAATTCTTACTTGTAGAGTGTATTTGTTGTGTGATAAATTTTGGATGTAGATGGCATTCACGAGCCTTCACATTCAAAATTATCTATGTCAGTGTGTGTGTGTGTGTGTGTGTGTGTGGGTGAATAAGAAAGAAGCTATTTCGTAGAATAAAACGTAAAAAAACGACAGTTTATTAGTTCAATTTCAAAGAGTTGTACAAACAAATTTATCCCATAAAGAAGTTCGGAGTTTTTAAAAAGAAGTTTAATACGTTTGGACGGGTTTTTCACAAAACCGCCCTTATAGCTTGACTTCTCGACTACGGGCCGTTCATTTTTCAAACTCTTTACTACTAGCTACAGTTTCCTTCTAACGTCCGGATTGTCATGACATTATTAAATAATTTTTTCTAATATTTACAATTCTAAGCTTAATTACTATGTATTTACATTTCAAAAATTCTAAATAATGTATTTATAACAAACTTTCAAACATTTTAAAATTATTTACATAAACTTAAAATATTCGAAAAACACACTTGAATTCAAAACACATCTAACACATTATTTTTAATTTACTTTATAAATTCCAAAATTATTTCTTATGAAATTTAAAAAAATTACGTGCTGCTCATAAACACCGCAATATGTCGTGCTATTACTTGAGCTTCTTCGTTTGTTACCAGGTCAATTAAGTTTCCACTTGCCATATAATCTGCAACAGAAAAAGAAAAAGAAAAGAAAGACATTCATTGCATTATTTATTGTTGCAGCATGTATAGATATAAGCTTCGGTAAGTGATTCAAACTGCGTGACTTTTTGACCAGGATTTCTACTAAGCCATTAGGTCATATCTTGGAGGTAATTTGATTCCTCGAACTTGAAAACACCCACAACAATTGGTTGGAGTGTGTGTGTTGTGCGTCCAGGAAGCTGAAGCAGTAGAACTCTATTATCATTTGCTAAAACTATTGCTTCTAGATTCTTGGAGAGAGTAGTGTGACCGGCTAGTAAAAGAATCACTTTAGACTCATTAGACGGTCTCCCAAAAACAGTGAAGTGACGAAGCTACTTCACGAAAAGTTCTGAATTCGTCAATTTGAACCAAACCACCAGGAAACTCTCCTTTCTGTAAGGCAGGGTGCATTTCTTGCCTTTTGAATATAATTCCTCTTTGATCACTTGACCAAAATCCTACTTGATGTTTTCGACTGTGCAGATTAATCAGCGTTGTAAATGTGCAAGTTCATCAGTACTGTGTTGGTGTTTAAACTGGAAATTTCTATTTTTATTTCCAAGCTTTTTATTTGTTTTCTAGAAAGTTCCATTTGTTGCGTCATTTCTTCCTTCATATCTTCATTGACTTCTTGGATTTCTTTCTTTATATTTTTAAGTAGAGCTGCGGATCTTTTCCTTCTTCTCGAAGAGCTTGTTCAAGCCGTTCTTGTAAAACAGTTTTCTTTCCAGAAGTTTCTAGCCCTTTCTCGTCCAATTCGCCAGGCGTCTTTCACTTTTAATCCAACTAGCTTCATTTTCAGATATCAAAGAAACCATAAACATTTTCCCTATTGAAGCCTTTACGAGAGCAATGGAATCGTTTTCTGCTTACCGGAGTCTTAGATTCGGGTGTCTCGATAAAAAATGAATAATACCATTTCTTTCCAGCCACTTTCTTTAAATCGACTAGAAGATGAGGATTCGCTTCAAATGTATCAGAGCATTGCATTGGCGTAAGCACAGATAGAAATTCTTCAAATCTCAGAGTAAGTTTGTTCCATTAGGTGGTTCTGTATAGTTCGGAACCGTTATTTATCAAAGTTGTGCACTTGATGGCGCCGTTGAAACCGCTCATTAGTTTGGTGGGCGACTGATTTTGATGGTTCCGAACTAGCCAGAACCTCCTAATGGAACAAACCTAACGTGTTTAAATAAGTCTTCCTCTACTGTACCAGAAAGTGCGGTTTCCCTACCGTTAACATATCTTCCCTTTGCTGTTGAACTTGCTTTTTTTACCCTCTAAGTATCGTTTGAATGTTGGCTTATGAATTTCATATTTACGACAGCAATGTTGTATTTAGCTATAGCATCTTTCATATCTTGCGCAGACCATTTTCCATATTACCTCTTGGTCGCTACAAATTAAAGCACGTAAGAAGTTAATTTTGATTATAGCTCATGATGCTTAGGTCGTACCGGTACGATTTTGGAACCTGGAACCTGGCTGGAATAGAGCATAAATGTAAGAATAGTTCATTAAAACCTTTAATTTCAAATACATACTTACCAAATCTAATGGAAAATATTTTTCAATAGATACTATTTCTAAGAATTAACAAAATTTGTGAAACTTTTCTATAGAATAAATATCGTGTTTGGATTAGGAAGAACTGCCAAAAACTACAATACATTTTTTGAATCTTTTTAGCATTATTTTTCAAAGGATCTATAAACTGGATCCAAACCAATTCTCGGACATATCTTTTGTGTTAATTGCAGTTACTTAAAACGTTAACGCAGGCCATTATAATTGAGTACTTCTTGCGATTTAAGCACCGGTACTATTTTGGCGACTTTACCCTTAGTAGTAAAAAGTTAATACACAATTCGTTCATTTGAAATGTACGGAAGTAAATCATTTCGTGTTTGTAGAGCATACCATAAACGTCGTCCTTTTATTTTTTCTTCCCAATACTTTCACAAAAATAGACGTTTCTGTCTTTTGTTTGAAACTTTTTACAAACTCTGCTCGATCCTTGTCACATAATCAATATTCAAGTTAAAAATATTTTATTGTTATGAGGAAAAGTAGTATTTATTAAATTATTTAACACCTACTTCAGTAGGTGCAATCGAAGTTGTCAAAAGCTAGGCAAGCAGGCGTCTTTGCAACCCTCGTCAACCGATAAGATGAATTAGTGGATTGACCTCGATTCCGAGGCAATTGTAAACATTAAGTTCGGATCTAATTAATCCTAAGCTTCAAATCTGATTATAAACTCGATGCGCATATTTGGTACGCTGATATAAGTGTGTACCACCAGCTCAATTTCGCCCTTCTAAAGTAACTGCAAATTAACAAGCGGATGGGTTAATTGAATAGTTGTTTCTTGTTGCTAAAGTTTCTTCATTAATTTTGTGTTACTTTTCAAATTTATTTTTTATACCAAACGATTGAAAGAGATTTTATTTAGTTTTATTGAAAAATCAAGAAGTAAATACAAAGAAGCACGTCCAGTTGCCTACGAATCAGTTAGACTTAACTGTTGAACTAATGATTCCTTAAAATCAATAAACAAATAATGTGTTTTTCGATCTAAATGAGTAACTTTGTTTTCGATCAGAATTACAAGAAATAAATTCAAATTATGCTAATTGTTTGCTTCACTATTTCATTCCGTTTGTATTTATTCAATCTCTGCGGTTCTAAGAATAACACATTTGCATCACTTATTATTACAGATAGAAAAACAAATAGTGGCGGATCCAGTAATTAATTCAAGTATATTTTTAACAATATTTTGAAATTTATCGTTGCTTTAAAATGACACCGATATAGACATTTGATAAAAGTTGAAAATTAGCTTAGCCATAATTAACTTAATGCTCTCTTTGGATGTGTGGGTTTAGTGTAACGGAATTAGCGCGTACTTTATTGTTAATGCAAATACAAATGTGGAGAATAACGTTGTTTATTATTAAACCTATCGTGAAAAAATTGGTTTATATGAATGACAATGACTGGTTATAACTGATCTGTTTGTAGCACGTTTTAGTTTAATACACAAACTTTTATTTTTCTATTTGCGTGAAATTAGCGGACGTTTACGAATGTATTTAAAAATTAGGACGCCGCCGTTCAAATTCTTAAATCCGCTGGATAACCCGTCGCATACGAAAGGATTTAAGTCGTCAAAATTGGATACTTCAATATTTAACTATGCCATAAGCAAGTTAGTTAATGTCAATGCCGGTCGTTCGAACTATAAAACAAATTTTATTATTTAACATTAGTTAGCAACTTTTCTGAGGCCGGGTACGTTATTTGTTATTTTATAATTTTTTTAATACGCAAATAATTGATGATGACGTTTCTATTTTTAATTCTGACAAAGTTTGATTGCTTTGGCTCCAATGTGTTAACTACTATCCTGCAAAATTTTACTGCTTCGCCTAGGTATAAAATATTTTATACCTGACGTGTTAATAAAAAACAAATAAAGTGAAACAAATTTATTAGGTCTTTGTGTAATTATATGTAATTAATAATAAAATTGCTTTTATACTTTACAGTCATTTTATTTCAATTTTTTTTAAATACATAAAACTCAATTTACGTAAGTAAAATATCATTTCTATAATATTCTATAATATTCTACCATCAAAAAAAGTATATATAATATAAGTATAAAGCAAATGAAAGTATAAAGTGGATAATTTCAATTAAAGGCTATGTGAGAGTCAGTACAGGGTGACTGTTAATTAATCCGACAAAATGAAATCACTATAAGAAGCGATGTTGTTACAGATTCATTTTTCATTTCTGTTCTGAATACACCTTGTATATGTATTGCCACCGTCCAGTTTTCATTTCTGTTCTGAACACGCCCTGTATACACGAAATTCGACGTGCCGGATTATTTCTTGGACCGCGTCGTTGTACACATTGCAGTCAGTGTAGGAATACCCGCCGGCGTAATTTTCTTAAAATTTCGTTCTAGCATATTTCCATTAACAGGACCTTCATTTAATTAAACAAATTCATTTTATATAAGTAATCCATCCTTATTTAGGGGCAAAATCGCGCGCATGTGAGTAGTTAGATAAACTTTTAACCTAGTTCTACTTCTGGACGCGTATTATTCGTGATCTTTGCCCTTTTCGCCGATTGGTTCTCACTGTTACTAAGAAAATTCCGCCAATGGTAAAATCGAATGTGTCTCTCTCGTTAGTTTTCTTTTCTTTTCCGCCGATCGAGAAGTACGCCGCCGTTTCATAAAAGTTTCAATCGTCTCTTGGATCGCACGTCCTTTTGTTAATTGTTTGGTTGTGTGCCCGTTTCGCCGAAGAGGGTGAAAGTGCATGTGAACGGCTATCTGCCGAATCTGTTTGATCTAGTTAGAGATGAGAAAGCCGCATCCATTTTGCGACTTGTGGCAGTCCGGGTGATAATCCTGGGTAAGTCAATACGAACTGCGTTTCTCGATTTGGCCCTTACGTTCGCTTTTCTTTTTCGCTTATAGGCTTTTATCCTGGGCTTTTAGCAAGAGTTATTTTCGTTGGGAATTAGTTTTTACCAAGAGTTTGCGGAAGTTGAGTCCGATCCGATTTTGCAGGTGCATTGTAAACTACGACGCTGGAAGTTCCCTCCTTCGCCCCTCTTCGCGGAGGCCGGCACATTACAAAGTGACGCCGCGGCATCCCCGCAAAGACACCGACAAGCGAATCGGACATCAAAGGAAATACAGGTCGGAGCGTTATAATTTTTATTTTTGAGCGTTAATTCGTGAATTTAATTTCCGATTCATTTCTTTGAAGTTGCCGCAATTAAACATGCAACTTATTGCGTACACTCCTCCGTAAATTAAAGATGATTGTTCGTTCTTTGGCAAAGAGGATATAAGTAGACGAACGTTGTCGCGTGTAATTAACCGGAGATTTTATTTTATTTTTTAGTATTATTTACGTGTTTGGTTAATTTTAATATAGATTAATGCGAAGTTCGGATCCGACAAAACATGAGTATTTTGTAAAATAATCTTGTTCTTTTGTTGTCCATATATTACTTATTTGTTTATGTTTTTTTTTGTGATTGATTAAATTAATGTGTTTTGGACGTAACGGGTTTTCTTAATTTTTCACTCTTTCCCCTTTCAAAAAAAATTAAGTGGTGCCTATTTTTGGTTATGGCCTTCGCGTTTTGGAATTGAACCCCCCCGTCCCACTGCAGTTGGCTGGCAGCACCGGAATATTCCGCTCCGGTGTTAAAACTTCTGCCTATTCGTTCAGGTAGGTAGCAATGTCCAATAGTATGGGAAAAATGCTAAAAAAATTCTTTATACTTTAGTTTTCGAGAAATAATTTATCAAAAATTAGCCCCAAAACAGATGCTGTCATAAAAGAAATTATATTCGTAGTTTTAAAGATAAACCAACTAGAATTCATACGTCCTCTCTATTTTCCCAAAATTACTTCAAAAGGAAGTGGCGGAGATTTTTAATAAACAGAGGAGATTATACTGTCAATAAGATGCAACTCCATCAACATAACCAAACTTCCCCTGGTGATGAATTGAATGGTAGTCCAATTCATTAGTATTTTACATTGCGTCGCTTTTATAAATAATTCATTTTTTCATTTTAGAAATAATTCATTTGCATTCTTCTAAACTTCGTTTCTGAGTTAGTTGCCCAATTGGTTTGTCCTAAATCATTCAATATCTCTGCCGCTTTCTTTGATGGGGTAGTAAATGGGCACTAGGCTAACGTTAACAATACATCGTAGTTTATTTACAATCCGTAATGTAATTTATAATAAGTAAATATTTTGGTAAGATAAATTTGACTTGAAGAAGGTTGCCCAAAATAAAATTTCTATTATCAATTATTAAATTATTTATTAATGTCCGTGTTCATAAATATCTTTTTTAAAACAACATGTTTTATCACTCCCCTCCAACATATTTTCTTCTCTCTACTAACTCGAATGAATTGTAAGCGTCGCCAATCAACATAACATTTGCTTTGACAGAATTAAAACAGCTGCTTTCTGTACGAGACGCGATTGGTAAAGTGCAGCGTATCTTCTGCATGCAAATGATATTTGCAACAATTACGTAACTTGAATAATTAGATGTATAGCATGTGCAGTGCAGAGAAAGAATGCAGAAAAGATTCTGTCATTGTCTGATATCTCACTAACCCTACTTTATTTATTTAAAGAAGGTCACAAAGAATTAACAGTACAAAATTTTCAGTGAGGACAATATCCTATGGTTTGTATCAACCAAAGGTGCTTTTAACTGTATGTGTATGTGTGTGTGTATTGAATATGCAGAAGAGATCTTTTTTTTTAATTTTTCTTTTTAATAGTTCACCTTCAGATCTTATATTTTCAATTTTTCAACGCTTTCTAATGCATAGTTTTCACAATCTTCTAATAGGCAACTGTGATAGACCTTATGTAACAATATAACTGTAGAGATAATATTGATTTCTGATCCTACAACACGCATGTAATTCATCACCATGAAACATTTTTCGAACCTTACCATTACGATAGTTATAAAAAAAATTAAAGTATACTGCCTCGAACTAAGAAGTTTTAAATGAAGGCGACGTAAAGCACATTTTGGTTGACAAATTGGACGTGTTGGTATAATCAAGCAAAACCAATCATCATCTACATCCTCGATTATATCCCGGAAAGGACTAACGTTACAATTCTGGTAAACTTTACTACTTAGTAGTTGCATAACCAAGATGGTTGGGTCATTTGTGAGTGGGTTCGATTCTCCTCTTGGTGCGCCTGGCTTTTATGCGAGAGATAAAGTTTTCATAGCTGGAATCATATTTGGGTCTCTTCGAACTCGGTTTTCTGCGTTTACCCAGGTATAGGTCGAATGTTAAAATCTGTTGCAACTGCCTGCCGGCAGTACATGGATGACTAGCCAACTCGACAAGCATAGCAAATTTCGTACACTCTCGCATCACCCACACCAGGAAACACCCACACGCAAAAAGGGGCGACGATAAAGTTACAGAAGAGCCAAAAATGGTCATTTTTAAATTTGCTGTTATTTGCGACTGCGAGGTGGTGGCCCCTTGTGGTCCTTCCTATTTAGATCACTGGAGTGACTTAAGTTGCCTACCCTCAAGGGATTGCGAAGCGGTTTTTGGACCGGCTTCGCTACCTTGAGTTTTCGGCTGTTTACAAAAACGTTGCAGCGTTGAGTTTAGCTAGGCACGAAAAAATATATATCTCATTCTAATTAAAATTGTTGATTAGTGAAATGTACTTGATCAATAAGTTAAAGAATTTCTACTTCATCAATCGTTATTTCAGAAAACTGAAGGGCAGGAAATTCAAAAGGCAAAAGGAGATAAAGATTGATGACTTTCCGTTTTGTTTTTTGTTGTTATTACGCAGTGATATCGTTACTAAAAAAACAAACTAAAAACGGACTTTATTTGTTACAACGACGGATTAATCAAACACGGCACACGCACACAAAACAGACATATTTCATCTTTTATCTAGAATTTTATATCGTTCGTTGCGAACGGATTTATTACAAACGGGAATTTAGTGGTGTTTGATTGCATTGCACGCGGAAATATTCCGTAACAAAATTGAAAGGGATTGAAAATTGAAAGGGAATCAAAATTAAATACGTAACATAAAACGAAATTATTACATTGCTCGATAACATGAATGAAAACTAATATAAATTTTTTTTAGACGATTTGATATTTCATAGAATACTTTAACTTCAAACTTTAGCCATTAAACTTGGGAGCCATTAAATCAGCTCTCAAACTTTTTGCATCTATTATTTGCCGAGATCTTTAAAAATATAACAACCAATTCATAGTACTGCGAGTCGTTTTATGAGTTATAGAAGTTGTTTGAAATGATACAGTTTAATACTTATATATCAAGATTTAGCAGTTACTAAACAATTAATAAAGAATGAAACAGAATGAGAATAATAAAATTTAAAAAATACAAAAAATTAAATGCTAATAAGAATTGTATTAAACTACATAGTAATAATTTAGAAGGTGTAGAAAACGCTCACAAATTTAAGGTCATAATCATAACTTATGTATCTTGATCCGTGCTAATAATAAGGGACATCCCTTAAACGGGCAACTCATTCTAACATTAGAAATTATGTAGGTTTAAACATGAGTCTTTTATAACTCATCGTATAATACCAGGATGTACGTACCTGGATCGCTTTAAGCAACCTAATCCTTCGCATGTATGCATGTTTAGTTCGCGCACGTAAAAATCCCACGAAATTCAAATATAATGAAAAAGAATTTTTAAAACTCCAGCATATTTAACTTGCAAATTTATTCACGTTCGCTTGCAGTCTCGCTTCGTTATTTATTTTATTTGCCGAATCTCATATCAAAAGCATTTTAGGTATAAGCTCTTTTTTTTAATTCATACGCTCACTAATGCTTTTTTTATGTATTTCTTTTCAATTCGAAATCATAAAGCTCTTCCTGCCCGTAGAGACATTAAAATAGAGCTATATTAAAATGAATCACTTCCTAATTATGCTAATTGACAATTTTATGATGGGAAATTTGCCTTCCCGGAAAACCTGGTGAATTAAACCAAAGCTGCTAAGAGACATGTTTACTTGCACAAGTAATTTTATGTAAACCACGTTAATAAGAGTGATAATGAAGAGCACTTACTTGAGAAAATTAGACTTAAATAAAGTTAATTCCTTGCAAAAATAACAGCAGTATTATAGGCTTCGCCGAAGGGAAATTTTTAAATTCTGTGTAAAAACTACCGCACGTTTGTTTAAAAAGCGTGTCGGTGAATTTAGCGCGTGCAGAAATTAAGTTTTCAGCGAATTGTATGCATTTCTCGCATGCAACGCTTCAAATTGGAACGGAAATTAGCGAGTGCAACACTACGTGAAAGTAATAAATTTATATTTTAATGATGTTTGTTTTAATTTGGGTTTGCTTTGGCAGAGTTAGTTTTGTAGAAATTTGGTAGTATAGCGAGTTGCTTTGTGTATATAATGAAATAATAATCAGTGTGTATGTATGTATACATAATGTATAATCTTGTGGATTATTGTCTATCCGAAATTACCAACATTTCGTCCAAATTGTATTACGTGATTTCATTTACGTCACTTCGATGTACTTTATACTAACTACATTAAATACTATGCGGAATTTACTGTACATACATGACATGAAGTATTTTTTGTTAGATGACGACAGTCATGAATATCTGTAACAGTTGCAAAAATGACGTGAAGTTAGGGAGAATATCTAAAAACAATTACCAATTAAAATTTATTTAAAATAGCCCATAGCCATTTGTTTGATTCCTTTGATGGAACGCCCAAATTCATTGCATGCTTCTTTATATTGTTTATATTTTTCAGAAGTCCTAGCCATTCCTTCTTTTTAATTTTTGTTTCGTTTCTTATGTCCTCGTTCCATCATACTGTTTGCTTCTTGCGGTTATTAGCTCTATATGTTTCATATGCCTTCTTTGCTGAGTTTAATATTGTTTCGTTGCTCAGGTTAATATTGTTTTTAGAAAAACATTCCATACGTCCTTTTTTGTGTCCATTTTTTCTGTGTTTTTATTTCGTTGTATATTTTCTTTAACGTTTATATTTAAGAAAAATCATAAGGTTTTCTCCACGTTGTTAGGTTTTTAATTAGAGTGACGTTTTCGAAATTCATCCGTGATTTAATTTTGTTTGAAGGTCGTTAAATTTAATAACATGCATATTGCATAAATATAATTAATGTCGTTATTAAATAAATTACTGTCGATTTTCTGTAGAAAATTTAAAATGACACCCATTATTTCTTCGGATCGCGATACGTGAATTTGTTAAATATGCACATTGCAACTACATCAAGGAGTTTTATTTATTATATTGACGTAGAACATTAGAACTTTATGCAGTCTAAGCACGGAAAGTCTCTGAAAAATTGCTTCATTTGCATAAGAAATTCATTGTTACTTATACGCGGTACGACAGTTTACTCGTATTTCATTTTCACTTATTATCATTTTAAGGGGATTTTTTTTACTCATTATTATCATTCTTCTAAAGTAAGTACATTTAAATTAATGTATGGAAAATAAAAATATGTCTATTCGTTCATGTTTGCTTCTTAATTTTTTAATAATAAATTAATGATGGATTTTCTCTTTACTTCCTTGATCATCATCATCATCATCTGGTCTTCTTTTACCCTCTAGGGTGTCGAGGTTACGTATCTCCTCCAACGTTTTCTGTCCATAGCTGTTTTCCAGTCGTGTCCCCTTCTATTTCACTATCGCATTTTCTTCTTGGTCTTCCCCGTTTGTTCTTTCCTATCTTCCATATCTTCTTCACTTGTCTATTGCCATCCATCCTAATTAAGTGTCCAGCTCAGCTTTTTATCTTATATTATTTCTTTGGCTGGCTTCACTTTTAATTTTTCTCTAATTTCTGCGTTCTTCATCCTGGCTACTTTTCTTACTCCCAGAACTTTCCTGAGATATTTCATTTCTTGGGCCTGTATTCTCAGTTTTTGTTTTTCAGTCAGCATCCAGTTCTCCCTCCTTGTAGCAGTACAAGCTTCTTCTCTGTTCTGTTGTTTTCCACCATCTGTAGTTAGAAGCTGTTCAATCATCTCTTTATGATTTTTATGATTTTTTCTTCTTCCACTTCAATTTTTCCACCTTTATCTTTTATTCTGTGTACTTTACTCTTATTTCTTTTAGTCTTCCAGTTTTTTATTACCTTATTGATTCTCTTTTGAGTTTCTGTCCATTTTGCTATGACTTCTTTTTTGCTTCTAGTACTCTTATTTTTGTTTCCGTTCTTAGTTTTTTATACTCCTGACAGCTATTCTTGTTTTCGTTGTTTAAACAGTTTATAGACTTTTCTCTTTCTCTCGGCTTATTTCTTTAATGTCTTCGCTCCACCACATTGTTCTTTTTTCCTGTTTTCCTTCTCTGTTACATACGCATGTCTTCCTAGCTGCAGTCAATATTAACTCCTTCCATTTTTTCCATGTCTGATTCACATCCTGGTTCTCCGTTATTGGTTCTCTTGCTATCATGTCCTCGATTTGTCCTTGGTAACTGTCTCTAGTTTATTTATTCTTTAGTTTATACAAATATTTTAATCTTGACTTTATTATTTTTCCTGCCTGACTTTTCATTCTCTTGTATTTTCTCATCTCTCATTTTTGCTTCTAGCAGGTAATGGTCACTCCCAATCTCGTATCCTTTTTCGACCCTTACATCTTTCTACTATGAAGATTGCTACTATTATTATTATTATTATTATTATTTTGAAACGCAGGACAACTGGTACTGTTTACTATGGGTCGTCGCTGACAAGCCATTCCGGCTTAGCGACATATGATCTAATTGTTATTTATTATTAACCTTTTGATTTTTTTTTTTGATTTAATTTTAGTTTATCTACTTTTCTTACGTAGACCTATTTCTTTACATCTCAGTAAATTCTGTTTTAGTTTAGAATTTTTACTCTTATTTAGTTCTTAGCTTTATACTATAAAAATTCTCAGTGTTGCTCTAGCTCTTAATTAACCAATTAGTCAAATTTTATTTTAAGCTTTTACACCTGGCTTTCGTTTTTTAGTTATAGTACGTAATGAATTATTGGCTTATTCAATAGTGTAACTTCCCATTGATTTGTTGTATTTCTTGTGTTTTAGCTTTTCTTTTGAGCTTTTGCACCTAGCTTTTGTAATTTAGTGTTGGTCTTTAGTTAAACAACAATTTCTTTTCTTTTTATGTACTTTTCTTGTACTATTGTATATTGGTGGTAAAATAAATTATAATATTATAATTAAAAAAAAAAAAAAAAAAATTAAGTTTTCTATGATGGATTTCTCGTCTTTGCTTATCATCTTTCTGGTAGTCTCGTGTTATCTTCGTTTGCTTAAAGTGAGTATTAATTATTATCATGTCATTATCGATGAAAAATTTCAGTAGCTTCTTGCCATTATTGTTAATTATGTTTTCACCTTGTATTTCAATGACCACTGCATTTTGATGCTTCTCTTCCTGACCTTGCATTGAGATCACCTGCTATTATTAGCTTTCCTTCTTTACTTTCATATTTTTCATGTAAGCTCTCCCAAAATCTGTCCTTTTGTGCATTTCTTTCATTCTCATCGGGTCCATGTGCTATCTATATCTTTCCTATTCAACCCATTTCCACTTCCTGTATCCTTCCATTCAGACATTGCCATGTTTTTGGATTATTAACCGTTACGGTTGATTTCACTCATTCACCGTTTGTTTACTTGACTACTGTCTCGCAGTTATTTCCGCTTTAGTCGAATGCGGAAGCATGTGGTTTCTAACCTTGGGCCGGCGCACTAAGATTTTTGCACTTTTTGTTAGCGTAGAGTGAGCTAAGCGACATTTTGTTTTACGAGTGTATTTTACCGTTGATTCGTTGATGATGAGTATTTCCGCGGTCTTGGGTTTGAAAATTTCTGTGGTACCGCGACCTATTGGTATTTTCTTGGATGCACTCAAGGCGCCATGGAATTTGAGTTATATTCCGACGCCTTTTTTGGTGGATTTGATTAGTTTAGTTTACTTCTTTATCACTCCGAGGCGCTCGGCGTGTTTATGCCGAGGTAAATTAGTTTATGTTCGTTCATCCCGTCTGTTTTGTCAACGTAGCGAGTAGTTACTCTCTCCCCCCCATTGTCTTGAACGGTTACGCTATCGTGAAGAAACTTTTGGAAGCTCCATTACCATTTTCATCGCTTGACTTCATAGGCATCTCGCCGATTCCCCAGTGGAAAGGAATAAAAGCCCCCCTGCAGCGTCACTAGAGCGTTGGGCGAGCCTGCAATTCCCCCCCAGGACGTTGGAGGTCGGAGTAGAGCCGTTTGCGCTCGTATGGTTCACGGTACTGTACCCTTTTGAAATTAATTTGCTATCTACGAAGTGTAAATTTTCTTCTACACTTCGGTCACATTTGTGTGGTACTTTTTCGCATTATTGTCGGAGTTTTTTGGTTTGTTTTCGCACCTTCTGTGCTTTACGCGTGTTGCGTGATGTGTTAATTATGCATGCGCCACAATCTCGGGCGTTTATTTTTTTTGCATTACTTTTTGCTGCGTGTTTTACTATTACTTGTACGTGACTGCTTCTCAGTCCCACCTGTAAACGAACGTGTGGGATCCCTAGCGGACGGAATTTGTTTTTGGCGCGTTTTGCGCGGGTGATATTGTATTATGCTATAATTTTCTTTTTTTTTTATGAAACTAAAGAGTAACGCGGTTTTCCGCCCCTTTTTGTGATATTTTGCCTTGGTGTTCAAACCACCATTCACTTTTGTGGCTTGGCGAGACTTTTAATGACCACTAATTTTTCTTTATCGCCATTAAAGTTTATTTAAAGTGGCGGGTGTTTTTTTTTGTTTTGTTCTGATTTGTCTGTCTATCTATCCTTGTAATTTAACTTTTGCGTTCCGTACATAACTGGGGATTACACCTCGTCTCTCCTTCAGGAACGGATTTCTTAAGCACTGAACCGACTGGTAAGGGTGAATTTCTCTCCTGTTGGGGAGATTCCTTTGGTTGCAAGTTGTTGCGATCGTCAACAGGTGCCTCCTCCCCCCCCGCCCTTAGAGCGGTTACTTGTGCGAAACTGTTTACCCACGGCCTTCTCCACTGACACGGGACTTTGGTCGCAACATAAGCCCCAAACATCGGGTGATCCACGATAGGTTCGTTTCGACTTTTTTTTTATTATTCGCCATCAGGTAACCTGACGTACACACTCCACTGTGGGAGTAGTATGCGAGTAGTCCTATTTTTGCTTCGTGTTTCGTTTTACTTTGTTTTAGTTTAGGGTTTCGGTTTGTTCGGTCAGAGTGTGCGCGACATAACTTTCTCCTTCATTATCAGGTGTGCTACACCAGCTCTGGCCTTTTCCTTCTCGTCTACCCCTCCGTATATTAATTTTTCTCTTTACTTTCTCATATGCTTTTATTAAATTTTTGATTCAGTTAATCTGTAAAAGTTTTACGTTGTAATCAAATTCAGCACTTTAATAGTTTTTGAAAATATGTTACAGTTCATTTTCCATTAGTGTTCTAAACACACCATGTATATGCTTTGCGACCGTTCATTTTTCATATGTGTTTTAAACACCACCTGTATATGCACAGTCCGACGTTCCGGATTATTTTTGGAACGCGTCGTTCTACGTCTTGCGTTCGGAGTAGGAATGCATCGTAATTCGCCGGCGTAATTTCCGCAAAATTTCGTTCTAGCATATTACCATTAACAGAACCCTCAACTAAATAAGCAAATTCATTTTATATAAGTAATCCATCCTTATTTAAGGTCAAAATCGCGCGTATGTGAGGAGTTGGACAAATTTTAACGAAGTCCTACTTCACGGCGCGTATTATTCGTGATCCTTGCCCTTTCCGGCGATTGGTCCTCACTGTTGTCAAGCAGTTCCGCCAGTGGTAAAATTGAATGTGTCTCTCTCATTGGTATTCTTTTCTTTTCCGCCGATCGAGAAGTATACCGCCGTTTTCATTAAAATTTCGATCGTCTCGTGGATCACACGTTCTTTTGTTAACTGTTTGGTTGTGTGCCCGTTTCACCGAAGGGGTGAGAGTGCATGTGAACGGCTATTCGCCGAATTTGATTGATCCATTTGGGGGGACGAGAAAGCCGCATCCCTTTGCGACTTGTGGCAGCCTAGGTGATAACCCTGGGTGAGTTGTTACGAATTGTTTCTCTCAATTTGGCCCTCACGTTCGCTTTTCTTTTTTCGTTTGGAAGTGGAAGTTGTTTCTAACGTTAGTTATTTTGGCGTTAATCGTTGTCCGTGGTCCCGGATCATTTGTGGACTCGCTGCTTTACGCCGTTGAGTATTCTTTCCTCCGCCATCGCGTCTACGCCGTAACCCTGCTACGATGACCGGAAGGCTGGCCATCCACGGAAGTGCGTGACTGCCGACCACCTCTGCTATTGTCGACGGACATTTGATGCTGTGTAACAGGTCGGATCTATTTAATTATTATTATCAGTAGCAATATGCGTACGGTGTTTTCAAAATAGCCGCGATTGTGCACGAGATTTTGCGTATACTCATGTAACGACTCGAATGACGTCGTCATCGGCATTAGGATATGTAAAGAATCTTGTTTTCATATTAGTTTAATTAGATTTATGCGGAGTTCGAACTCGAAGATGTAGGATTCGTTTTGTTTTGTTTTGTTTTGTGTTTCTTTCTTGTGTCGGTTGTATTCATGTATACTTGCTGAGTAATCGCTTATTTTTCTTGTAAACGAAGAAATTTATTTGTGTTAGATAAATTGTTCGTGTTGTGGACGTAACGTGTTTTCTTAATTTTTCACTTCTCCCCGTTAATAAAAAAATTAAGTGGCGCCTATTTTGTTTTGGCCTTCGCGGTTTGGATTTGAACCCCCCCGTCCCACTAAAGTTAGCTGGCAACACCGGAATATTCCGCTCCGGTATATAAACTTCTGCCTATCGTCACAGGTAGGTAGCAAATAATTTTATTTTAACAAAATTGTTTGACATTATTATACAATTATTTAAATGGCAAGAACATAAAATGTAAAATATCATGAAAATTTATAACTTCTTTAACACACGCTAAAAATTTTATTCGGTTTTATCCAGAAGATGTTTAGTGGTTTTCACCTTGGAGTTACTGTCATTAAAAGCGAATTGTCCACGTGAACTACACTTATAATTATTTAAAATGCACTGTAAGTGAGAAAGGAAAATGTGTATTTCAGAAGATTTATTAAGATAAAATCACTTCAGTAAACAAGTCACGCACTCGCTCGAAACTTATGTAATTGTGTTTGCAAAACAGTCTTACAAAAACAACGATCACATGAATGGACGGCATCATCGAGAAAGAAAAAAATCGCCAAATTAACATATAAATATGTGTCCCCGGGCCATTTTTCTTTTTATGAGAATAAAGATCAGTGATGTCATCTCACGAACGCTCATAAATATTTAATATCACCATACCTTATCGAGTGCGTTGTGCCAATCCATTTCTTCCTGATGGATTAAACTCCAGCCTAGAAGAGAAAGCATCAATAGATGTAAAGAATTGATTAATTTTAATTGAGAGAAATTGATGAACAATAATGCATATAAAGATGAATTATTAACGTGCGTGCGTTGAATACATATCAGCAAGATAACAACTTCCTGGAAAAATCACCACAAACGATTCGGTATGTAATAGTCGGTGTTTACGGAAGCACGAATGGCCAGAAGACATTACATAATATGTATAAATAACGAAAAAAAATACATTATTATTCCATAAAACTACGTATTCAAAGTGCAATTAAATTAATTTTCTTGTTCTACAGCTTTTTCGCAGTACTAATACTTGTCTTTGGATTCTATGAGATCTCATCAAACCAAATCACAAATCATTTTTCCCTTTACATTTTTTAATTCAAGCACTATCAGCTGATTAAAGATTTAGTTGAAACCTTCCGCTGTTATTGGATCAATATTTCTTATTTTCTATCAGTGTATTCAGGTTCAATTAATTTAATTAATTATTCAAACGAAATGTTCCTCTTTACATGATGCGTGGCAAGTCTGGGAACAACCGCGAGAGTATATAATTAGTTCTCAATTAATTATTCGTGCATAAAATAATCGTGGCGCCTAAGGTAAGGTTTTAATTGACTTTGAAAAATACATTTTACTACAAGGTTAAAAAGTTAATTCAATATCGGACATTAGACAGTTAGGGAGATATTCAAGAATAATTTTGCAATTCATGCCATTTTATGTAAATATTGTGGTTTATGTTGAAGATTTAAACTCTAATTCAAAATTAATCTGCATTCTGTGTTTAATTTATTAGCAATTGCTAAATAAATTAGTTTTTCTTCTAGTAAAGTTGCCTGTATAGGTGCATCTGAAAATATACTGACCGACACAAAAAGTGGCCGCACTATAAATTTTGTAATAAAAGTGGACTAATTTTTTGGGATTTATTAGATAATAAACACTTTACTAGCCAGCTATTTTAAACGTCGTTGGTGATATGCGCACTTTTCTACGTACGTTTCTACTTTCCTTACGAAAGTAGATCCTGTATACAAAAAAAAAACACTGAGACTTTGTAAGTTTTTCTACAAATTTTTTATATTTAATAACCCTGTTCTAAAATTGAGGACGGATTTTATGTTTTTTCTATAACTTCAGATACCATAAAACTCGGGGCGAAATAAAACTGAAACACGTCTACGTTAAAATTTACGGTAGTTCAGGGAGACCCATAAAATCAGTTCGCGATTGTCGTGCTCAAAGAATTTTATTTTCGAAACCCGGCCATTAAATTAACGGCGCTACTTTTTTCCCCCTCCCGAAGCGGCGCGCCTCATTCATAAGCGGCGATCTTGAATTAATAAATACGCGCTTCTTAATTAAGCTTAATTAAATATTTAATTTAGAAGCATTTCGTTTTGCGCTGTTGTTTTACTTGCTTCCCCGAGAAGTAGATATCCCCATTTCCGTTTAGACGTTCTACCGTTTCGTCGACCTTGACTTTAAGGTCACGTGAAACTAGTTTACGAAAAATCGCCCGTAACCCAGCTACAGGATGTAATCGCGGTCGATAAGTTATTGCGCTGGTTATAAGCTATTGACGTGGATGGTGAGAGTCCATTTTAAATTATCGAGATACCTATCAATAAAACAAGTACAATCGAAGAACAGATTTATGTATTTCAATCTGAACCCTTGTTGATTATATCAACCAGTATCTTGTAAATTGAATTGGCTTCCGGTTGGAACCGAATCAGGATAATTTCTACTGCCAACGTTTCGCTCTTCATTGCAGAAGAACTTCCTCAGGTTGCTGCTGCTTGTGGTGGCAGCAGCAATACGACCAAAGCAATGTGGAAAGTAATTGATAGGGTAACAAGAAACGGAAATCCACTTTTGTCAATAAATTCAATGATTCCTTTGCTTCTGTTGTTGAGAATACTTTAGATTCAACTGATAAACCTATTGATTATGATTTTCTTTTCATCAACATCCCCATGCAAAGTCGATCCTAGTTTTCCTCTATTGTTACTGAAAGTGAAGTCTTAGTTGCCATTAGCAAATTAAAAAATTCTCTCTCCAGTGGAGTTGATGAAGTCTCGAATATACTTATTAAATCCTGTAAGTACCTTATTGTAAGACCTCTTACTTTTATCTTTTCACTCGGGCGTTTTCCCTGATCGTTTGAAACTTGGTCTTAACAAACCTATTTATAAAAAAGGATACAGTAATTTGATATCGAATTATAGACCTGTTATCATCTTTCTCAAACATTTTTGAATATATTATTAATTAGTTTCGTTAATTTGAACAACATAGTGTCATGAGGGATTAGGACACCGACTCTGCGCTCTTTCAATTCATTAATAAAGTTTTCGGTGGGTGCTACACATCAAAAACATCCTGTACTCGGGCGTTTCATAGATCTGACAAAAGCTTTTGACTGCGTTGACCACAATCCGCTTCTGGAAAAAATGCTTCAGTATGAAAATTTCTACTTCCTACTTGGCCAATCGTAAACAGAAAGTCGTGATTAATAATAATTTTTCAGAAGTTGCTGATGTCAGTTTTGGCGTACCTCAGGGATCTATCCT
The DNA here is from genome assembly GCA_958336345.1 of Dorcus parallelipipedus. Lineage (NCBI taxonomy): Eukaryota > Metazoa > Arthropoda > Insecta > Coleoptera > Lucanidae > Dorcus > Dorcus parallelipipedus. The sequence continues at coordinate 8,465,829 of OY284476.1, forward strand.
TGGTCCTACCTCATTTATAGGATTTATTAACGATCTGGGACACTTTCTACGGGATATAAATTGCACTTTGATGTCCTACGCTGATGACACTAACATTATGGCAACTGGTAACAGTTTTCCCGATTTATTAAAACGAATTAAAAGAAACCATGACCGTTTTTGAAAGCACAAGGCGATCATCTGGTCAGTTATACAACTAGTTGTTTTTCCGACATCACCGGTCAATGTTCTTCACTGCGACCGTTCCCCGGCGATGTCGTACTGCTGGTGAAGTACAATATAACCGGCAAGTCGACCAGACCGGTCATCTCGACGATCTCTACACTTCGCCGCGTCAAAGTCGAGGTACTGCCAAACTACATCTGTCAAGATATCGCCATCTACAGGTCGATATTATCTCTGGCAAATTATCGCCTTTCCAAGAACGATATTCCACAGTCAACCCTTATCAAACATCCACTACATTTCATTAATAACACTCGCGAGCCCGTACGCCTAATTAGCGCATTTTACCAACACACGTTTACCCTACTGCATCTACGTGGAGAGACTGCCGCTATGTTTTTTCCATGCCTCTGCCTGAGACGCACCCCGTATCATATTACCAAACCATAAGATAAAATAAACAAACATGCTCGTGTTTTACGGATATATTGAAAATGCGTAAACTTTTCTAAATTCTAAACTTGATAAAATATACAACGACTACATCCTCCATATCTATGTCACACTTACGTTATGTTATTCTAAGAATAATGCTTATCCGACGATTGACGTTTACATTGACACAAAAAATTATTTTAATTCCTCCCTGTGTTTCATGCGCTCATCTTCATTGCAGATTAGGTTTCATTATTATTTATTATTACTGACAAAAAAATGATTTAAATGCAGGAAAGGATGTTCAGTTTAATTTTAAAAACTGCCATTTTTTTAATTTTCAAAGGTATTTTATTTAGTTATCTTTCATAAATTTCTCATAACAATAATAAAATAATAAATCTTGTTTCAAAAATTATGTTCGTTTCGAAATATTTTTAAATTTGTTAATCTCTCTTTCCTTGATTTTTTAATTCGTTATTTAAAATGTAGGTACACACTTTTTGCTTGCTAGTGTGAATTAAAAAAGAAAATCAAAGCTTGGATAATAAAACTGGGGAAATAATTTTAAAATTTAGGACGCATTAAGTGAAAGTAATACCTTCTTAGTAAAGAAAACAATGAACTATTAAATAGCCTCTAGAAAGCAGAATATATTACTCTACAATTACAGTTATTCGGAATTTTAAGAAAATTGTGCGTAATTTCAGAACAATGAACATTTAATAAAATATTTTCCTATTGACTTCACTAACCTGTTCAAATTTATAAAGGAAACTACATACTATAACATTTCCATAAACTTTCATTCTCAGTAGTTCTATTCTATACAGGGTGACTGTTAACTAACCCTACAAAATGAAACCACGGTAAGAAGCTATGTCCGAGAGTATGGGAAAAATATTAAAAAATTATTCCTACTAGTTTTCAAGAAATAATTTATCAAAAATTAGCTTCAAGAAAAGTTAAAAAGTCGAGGAGCAGACGAACGTAATAAATGCTGTCATAAAAGTTTTTTTTTATAGTTGTTATAAAAGTTTTTTTATAGTTTTATGATACGGCGACGTGGCTTCGTGAACTTGACCTTTAAGTGAAATTTCACAACTCCGTTTTTAGGTCAACGCCCGACGTGAAATACGAACTCGAAAGTATTTACTTGACAAATGCACGCAGCAAATTACTTGAACTAGATTATTCCACACAAAGGATAACAACGGCCATACTTTTAACATCGGCTCTGACAGGTAAACAAATAAATCAGTAAACTCATTCGTAATCTGTTTCGAATGCTAATTATTATAATGTCGCTTTGTGTGCGAGGAATTATTAACACAAATCTATTGAAAGTTTAGCAAATTCAAGACGCGTTTAAAACTCCGCCTACCGTGTTTTTGACGCACTGGTTGTAAATCTTTCCTCGTCCTACCGTACGTAGCATTCACTTCCCTTTCAATTAAATTCTTAATTAATTACATATAAACAGTTCCTTAGAGTGTTTTAAACATGATCCCGTAATCTATTACATTCATTCACGTACGTGATTTAAACATGATCCCGTAATCTATTACATTCATTCACGTACGTGATTTAATTCGAAACTGTACGCGCATATCACCAACGACGTTTAAAACAGTTGCACATAAATAAACAAAAAAATTTGTCGGCGGTGAACTTCATGTCTAATAAATCGTATCACATTTTCTGAGGAAACCGACACTTTTAAGCGACTCCTTGCAAATGTAATCAAGTAAACCGTGGCAATAATTATTTATTACCAAATAGTATTACGCATAATACTAGCGACGTGCGACGTTTAAAACAACATATTGTATCTTAATAGTTTTATTGTCTCCGTGCGATAACGAGACCCCTGCGATCACCATATTTAAATCCTTGCAATTTTTTTTGTGGACGAAACGGCTGGTACGTTCCGCTCTAGTAAATAATCCGCACGAATTAACAAACAATTATTTACACAATTATTTGCGAGTTTATTATTCGTATTTCATACGCAATTCCAGTTATTTTAGAAATTACTAATAATTGCGTTGCGTAAAAGAATCTTGCGTTCTCCAGCTGTTAAACGCGTAAACGTGTGTCAAGGTCACATTGTGTGCAATCGAGTAGTCAATAAAAAACTTTATAGTCCTTTTATACTGCCGCATGTATAGAACGTGGCACTATATTTCGTACGCAGTGCCGGAGCTTGATTTTGGGGTACTTTTTTAATTAATTATTGCGTTTACAAGAATTTTTTAAACATTTTTCCCCGTAATCTGTGACATAGATTCTTTTATGCGTTTTTTTGTCGGTACAATTGTCATTCATCCTGTATTGTAAAACGACCTCCACGTGCAAGTTGAAATGAGTTGAAGGTACAGTTTCTTTTCAACAAATTGTATATCCAACCCAAGTTGATTTGAACGTTCCAAGTAGATAATTAAAGCAACTATCTGTAAAGTATTTTGTTTGCAAACATAAATCAATCGGTTATAAAGTTTGTATTAAAAGAGGTCGTTACAAAATTGATGTAAATAATTCTTTTCTGTTTACGATTGATTGCTTCATTCTCTTCGGAATGTAGATACCGTTTGTGTGTCGTTTAGGACTTATATTTCCAAGCATAAATGTACAAAATTATAAGTGCCATTTTTGAAACGCAGTTGATCATAAAAAATAGGTATACAACATACATATTTTGGTCTGTCAATCATTATTCATTCTGAGGTCAAGCTTAGCGGTAACAAAGTACAAAGTATCTGCTCTTTGGAACTAGAAGGCGATCGAATTAAGAAAAAATTCTTTTACCTTGAATAAATTAATTATACGAAATGATTCACGGAAATTAATTGCACTAATTTCTGAATTAATATAAATAATTTAAACAATGAAGGAAAAACTAGAATATTTTTGGTGCAATTCTTTATTCACTGAAAATGTGTGCAAATTATTGTCAAAAAATAGCGAATCTAATATAATTACATGACTCTTAATCTCATCCAAGCTTTTTTTTATTACAAATTTAAATTTGCAATTATAATTTTCGCTCGAAAAGTGTTTTTGTTGTTAGATTCTTTTATTTAGTCAAAAACAAATGACTCAGCCGATCTTTACTACGTTCGTCATCGCATAAATCGCAATTTTCGGTATTTTTCCAAATTAATATTCCGTCAGTGGGCCATTCATTTACATTAATAGTTTGAAATAAATTCGCAGTCACGTTTATTTATATTTGCTTTCAGCGATACAAAGAGTTGACCTTAGGGCAGAAATTGAGCATTTGCGTTTGAAAACGAACGTTTCCATTAGATCAAAATTCGAATGGAACTTCACACTTTCAAGCATTATGCTTGTTAATTTGAGTAAAGTGTTAATAAGGAAGCCTTTTCGGTAAAATAAAAACGCACATAAATTTTCACACATTTTAATTTATTATGGAATACGTAATAAGGCAAAAACGCTTCTGGAATACAGAAATTTGTCAGAGAATAAAAATTTCCGCTCGTGTGTCCGCGCTATTTCGAGGTTTTATCGATTAAAAAAAAAACGACGTTTTATGTTATTTAATCCAAAAATATACAATAAAAGCTAGGTCTGCGTTAATCGACTTTCATGTCTTCCTCTCGATTTAATTGTTTGCTCAAAGTGATTTATCGCGATTTTTAGCCGAATTTATTCTGACAGTTTAATTTAGCGTAATGGCCGAAAGACAGTAATTTCGTAATTAAAACGGAATTGGATTATGGTCGGTTGAGCAGAAGTGACGCATATTTTACGATAAGAGAAGATGACAGTATTATTTGATTTTTTTTGACACAGTGTTGTCGTTGTATAATTTATCAAGTTTAGAATTTAAAGAAAGTTTACGCATTTTCAATGTATCCGTAAAACACGTGTTCATTTCATCTTATGGTTTGGAATATGATACGGGGTGCGTCTCAGGTAGATGGATGCAAGGGAAAAAAGGATGCTAGCGCTCAGTCTCCGGCGGCGGTCCTTGAGGGCTAAACGTGGTGATAATGTTGCGCTAATTACGCAGACGGGCTCGCGAGAGTTTCAATGAATTGCAATGACATGTGATGAAGGGTTATCGCTCTTTATTCGCCCATAAATGGGAGAGAGTAGGGGATCATTCCACCTGCATACAGCATTTGACCGTATCCGCTGCTGCAGAGGCGTGAGTAGTAGATGCCGGAAACACAACAACTAGTTATATGTCTGACCAGGTGATTGCATTGCGCTTTCCAAAAGAGGTCATGACTGTGGCCAGTGCAGCAAACACTGTGGAAGTCAGTTAGCACCAATGATTCTGAGAACGTATGCTCGGAAGGCAAGGTATGCTAATATCCACCTGGGGTTCGTCTTTATGCATGCGAAGTACGAAGATGGACATTCGAGGATACCTTCTCCGTGAATTCGCATCCCAACAGGGAGCTTCCGCATCTAGAGTCACCGCTGGAGGGGCGGGGCCGGGAGAGGGCCCCGGTGAGTAAATAAGTCCTATAGTCTTGAGTAGATACTCGTAAATGGTCATTTGTAATTTTGCATGACATCCTTATCGAATCGGAAAGCGAAGCCCAGATGTTAAGACATTTACCCTCAGCTCCGCAGTGGTCGAGAAAGAGAGAAAGAAAGCAGGGAAAGAGAGATCTAACCAAAGGGTGAGTGAATGTTTATTGTATCCAATTTTAAGACGTACATAGACACACTTACATGTTAATGTCATTAATAAAAGTATTGCACCTAATCAATTATTTGATGCAGTGTTTATATGTACAGGGTGCACTTTTAAATACGTTTCTCTTGCGATTTGGTCATCAAACGTAGTAACCATATTTCAAAGACGTATACTGAAAGGAAAGAAACTTTTGTTAACCAATATACATACATTCAAGTTAGTCGAAGTGTAAACTGCAAAGTAAATACATATCATTTTTAACGTCGCAAAGAAGTAAAGTTCGCCATAAACCTGTACAGGTTTTACGGCGCGGCGCGTTGTCGTTTATACTTGAAAGTATTTGTTATTCAACGCGGACATGGTTGTTTTAGAAAGAGATGGGCATTTATTCGAATCACGAGACTTGAGATAAAGGACGTTCGTCACTCCTATTTCTAATAATGGATTACAGAGAATCTAGTTTCAAACGTGTTTTATTGCGATTTTATTCAAATAGCGTGTTTTTCACTTAACGACCGCGATCGTTTCCTATCCGATCGAAAATAGCATCGGCGTTTAAACTTGGAAAAATATAACGGCTCGCCGCTTTTTATGCGGTTACATATGTCTCAGATGTTTAAATGACTGTTAAATAGAAATTTATGTCGCTGATCTCCATTACTACGTTATTTATGTATTCGTTAAACAAAAAGAAGATGAAAATCAAATTTAAATATAAATTTATTTAAACAGGGATATCCACATAAACCGTTCGTTAAAAGTTTTCAAGGTTCCAAAAATATCTTATAACTGAAAAACTGTTAACGTTAGGTATAGGGAATGCTAGTATAGTTCGACACAGCATTTAATTCCACATACGATGGTGTATTAAAATATTGGTCGTTCCATTTGAAAAAGAGTATTTTTCTGTGTTTGAATATCTTCGAGGGGAGCGGTGCGTTTTAGACACCCTGTAGTTTAATAGATTATGCTGATGGAATTTTTAAGAACCTTAAAGCTTCAACTACAATATTTAGCTATTACAAATAAAACTGCTTCAACAACAGCTGTGTTATAATTTTTTGAAAATCAGATTGCAGAATCCAAATTTCTAAGAAAATTCAAAATATCTCAAAAATGATGCATTTTAGAGATAGGGAAATGTATTGCAATTTAACATATTTTTACATGTAGAATTCAAAAACGTGACAAAAATATAGCATTCCATTTAAAATAAGCGAGTTGATAGCGACTTCCGGTACAATCGGAAGTGACACAAAGACAATTTTATTTTATTTAAAGAGATCTCTACGGAAAACCCTTGCTCCTTAAATTTCAAATATCTACGTGAACTGCAACCTTGAAAATTTATAACGAACGTTTTATGTGGATATCCCTGTATAGGGAAACCATAATAACTGCAAATAGTCGAAATTCATAAAATTAATAACAAGCGAATAATTTTGAATTCCAGAAGTTTTTATTTAAAATGTTCTCGGAAAAGATAGTAAAAAAAAGTATCGAAAAGTTTCACTCTAACATTTAAGTTCAAAGCATACCCCCTTAAAAAATTAAATGTGTTCATCATTTACCAGATATTTTAAAATGAGATCTATGATTAGCTCAAAATTAAGCGAGAAAGGTTAGACATAAATATTCTATTTATTTATATAAAATACAGGGTGACTGACAATTGTTTCGCCAAAAAAAAAGGTTTCCGAGAGTATGGGAAAAACTGGATTAAATTGTTCTTCGTATTGCCATAAGCATTATTTTTACTTCGTAAGACGGAATAACACAGATGATTTTTTAATAGATGAAACTGTTGTCACTTTGTCTTTGAGAAGTCGCCATCAACTTTCTTATTTTAAATGTGATGCTATACTTTTTATCGCAAATTCTGATTCTGCACGTGATTTTAAATAAAAAAAGGTTAAGACTTCCGTATACCTAAATGTAACCGATTTTGAGATATCTTCAAATTTATTAAAAAAATTGTTTTGATGACGTTTCATTTAAGACAATGTATTTACGCCAATTTCAAATTTAAAGATTGAAGTGACATGTCGTTTAAAAGTATAATGTTCAGACTTTCAAATCATATCCTAATTATCCCTGAAAAATTCATAGGGTGGTCACAATATGGTGTCGAAGATCATTATGTTTAACTGCCCAAAACTCAATGTTCGTAAATGGAACACCCTGTATATTTTTATATCATGAGATGCAGAATCAAATTCTACATCGTAACATTTACATTTCTCGTAATCGGTAAATAGTCCGCATGTTTTTGAACGAGTGCCAGAGAACATGATAAAACGGGTCATTGGCGATTTCAGTAAACTGCTCTCCCTCTGGTGGTCATAACTGGAACTGCCACAGACAAGTAATGGACAATGTTTTGTATTTATTTACGTTAGATTACAGCTTAATTCGTTTTATCTGACCGATCGATAACGTTCATTCTCTTTCTTTTTTCCTTGGCGTAACTATTGTCAGTCACCCTGTATGAATGTCAAACAATTTAGAGGTGACTGACGAAAAGTTATTGATTCAAAATTAAATTTTCATAGAAACCGAAGTTTTGATTTGTCCGGTTATCTTCAGCCCATACCCATTTCCTTGCCTACTGTAATCGTAATAAGCGATGTAAAAGAGCGCAAAATTGTAGTTTTGGACTGTGCTTTGTAACTATCCATATCCTAAAAAGATCGCAGTCGGCTTATATTCTTTGATGCCGACTGTTTTCGTATCCAAAGCACCCTTATCAAAACTTGCTGCCTCCGCTAATTTTCGCAGATTGTTTGCATCTTAACTAAACGTTTCATCCTCCAATCAATTTCTCGTTGTGAAATCGATACTAGCTGAAAATATAATTTGATTTGGTGGATAATATTCCTGTAATAGAATCTATTAATCATTGTAGGTAATTTATGTGTCCGTCAAGATTCGGAAAAAAATGATTCCTGATCATGTGCATCGGTTTTGGACACAAAGAAGCTAGTAATAATACAAATCTTGCTTCCATATAATCTGCTCTAGTTCCACATTTAACTTGGTATTGTAATTCAAATCGCCAACTAATTGTCCTAAGATTTGGTTAGTTTATAAAACTTAAACTAAAATCACTGCACAGTACGTATAAAATATCTTGCTACCTACCTGAAGCACAGCAAATTGTGCAAGTAACATCAATGTTCTCCAGCACCGCAATGTTCTTCAAACTCTTGGAGAAGGGAGGGTTCAAGGAAACTCCAAAAGCAAAGGCTGGACAAATTAAATAAAATAAAAGCCACCACCTGAGTACATATGTTTTAATTGTACTGCTCAAAGAATGTAATAATAAGAAAATAAGTAATTAATTAACAAGTAGCGAGTATGACCCAGAAGGGTCCAGAAGGCGTCCCAATAAGTTGAACAAAAAAAGAAAATGAAAATAAAGCACTTTGTCATCAACCTAAAGAGTAAGTTGAATTTTGTCCGATAAACAGATCTGCTTTTCGTTTACAGCAAAAGCTTAAAATGAAAATTACTTGAATAAAAATGACAACGCCGCGTTTAGGTGAAGCAACCAAGTAAGCAAATAAAAATAATTCCGTCTTGTTAGACCAAATCCACGTTTAGACAACAGCTGTCACTAGTGAGAGAGCGCCCTCCATCGGATGTATTACGCCACAAAGTGGCGTCACGTCTGCAGGTCAGGTCCAATTTTCCCAGACGAGGGGTGGACCGTGATGCCCAGGACTTCTAGCAATTAAAAACTCCGATTACGGTTTTTCTTCCACCCGAAAGGATCGTTGATACATACGCATAAAATTGCCGATGAGACCTACCTGTTCTTTGTCCCAGAAACAGGCCTTAGAGAAGCTTAACAAAGAGCTTGAAATTTTACTCGGCGTACGCTTAAACAAATCTCGGAGTAAATTCCGTTTCAGGCTTCGATCAAAAGATTCACATGAAAGGAAGCACAAAGATCGTAATCACATACACACAATAGATACGCACGTCGAGAAATCTGACGATCGGCACATAGGCCAAATTGAACTCTTGCTTCCCGCACAGATACAGGGCGACCGGCAAATGTTGTGAATAACTTAAATGAATTTTTCAACCGTAACAAACTTCTATCATTTTTTTATTCCGAAAATGAAGTTGATCCTGACAGGGTGGAATTATGCATGATTCAAACTAAGCAGTATAGTTTTTGGAAATAGTCTGCTCTACCCCTTTCGTGAAGGGGAAATGAAAATATTTCATTTATATATCTATCTAATAATGCTATTTTACGCAGAATTAAGTTTTGCCATTTTTTAATGTAATATAACCTATCGCAAAACCTAATGGCTCGTGAGATAATTACGAATTTCTTATTGAGTTAGTGTAAGGCGTACTACGTCAAAAATATATTACATTATCTATGTTAGATGATAGGAGAGCATGGGGTAATGAGAGCCTTCTGGCAATAAGAGCCAGCCTGGTTTAGGTATAACTAACAAACGAAAAAGATTCAAATTTGGTGAAGCAGTACCCCTTCCCGCCCAGGACGCATGGAATATCCATTTATCGCAAAAAACAATGCGTAGTAATAACAGTACGCACTTGTTTCAAATTAATACTTGTGTTGTTATTTTTTGTAATTTTTAATCGAGAAAGTAAGTAGTCAGATACTATTTTTTGAACAAGCTTTGATTTCATATTACTAGGTTGGTAATATATTTTATGTTTCTAATATTTGGTTTCTCGTTTATCTATGCTTTTTTTTTCTAATCCTAAAATAAATGCTGTCTGGGGTAATTATTACCCACAGGTGACTCTTATTATCCCTGATATTATAAAAGTATGTTTGTTGATGAAGATGTCGAGGAAAACAACTGTAAACTAATTGGAGATACGATTTTTTCACCTAATACCTCAACATGTAAGTTAAAGAACTTTTATTATCGTTTTCGTACTTTTCTCAGTATTACACTTTATGTTGTGTTATGAAAGAAAAGCAGTTATTTGTTAAAATAAGTTTATTTAGGCAGCAGTCGGTTTGCTTTCTTTCATGGTTCTCGTTACCCCAACATGTGGGCAGTAAGAGTCAACTCCATTTTTATTTTAAGTGAATATAGTATAATTTCTGTTAATGACAGGAATGATATAGTTACGTCATTTTAATGGCTTTTCCTTATACGAAACAGCATGAAATTGTTGAAAGAGTACACTTTATATTTTTCAAAATATATTGACTTTTCTTTAAGTGGCTCTCATTACCCCCGTCTCCGCTAGATATAGGGTGTTCCATTTGAAGAAATTGAAATATTTTCTTTCCACGTACAACACAGGTATTTTCTAATACTCTAATGCTTAGTTAGAACCAATCACAACCGCATCTTAAATGTATCATGCCTTCAAATAACTTCAAATGAAACTTGAATTTTTTAGCTATTTTCAGAATGCCACACTCGATGGATACGCGGTATATTTCTGGATTAAATAAATAATGTGGCTAATTATTACATGAATAATTAATAAGTTAAAAGTAATTAAAATGATTGAAAAAAAATTACGAAGTAAAATAAATTTCAACGCTGCATATTTACGTCGGCGATAATATCAGCCATAAAATCTACTACCGCTAAATAGTAATTATTATATTATGTAAAAACGCTCAGGTATTATTATCTTTATTACTTCTGCATACTGTAACGTCTAGGTATGAGGTCACGCCATTGTCATCAAACTCCCGCATACATTTCTTTTTTCAAATATACCGGCGCTAAACACACAAATTTTACAAAAAAATAATATAATAAAGTCATAAAAGATCGGTCACTAATAAGATAATTAAACATAATACGTAATGAAAGCCAAGGACGTGTTTTAGTTGTCTGCCAAACTAACACATGAAAAAAGGGAGAGTATACATACACGTGTATCGGGTCTTCAACGAAAAAACAACCTCTGGTCAGTCTAGTCAGTTTATAATTAATTAAGAAATTAATTAAACGAAGAACGATTTATAACCAGTGCACCAAAACCACAGGACGTGGAGTTGTAAATGCGTCTTGAATTTGTTAATCTTTTAATAGATTCCTCACACCCAAAACGAAATCATAACACTTAACATTCGAAACAGGTTACGAATGAGTTTACTGATTTATTTGTTTACCTGTCAGAGCCGGTGTTCAAAGTGTGGCCGTTGTTATCTTTGCGTGGAATAATCTACTTCAGGTAATTTGCTGCGTGCATCTGTCGAGTAAATACTTTCGAGTTCGTATTTCACGTCGGGCGTTGACCTAAAAGCGAAGTTGTGAAACATTTCCCATACTCTCGGACATCGCTTCTTATTGTAGTTTCATTTTGTCGGGTTAATTAACAGTCACCCTGTATGTATCTAAGTAATTCAGTTTGAGAAAGCGATTTGTTGCCTTATTTTTTCTGGAAAATGCGTATGACTCAGAATCACGAGAACAGATTCTATGTAATTATATGTAAATGTTAGTAAAACGACTTGTAAATTATTACCTACAGTACAGATATATCCATAGATAATTTATTCTAACAATTCAAAGCAACATTATTTTAATAGTGTGTGGTCTATTGATGAATTGCACGAAATTTCACTTCGTATCTTCTTCAGTGAAGGTGCCTTTGTACAAAGATAACTGAACATAACTTATCTCTTATTACGTAGCAAATAAGTAGCGTCAATAGCTGAATAATAATTACAAGAAATTGCAAACAGTTTTTGTTTTTCTTGAGTAATTATTGCATTCGCACTAATAAGAGATTTCTCATTCTCATTATAACTGCACGTAAAGTTAGCATTACCGATTTTAGCCAACATTTTAGAGTTTTACTTATTTATTTAGTACTTATGCAAGTTTCAGAGCTTATCTAACATTGATATTTGCACTGATATAAAAAGTTTTGAGATGTTATAATGACTAATAAGGAAACCTATAAAACATAAATAACAGTAAATACGTGATGCTAAAACTCAAAACTTATTATTCCCTATGACAAACTTGAAAGTATAATTGCCAGAATAATTAGCGTAGTTTTCTACTACGTAAATATCACGGTATTCTAATTCACCAAAAAAACCAAACAAAACTGCAAAAACCATCAATCAGCTTAGCAAAGCTTCTAATTCGGAACGCAAACAGTTCTGCAGAACAAATTCGAATGAGTACGTTTCAGACGTACTGCAAAGTGCAACAGAAAGAAAAAAGTACGACGACGTCGTCCTGTGGAAGTTCTAACCCTGGCGAATGTTTACAGTTTCATTTATCTGTTTCCTGCAGTGACATCATGTCTGCCAACATGTGTGATTCCTTTTTTAGCGCAGGTAAAATAACAGGAAACAAGATGCAGAAGTTTTTATACAAGGTGATTCTTAATTGCTCAGATCGAAACAAATCAGTAAAAGAGTCAATATCAAAAATTATCAAAGTATTCGTATCCAAACATTATTACATTATATCGAGTGTTTTTTAAAATCTGACGTCGAAGTTGGACATATCAAAGTATTTTTCTGCACATACCATAAGTTTTGAAACCTCTGTCACTGTCTGGTGCTTTGTTTTGAAAATAAAATTGGATTTCTTTTCGAATAAAATCGTGTTTTCGTCATTTTGATATTTTGATGGTTCACAATAAAATGTTCATGGCCAACTTCGACGTCAGATTTAAAAAAACACCGTTTATTTCTTGTAACTAAGATTTTGAAGCAGAATTTAATCTTTTTTATTAAGTATACTTTCTTGAAAGATAGAACGAATTACATGCAGATAAAAAAACTATTTATAATTGCATCAAACGCAGCTGGATAATTTTGCATAATGTAAAATTATAATTCGTTAAATGAAAAATCTCATACAGATTAAATATGAAGAAGAAGCAACCGTTTTTTTGAAAGTCTTAATTAGTAATAAATCATTGCCAGACGGTCACACGTTTTTGGTATTCAAGAGAATGTAACTGCTGTCGGAGGAGAATATAAAATTTTGTGTATATTTAAATAATGATGTAACGTAAATAATATGTATTTCATATTTACAGTGGATAAACACTTAATTCAATCCGCTCGAAGTTCTTCGATACTTTCAAATTATTTATTGAGGAAAAATACTTTTGCTTCTATTACTAAACATATTTGACAATATTTTATTAAACAGAATTAATATTTTGTACTTATGAATCTATATGAATAATTATAATGGAAAGCTAGGAATTTTTTTACAAATATTGACTTTCCTACTCTGCACAGCCTACCTTTTCGGAAACTATATTCTTCGTTCTTTTAAGTAATACATTTTTCTTACCTAAATAAACGGGGATTCAAACGACTTGCTAACTTCCATTTCAATTCACGCAAATTATGCTTCGCTTTCAACGTTACTCTTTATGAAAATCTAAAAATCATTCAATAACCAGACCGGACTAAATGTGTCTCATCGCATCATCTGAGGCGACATTTTATGAGGCAATAAAACAATAAACCGATTCTTTCGACGAAGGTTAAAGTAGGTTGGACCTCATCTACCGCTTGTTTTAAAAGCACACGATTCTCTTTTCCCTTCGGTTTTCTCAAAATCTATTCGTTAAAAAAAAGCGTATACGAAACTTTTACTCTATTTCTTTTGTCGATATCTACCGACATACCGAGTTTGGTTCATCGTCATTGAAACAGCCTGTATATTGGTATTGCTTATAACAATAGTTGTCCACGTTGGTTCAATTCAAGAAATAAAACGTTCTATATTTATTTAAAGAAGATTTCAGATTTCTTATACTTCTTATACTTAGCATATTTGCCATCATATTATAATGAGTTCTTTTTATAGAAGCACTTAAAAATAAAAGTTGTTTGTTTCAGTGTTACATGAAATTAAAAAATAAGATAATCATAAGCTTAGAAAAAGTAAATAATTTTCGGATTATCTAGTGAATGTCAGAGGTTAAGCAACAGAAAAATTGCATTAAGACGCAATTGTACCTACTGCAAATAGTAATAAAATATTATTTTACCGATAGATAAACATTCAAGTCAGGTCATTGAAAATTTACATTAGCTTGTTCGGAAACAACAACTTATACCAGAAACAGACTTTGTTCTTTCTTTTTTTTTCGGCAAATAAAATTAAATGTTGTCTCATCCAGCTACCTTCTTGGCAGATTTACTCACACTCACAATCAGATAGATTCAGTTACAAAACCCATCGTCTTAGTCACTTAATGGAATAAAATAATTCGCTAGATCCAGTTCATAATTAGAATTCGCAGTGACACACATGAATCACTAATCTGTAGACCGGTTTATTTCAATTACCCGTATTCTAAGAACAAGATCAAAATACTCGTCCATTACTAATCTACATATTGTACATTCATAAATGTACAATGTACACTCGCGAGCAACAAAAAAAGTGCTTGTCAATGTCATTCAAATATTTGATGGAATCGTGCCAATTAAAAGCGGGAGTGTTACGATTTTAATCCATTTGACAAAGTGAACATATGACACAGGGTCACTGTACGAGGGAGTATTGATAAGTACTTAGCCTACCATATAAACCGCCGCATTATTCCAAAAGAAAATTTTATTTATTCAATGTAATCTCATTTAAGACTTACACATTTTGTAGAAGGTTCACGAAGCAACTCAAAGCCTTTTAAAAAATTCCTTTTCTTGGCGGAAAACCCCTTCTCCATAGCTCATACGACTTCAAATGTTTTTTGACGTTTGGGAACAAATAATAGTCTGACGATGCAAAATCCGGAGAATGG
Source organism: Dorcus parallelipipedus (assembly GCA_958336345.1). Taxonomy (NCBI): domain Eukaryota; kingdom Metazoa; phylum Arthropoda; class Insecta; order Coleoptera; family Lucanidae; genus Dorcus; species Dorcus parallelipipedus. The sequence continues at coordinate 8,480,863 of OY284476.1, forward strand.
GGAGGAGTGGTCAACCAATTCACAATCAGTTTCGTCAATTTCTTGCAGTGCAATCAATGACTTGTGAGCAGGCACGTTGTCTTGCAAAAAAACACAACTTTATCAAGTTTTCGGCGACGTTTTTCCACAACTTTCTTACGTAGTTTACTAACAACTCAGTATAGGAGTTTGCAGCTAAGCGTTCGCCACCTGGTGTCTACTAAACAAATCCTTGTAAGCTACATAACATTTCGTGTTTTGGCGCCGATCCTGAGTGTATGATGTATCAGGATTGTGTTATACGTGATATTTACATTAAATTAGCTTACACAGGTTTAGATTTATCCACGGTAGTGCTGCGATCTTAAAATCAAACGCCTATAGCATACTCCCACGATACTACCACCCTTTGTCCCAGAAAACTGAAGCAAGAATCTTGCCAGACGATTTTTGAACACATTTTGTGGGGTCATGGAGAACCAGAATGTTTCCGCTTTTGAATTGCTCTTTAGTGTCTGGGTCATAGTGATGGACTCACGTTTCGTCCATAATAACAAGCCGATCCAAAAAGTTTGAACAATCTTCTTCAAAACAGCGACAGATTTCCTTCGAACGCGCTTCTGATCAGCATTCAAGCATCTCGGAATCCATTTGGCTGAAAGCTTTCTCATACCCAAGTCGTCATGAACAATGTGAAACACACGTCTATAGGAAATGTGCAATGCTTCTGCTGCACGTTTGAGCCCAATTCGTCGATCTTCGAAAATCATATCATGGATAGAATCAATGTTTTTCGGAATGATCATGGAAACTGGTCTTTCAGACTTCTGATCTTCCTCTTTTAAATTCCGAAACTCAGTTTTTAATAGTGTCGTATGAAGGACACTGATCACCTAAGGCTTCTATCATATCAGCAAAAATTTCCTTGCCCCTTGAAAAAGTAAGTGACCGAAATTCGATCTTTTCAGAAAATTTTACTTCCTCTAAATTTTAAAATTTATTATTAAAACCAATGGAGCTTTCGAATTTTCTTTATTTCGTATGTAACTGAAAGACATATTACATCTGGTCTGTATGTTCTAACATTACATTACTTCTCGTTCCCTTCTTGTCGGCAACTCACGAATTTCTTTAGGGTTTAGTAATGTATAGGTTGTGATATAAGTGTAATTTTCTAAATTCTTAGTCTATACTGATCATTTCTCAAAGACATCCTTCAGTAAGTCCTTCGCAGCGTCAAGACTGGGTAGCGCATCGCTCTCGGCCAACTTGCGTTTGATCTCGTCAGCATTTGAGCTAGTTGTCTTCGCGAGGTCGGCGATGAACTGCTGGAATTGTTTGTAATCAATGTGTTCTGATTTGAACTTCTTGAAGCATGCGGCCGTGTCCTTGCAGGTAATCTTCTTTTCGTCTAGTAACCCCGCCTGCTTCAGCCATGTGTCGACGATTTCCAGGGAGAGGGCCTTGCCTTCGGAGGCTTCCTTCGCAAATTTTGCAAATACTTCTTCCAAGTTGCTCATCGCGAAGGAGAGAATTTTGATACTGACGCACTAAAAATTTTGACAAAACGGGCACATGTCAAACCCTGTCACTTGTTGAAACATATCAAGTGATCAAAGTAATTTTAGATGTGTTCGTTTGTCCTGCACACTTTTTGCAACAACCGCTCCTAAGAGAGTGAGATGTATATAATATTTTGTCAATAGGAGTGAGAAAAGTAGAGTAAAGGAGTTAAAAGTTTAGAAAGTGCAGAACAAACGAACAAACCTTTTAGCTCTAATTGGCCATGCCTCGAGACACAATTTAAGACACAAGTTTTATGTTTAAAGCCCACTAGAGGTAAAATTACTTTGAACACTCGATAAGTTGATTAAATCGCACGTATTGTTTATAGACGTATTGTTTATAACTACCCACATAGACTGATTAACACTTCGCTCCCATGTGATCAAACGATTTCTGCACACATTGATAACGCTCATTCAGCTTAAAAATTCAATTCAAAGCGCCCAAATGCTGAAACTAACACGCATTTGATTTATTCTTGGAAGAGTTGATAGTTCCCGGAATATTCGTAAGTATCCTTTTGCTTCTATTACTTACGCACATGATGCATTATATAAACAATTCTTTCTTAAAAAAAAATAACGGCGCGTGTAATAAACAAGTCTTGAAGTATCTGGAGGTCATTATTCAAGACAGCAGCCAGTCATGGTTGGTGGTAACATGTAACGTCGTAAAATTTTTACGTTTCTTCTGTCAATGAAAGTCATGCATAAAAGAAAGTACGTGTCACCTTTCTTATAGTGTGCTTTTTATAGAACATCGTGATATATTAAAGTAGCAACTCACTAAATTAATTGATGTATATCCAGCTTTTTTTTTTTTTTTATTACAAAGTCAATCTTTTTTGTATACATTTGTTTATTTTCCATTAAAAATACTGAGCGAAATTGATTTCAAAATTAGGAAACGATAATTCAAATTTGATCTTTTTTTTTAATGTTTCAATCATTATATCTTCTACATTTTTCTTTTAAATATTTAAAGTGAGATAATCTACTTGCTGTGTACGCATAAGAAATATAAGCATAAAAGTGGTTAAAAGTTTATTATAGCATTCATACAAATGTAACAACTTGAGTCATTGGAAGATTTTGTGTTCCACAAATTACCGAGACTTTAAATATTTCACTTGTTTTAATGGATGAATGAATCATTTCTAAAATACAGAATGTTTAAAGAACCGACTAATTTGCTGAAGTCTTTCTCAATGATCTAATTTTTTATTCGCCCACAAAATTATGTACTCAGAATTTCTTATTTGTTCAAGTCTTCTTCAACACTGTATTTATGTAGTTGTTATATGTACAGGGTGGATCAATTTCGATGTCTCTTATGCACATCTCTGTAAATATAAGAGATAGAAAAAAACTAGTGGCCAAGTCTCCATCTCTTTTTTAGAGATAAAGTCAATAGACTAAACAAAAATTGGCTATCTTCTTTTGTTTTCGAGTTATAGGCAAAAATTTAAATTTTCGACTTTTCGTCAATCGCGCGTATCTCGTTTATTTTTACAGATATTAAAAAACTGTTTTGACATTATTACGACACTTTTTTGAATGCAATTCAGTGGTGTAGTTGGTTTTTTGATATTTAATTAAAGTTTCGAGTTATAACATAAAGTTATATTTTTTTAAATGGAAATCATAGTAGGCAATGCCATCGTTAAATAGAGATTTTTTTTCTGTTTTCAAAAATATATACTTTGTTGGGTTTATTTGTTAGAATTAATAGAATAAAACGCCTTTTTTATTATTCTTGGGTGCATTCTATTCTTAGTAGGCTGGTTTCAACAAAGACCGACAATTTAATATTTAGGTTTAAAATGCATTTTTTTTTGAACAAATGTGTATTTCATGGCATAATGAACTAAATTATATGTATAAATTAAAAACATCTTAAAAATAAGAAATTATTGCAGAAAAATTTAAAGAATATTGAAATGTAAGTAGATAATAAACACAACTCTTGACATATCACAATAAATAACTTAAAACTCAGAAAATAATATCAAAATAAAATCACAATTTAAACACTGCCGCGCTAAAATACGCAGCCAACTCATGTTGTAACCCAACCCAGCTCTGTCAGCGTTAGCTTTCTATCTCTTATGTTCATTGCAATATCTTTCATTCTTGTGCTACACAATCATCAAATCTTTGTTAATATTTAATAAAAACAAAAAGAATTGTCGACTTTTGTTGAAACTAGCCTACTAAGAAAAGAATGCACCAAAAATAATAAAAAAGGCGTTTTATTCTATTAACTGTAAGAAATAAACCCAACAAATATATATTTTTGAAAACAGAAAAAAATCTCTATTTAATGATGACATTGCCTACTATGATTTCCATTAAAAAAAAATATAACTTTATGCTATAACTCGAAAATTTAAATAAATATCAAAAAACCAGCTACACCACTGAATTGTATTCCAAAAAGTGTCCCAACAATGTTAAAACAGTTTTTTAATATCTGCAGAAATAAACGAGATATGACCGATTGACGAAAAGTCGAAAATCTCAATTTTGGCTTATAACTCGAAAACAAAAGAAGATGGTCAATTTTTATTTACACTATTGACTTTATCTCTGAAAAAGAGATCGAGACTTGGTCACTAGTTTCTTTTATATTTACAGAGATGCCCATAAGAGACATCGAAATTGATCTACCCTGTACATGCTTTGTCTGGGAGCACGACTTAATTATTATTTTAAATTCACTTTTGTAACAGAATTAAATATACACTTTATCCAACACCTGCTAGTTAAAGGGTTGAATTCAGCAACGTTGTTTAAATTTAACTAATGATTAACTTCGTCGATACATTAGTTAAAATTATACAAACAATTATTTCCAAAAGCTGGTTAACCTTCCTTAACTCGAATTTTTTTTCTTCACCCTTGAGATTCGACTTAGAGAAGTTCCACTTCTATGTTTGAAAATACTTTAAATAATAAAAAGGCTAGGTTTAAAATGCAGAATTTAGAAAAACATGTGCTCTTTTGAATAAAAGTTAATGTGTAAAGGATTATCCATGATGTTAGTGATTAACGAAAAGTAAGTAGACATCACCATTAACGTTCATAGCGAACTTAAGACAGAAAAGTTTGACAACTTAAGTATTTCCAATTTTTCCAAACTATACACTTCTTGTTGATAAGGTTAATAATGTTGATTGGCAAAAAATATACGACACTAAAGATCCAAATTTAGCCTATGATATATTTAAGGAACAGCTACAAACGTGCATTGAAAGTGCATCCGAGATTGTAACATACAGATTTAAAGGAAAGAAACTCAAACCTTGGATTACTGAGGGATTAATCTCTTGTATTCGTCATAGGGATAAAATTGCTAAACAGTTATTAAACAGAGCTGATGATGATAATCTGAGGACATATTATAAACATTATCGAAATACTTTAACTATGCTTATTCGTGAACAAAAAAATATTTATTTTTCAAATAAGATAAATGAGGCTAGTGGAGATTTAAATAAGACTTGGAAGGTTATATTTGACAGTTGTGATATTGCTAAACAGAAAGGTGACAAGATTATTTCCGTAAAGATGGGTGATTCTGAAATAAATAGTTATAATAATCCTTTAGAATTAGCTACTCAGTTTAATAATCATTTTACAGAAATAGGTACTACAATATCCAATTCTATTGTCAAAACGACTGAAACATTTCATCTGCCAAGATTAAATACAAGTATTTTCTTTTATCCTATTTCTCGCAACGAAGTACTTGATTATATTTCTCAACTTACTACTAAATCTGCACCAGGTATTGATGAATTTTCAAATCGCACTGTTAAGGTAATATCTCAACAAATATCGTGAGCTTTATGTTACATTTGCAATCTGTGTCTAAATGAAGGGATTTTTCCTAAGGAATTAAAACGTACAGTTGTTATTCCTGTGTATAAGTCAGGAGATAAAAAGATACTTACTAATTATATTTCTTTAACTCATTTCTTTAACCTCAGTTTTTTCTAAAATGATTGAAAATAACTTAATAACATTTTACATAGTGCACAATTTGGATTTAGACAGGAAATGAGTACTAATGATGCCGTGATTAATTTAACCGAAAATATCTATACAAAATTAGATTCAAGAAAAAAAGTATTAGGGACACTTTTAGACTTAAAGAAGGCCTTTGACACTGTACCCCATGAGATGCTCTTGAATAAACTTCAATGTTATGGATTTAGATCTGTTGAAGTGTTATCTAATAAATAGAATGCAATGTACAAGAATAGGATCGACACTGAGTACAGAAAAAAATATTAAAGCGGGAGTACCTCAGGGAACTGTTCTTGGGCCAACTTTTTCTTATTATATGTCAATGATTTGTTTTCATTGGATATTCAAGGTGAAATTACTGCTTTTGCTGATGACACTGCGATAATTTTTACATCTGACTCTTGGGAGACAGTTGTTCAATTTGCCACTATTGGTTTACAAAAAGTTAAAAAATGGTTAGATTTCAATTTATTATCATTAAATATTGACAAGACTGTTATTATTCCATTTTCTCTTCAACACTATAATTTTGATAATATCCTCAAATTTAGTTTCTGCAACACCATTTTAAAATATTCTGAAAGTACCAAATATTTAGGATTAACAATTGATTCAAATCTGAGATGGCATCTACATGTTCGCAACTTGGTAAAAATAGTTAGGAAAACATTGTATTTTTTTATGCAATTAAGACAATACTGTAATATCAATTTATTAAGAACAGTTTATTTTGCGGTAGTACAATACCTAATTTATTATGCAATCGCAGCCTGGGGTTCCGCCAACTTTACAGTAATAAAAGATATAGAAATAACCCAGAAACTAATCTTAAAAATTTGTCTGCGAAAGCCTAGAACATATCCGACTAATCTCTTATACTCTACTTTTGATGTTTTAAATATTCAACAATTACATACAAAATCTATAATTATATATACACACTTAAATAAACATAAAATCCCTAACATAGAATACCATAATTTTAATACGAGAGCCTCCAATTCAAGGAATTTACTAGTCCCTCATTGTAGTACTTCTAAAGGGCAAAGATACGTAAGATATCTTGGACCTTATTTTTATAATCTACTACCTACTGATTTGAAAACTACTTTATATTTTCCTCATTTATAAAAAAAATTGAAGATATGGATGAAAAATTTCTTTAAACAATAATGTTAAGTTGTTTATTTTTACAGGAAAAAGTAGCTAATATATGTAATAAACTACTTAAATGATATTTAAATTAAATTTGACTTTTATTTTATTCTCGTGTACATGCATACAAAAATTACAAAGTACTGCTGCGCTTGAACTCATCATAATCTCAAAATATTATCGCAGTCATCCACGAGCCTAGCTCATGTGACTAGTTTGTATAAAAGTATGAAAAAATTTTGTGATTTACTATTATTATTATTGTGATTATATGATTATATGATTATGAATAAAGTTAAAGTTAAAATTAAAGTTAAGTTAAAAAGTTAAGTTAATTTAATGCATCTTAAGTACTTTTTAAAACTTTTTTTTTGTACATTAGTCCGAGCTCTTGGAATGGCATGAGAAAACGTTTGAAAGGTGTTCAAGGACTAAAAAAAAACAAAACATAAAAAGAAGCTTCAAAAATTGATGCACGACACTTACAAAATAACATTATTTTTAAGGAAACTGATATTTAACGATGCATGTGACTCTTATGTTCGAACGAATTTATACTCTTTGAGACCATGTTTATAAGTGTAGTAATGACATTATATATGTATGTATAAATAATTATAGTGCGGCCTTTTGAAACAGCAACTTGGCGAGATTAAGTATTCCTGAAGTGCCAATACTTTAATTTTAAAAACGTGTGCTTGTACGTAGGATGCGTAAAACGTCTCTCTTAGAATTTTCATTAGTGATGTTTTTAGGTTTGCACTTAATACGAGCTCGTAGTTCAATGGGATCAAGAATCACCGTTAGGAATACACTCTTCCACAGAGGTATACGTGTTCTTATACAGGGCCGCATCATCCGTAGTAAATATCAAAGATCCTAAGACTGGCTTTAACCACGCCTTGGGCAACCATTCAAGTTTTTGTTCCTTTTAAACAAGTTTTGTATCATGGAAGCTGTGTGTCTTTAACAACACCTGACTCATAATATTTAACGTATTAAACAACACGTCTGCTTTATAAGCACAACTCGTGATGGTGGGAATCAGTCATCCAAGCAAAAGTGGACGTGTGTAATTCGCGAGTGCCCACCTCTGCAAAAGAAACTTTTCACGTGGTGCAATTAAAGCTTCCTGCACAGGACTAAGGACGGCTAAGGCCACTGCGGAAATCGGCAAGTGATTTCTGTTAATTTATGGAGTCGGTACTGTGTTAGATATAAGTAAGTTTAGTTTGTGTGCGCATTTTTTTTAAAGACATTTAAGAACTTGAATGCCGGGCTTCTTTTATCCTGTCGAGTACTGTTAATTAATTTCCTAATTGCGTTCAGCCGTTAACAAAGCACTAAATTTTAATTGAATTAAGTTCAATAATTGATTGTTAATTCAACTTGTGAGTAGGTATTGAGTTCAGGACGAACCTGAACACATCACAACTCTAAAATTAAATACGGAAGTACAGCAAGCAATACGTCTGGACGACATTATCATTAAATTACCGAGGCTTGATAATTTTACGAACAAACTGACACTAGACACAATGCAATCACGAGCAGCTTTAATTTATTCATTCCGCAATTTTTCAGACAGGTCTGCTACAAAAGAATACTCATTTTCTGCACATAGTTTTATATTATGTTTGATTTCTTGGATTCTCTTATACATGTTAAAATTTAATTTTATTTATAACAGCAGAAAGAAAATAAGGAAAAGATTATTTTTCCTAGAATATTATCTAAAGGTATGTTAGATTCGATCAGCAATTTTTAAATTGTAGCCAATCAGGTGGAGGTATCCAAAAGATGAAAATCTTTATAAAAACGTCGTATTTATTTTAATTAATAGTTACCGGCGTCCCCCAGAAAAAGGATCTTCAAGGATTCTAGGTACTAGCCTACTAACTCTGTATTATGAACAATTTTACGTAAAGCAACGTTCACTAATAAAAAAAAAAGAATCCTGGAAGAATTATTTATATTACGTTGTGACTGAAACTTTCTTGTAACATTGTGCTGCTGCTGTTTCGATCGTTACAAGTAATTACAATATACTTAAAATTTGCAGAAAAAAAGAATATTAATGTTCTTGCTCCTGAAATAATTTGAAAAATTAAATCTTTTAGAACAAGTAAATGTACAAGCTGGTCCAAAAATAATGGGACACAGAGCAACAGTGAATTCCTCAAAAATCAAAATTTTAATTTCAATTGTTAACATTTATATGTGGTATTACAACAAGAGATTAAGTATTTCACAGAGTTTCTGATAGAACAGTTCCTGTACCATCGTAATTGCAATTTTTAGGTTTTCTATGTTGCAGAGCAAATTTTGTATACTTTGATGTTTTTAATATCTATAATATCCATTGATTAGGATGTGTGACAATTTTTGTTATGCTTACGGAAATCGACTTTCTGCAAACCAACCGAGTGAGAAAAGCATGGAGCTTCTGCTGGAAGCAGTAAAAAGAGATCGTCTTTTTTATTGCGCTGTAACAGAACCTCGCCACAAACGTAGTAAATTCTTTCATATTATAAAAAGCCGCTGGCGAATATTTGTGTGAGTAATTTGCGGTCACGAGGCGGAAGCATTACTAGCAAACAACTTTGTAATAAAATATTTTGTTTGTTGTGGACTGTCATTAAAAAGAAATTTGCTACAATAAAAAAAAATGGAGTGATTTGCTACCGGCTAGTATGTATGTACGCGTAGGAACTTTTTTCTTCAAAAATAAGGTTTAATTGGTTTCTAGAAGATTATACCTAGTATGTCTTTGCCAGGTAGTTAAATCTAATAACAGGTTCTGGGAGCAAATACCAATTTGTCTTTTTTTGGAGATTTTAATATTTCGAACAAGAGCGGGTCAAATACCTCTTTTTAAATTTTTTCTCAAATGACTTTAAATGACTTTAATAATAGTGTCCAAGAGTAGGTATATAAAATACCACCTGACAGGAGAAACTTAGACAAAACAATAAAATAATATTACTTACAGTTCCGACAAAAAAAAACAAAACAAAACTGGTACCAAATCCAACAATTAAAATTTGCAAGTATTTTGGCAATAAACTACTAGAAACAAGAAAATTCAGTTTTTGAACTAAAGCAGGGGACAATCAACACGACATTTAATTAAATTATACAGAAAAGATACAGATAATATTATACGACGAGTATATAATGACCTAGAATTGAATCTGTTTAACAATAATTGGTTATTTATGTTGACGTTAAATATTTTATGAGTTTATTTGAATTGTTCTGTACCATGTTATCAATGAGAATAGAGAAGTTGAGAGCAGAAGTAAATATGACCCCCAAGTCTTTCGTTTGATCAACACGCAACAAAAAAGTATGTATATCGTCATAAACTTAATAACTTTTCTGTGGAAGGTCAACCATTTGGAATTGTTTACATTGGGTTTCAGATCATTCGTAGTACATACATCAATTCTAATGCACATTGTGGGACCATGCAAACTCTCTCAGTTTCAGTACTATTATAAATCTCTAAATAAGCTGCGAATGATAAATAATTTGTTACACTCTACGATAAATTACAGAGGCCTACAACAAAATAATATTTCTTTGGTGCGATTTAATTTATACCAAATGTTGATAAGGTATTGATGCTTTTAATTGACATCTGTCAGCTCTAGTTTTGGCGCCACTTTGATTTCCTCAATTTTTGAATTTTATTCGAAGAAATTGTAAACAAACAACAATTATCGCTTAAATTTAATAATTTTTTTGTAATGGTTAGTAAGTTGAGACGTTGTTTAAATAATCCTGATAAATTTTGTTATATTTATGGTCAATATACAATGAAAGAGCCATCGAGAATCGATTTCGGATTTTGTTAAGCGTGCGTATTTTGGTTACTTCAACATCAAAATTCAGAATCAAGATAAACCGTAGGTTCCCTATATCGTCTGTAAAATGTGCACTGGACATCTGCGACAATGGAAGAAAGGTAGCAGAAAATCTTTGAACTTTCGAGTGATCCATGATTTGGAAAGGACAAAAAAATCACCACGACGACTGCTATTTCTGTATGGTGAATGTAATAAGCATCTAAAAAAAAAACAATCACCACAAATGGCTACACTCTGACATCGCTTCAGCAAGAAGACCTGTTGCACATTCAGAGACTATTCCAATTCCTGCTATTCATCAACTGCCACAGTTTCAGGCGGATAAAGATGAAGAGTTTGGTGCTAGCCAGAGAGGCCCTGACACTCATCCAAATCTAAGTTATTTACTCAAAATGAGCTCAATGATCTCATGAGAGATGATTTTTCAAAAAAGTGCGCTGAATTGTTAGCATCAAGGCTAAGGGAAATAAACCGTTTATCTCGCGATGTAAAAGTTACATAATACCGTAACAGAGAACAAAATCTCCTGCAGTTTTTTTTTCTGCTGATGAAAATTTAGTATATTGCAACGATGCTACTGGTCTGGTAAAATACATGGGCTTAGAATATTATAAAACGAATGATTGGCGCCTTTTTATTGACAGCTCGAAAAGTGTGTGCTTTTACACGATGGAAACAAACTTGCTTCCATTCCGATCGCCCACTCTACTCGTATGAAAGAAGAATACCAACAGATTTCGATAGTTTTACAGAAAATCAAGTACCTTGAACATTTATGTTGACCTGAAAATTGTCAATGTTTTGCTGGGGCAACAGGGGGGCTACACTAAGTATCCGTGTTTTATTTGTTTGTGGTACAGTAGAGCCAAATCTACATATTGGATACAAAAAGATTGGCTCCCAAGATTGGACAGAAAAATATAATAAATGTGCCCTTGGTTTCTCGAGAAAAAATCGTCCTTCCACCCTTGCATATTAAATTAGGGCTCATGAAAGAATTTGTTAAAGCTCTAAACAAAAATGCTTCGTGTTTTCAGTATATTTGACAAACATTTCCGGGGTTTAGTATTGAGAAACTGAAAGCTGGACCCCAAATAAGGCAACTAATTAAAGATTGAAATTTTGCTGCCTCGATGACTGAGGGTTGAGCGACTTGCTTGGAATTCTTTTGTATTAGTTAACAAAAATTTTCTCGACAGTTAAAAGCCAGATAACTATAATATTGATTTAGTGAATGAGAAGCTTAATCACTTCAAAAATTTACACAGCCATTTAGATCACTTTCCTCATAATCTGGGAGACCTTAGTGAAGAACAAGGAGAGCGCTTCCATCAAGATATAAAAGCGATGGAAGTTAGGTACCGAGGAAGATGGGATGTTCATTTGATGGCGGACTATTGCTGAGGACTTATGCGAGACTGTCCAAACCAAATTCATTCCAGAAAATCACTTAAACACAATTTCTCCATGAAGAATGATGAAATAAATCAACTTTTTGTTAAAATTCGTTTTATTTCATAAACTAGAGCTGATATAGAAAAACTAATAGCATTTTTGTAATCAGCGAACCAGATATACTCAAAATCAGGACTTAAACCTCTTGCACCAAAATGAGTATTGGCCAGTGTTATTAATGAAAACCGAAAAAGTAAAGGACCAAGATTCGATCCTTGTGGTACTCCAGTTGTAACTCCCAGTAAACGTGATCTGAAACCATTTACTTCAACACATTGTTGTCTACCCAATACATAAGTATTTCTTAAATAGCAACAATAAAACTAATTGTATCAAATTTTTTTTTCTTTTCAGTAAAATGAAGTGATCAATTTGATCAAAAGCTTTGGTAGTGTTTGTGTATGACTTGTTCTTTAACAAAAATATTACGATTCAGAAATGAAAGGTTTAACCTGATTGTAGATAACATAGTAGAGTATTATTTCAAATACTTTTGCGAAATCGGTCCATAATTTAATACAATCGTTGCTACTCCAGTCTTAAAAACAGGAGATAATCTTGATATTTCCAAATGATTGGCTTAGGCTTGGGATAGTAACAGTTTAGCTTTAATCTTTAGTTTATTCCCATAGTAACAATTTTAAGAAGAATTGTTCCTATGGAAATAAACTGAAGATTAAGGTTAAACTGAAATATCGGACCATAGATGAAGAAGACTGTGGTTTGATTAAAACATAAGCGCAATCCTTCTCCAGGAAACTTGGCATACCATCAACTCCGCATGTCTTTATGACTTTTCCTGAAATGTTTATAACATTGATTTAGTAGATCTATTTACCTTCACCTTCCCCATCTGACATATTGCTGCGATATACGAGGACCGACAATTAAGTTCGTAGAATATTTTTTGTGTGCTCTATGGGGCACCCCTGCAGCAGCGGCAACATGTGGGCCGTGAAATAACGTCCTTGTCCTTTCTTCAGTTCATAATTCAAAACAATTGAACTTCATTTAATTAGTTTAACGTCGGATTTTGTAAAGTAGTTTCGTGCCCGATGTAAAAATTTGCGTTATGGATTTAATAGAAGAGAGAACCTGATTAATTTTTTAGGAAAAATTAAAGAAAGACACAGCTTTTGAATGAAGCATTATTAAGTGAGTTTATGAGTACGCAAAGAGGTTCAAAGAAGGGAGGAGAGAATCGGTTGACGACGATCCGAGAGAAGAAAGACCCATTTCGACGGGTGGCAGAAGAAAATGTGAGAAGAGTGGATGAACTTCTATCAACAGGCCTAAATTAATTGTAGAAAGACAGCTGGACCTTGCATCATGACAGTCTCCAACACACACAGCCATTGTTGTGAAGGATTTCTTCGCCAAAAATCGAATCACTGGCTTGCAACACCCGCCTTCTTCTTTTTTTATTTCCTAAAATCAAGAAAGACAAGAAGGATCATCACTGGGAGTCACGAGAGAAGGTGGAACTGATCACGACGCGAGCCCTAAATAGCCTCACGAAGATTGATTTTGATGAGGACTTCCGGCAATGGAAGAAACTTTGGACCAAATGCATTGCTTTAGGCAGAGACTACTTCGAAGGCGACCGTGTATCAGATAACGATTAAATGTATTCCGTAGTTGTAAAACATTTTTCCTACGAAGTTGATTGTCAGTCCTCGTACACCTGAAGAGAAGAAGAAAAAGTTTAAGAGAAAGTAGATTAGCAAAACCAAAAACTTACTGATTCAAAAACTGATGCCCTGGAATTTTAGTCGACGAGGTGCTTCCGGAGGTTGCAGAAAGCCACAACTAAACATAACCCATGAAGCCAGAACGGGGTCCATAGGAGGTGAAATGAGTGCTCGGTGAAGCGTGTATTGTGCGGTTTTAAATGTGTTGTTGCACAACCCTAAATAGCTTCACGAAAATTGATTTTGAAGAGGATTTCCGGCAATGGAAGAAACTTTGGACCAAATGCATTGCTTTAGGCAGAGACTACTTCGAAAGCGACCGTGTATCAGATAACGATTAAATGTATTCCGTAGTTGTAAAAAATTTTTCCTACGAACTTGATTGTCAGTCCTCGTACACCTGAAAAGAAGAAGAAAAAGTTTAAGAGAAAGTAGATTAGCAAAACGAAAAACTTACTGATTCAAAAACTGATGCCCTGGAATTTTGGTTGACGAGGTGCTTCCGGAGGTTGCAGAAAGCCACAACGAAACATCAACCAATGAAGCCAGAACGGGGTCCGTAGGAGGTGAAATGAGTGCTCGGTGAAGCGTGTATTGTGCGGTTTTAAATGTGTCGTTGCACGATGAAATAGTCATAAACAATCCAAAAATGATTAGAAAAATTAAAAGTCGTCGATTAAGTTGATTTATTTCTAGTTAGAAAATGAAGAAGATTAGTTTAGTTAAGCAGAACAATTTTAGGAAATTAGATAATGAAATAGTATTAAGAGTTAACAATAACACAGAAGAAAATTTTAAGTGTTACAAAACTTAATTTAATTTACCAATTTCTTCAAAAAAAAAAAAACAGGATAATTTAAGTTAATTTTGAGGAAACGAAATTAGAAAGTTAGGTTAAGTGAAGAAAGATTTGGTTTTATGAAACAAATTAATTCACTTATCCACTTATTCACTTAAACCAGGAAATTTGGGAAATGCTTGTTCTAGTAAACAAGCTGGTGACAGTAAGCCGTGGATTAAGTGCGTTCAAGTTGCGCCACATATTAGAGCCGGCGAGCGAGCATCACGTGGCCAAAACTAAATGGCAGATTCAATTGTTTTTCAGCATAAATAGCGGTACAAAGCGCGTCCGCGACATTCTTACTTTGACTATAAACGGGCCAATTCTTACTTCGGCTGTAAGATTCAAATAATTTATTATTCTAGAACCAATTATTGGGGTGGAACAATCCCTATCTCTCTTCATAGTTTCCTGTCCATAATATTTTCTTTCCACTTTTCGATTCCTGCTGTGGCTAAAGTACTTCCTGCAGCCAACCTGCCCTGGGTCTTCCTTTCCCTTTTCTTCTCTCTGGTGAATATTGCAGCGGCGAGCATGTCGCTGTTTCCGCCTCGATTTTACGAGTTGGCAAGGTTCATGTTTCTCTAAATTAGACTAAATTAAAACGTGATTAAAACACTTGGTCTTGTTTTACGATTACTTTAATTCACACAATTAGATTAAATATTCATTTTCAGTCTGGCGCTGATGATGTCATGCATATTCAGCGCTCTTAAAATTGTTCACAAAGGTGTGGAGAGGGGATCTAATTTGTGCAGAAATAAATAAATATATCAACAGAAAATAAAAGTAAATCTACTTATGCTATCTGTACAGGCAGAGACAATGTGAAACATGCAACTGACAATTCTTAAATGCCTTAACACTTTTTATTTCATTTGTAAACCGTAACGGGTAAAATTAACTTAAAAATCTAATAATATGAAAATGTTGTTTAAGAATACTGTGCGATGCAAAGTTATTTAAATAAGTGGAGGCTATGAAAAATAAAATTAGAGCCCCAGATTGATTTGAAACTTTTAGTTTGACATTTCCTTTCTGACTCCTGTCAAATCTGTTGGTTGTTTAAACCCTTTCGAACACTGTAGTCATTGGTCAGAAAGCAATCCCGCAGCATTTGAAATTGGTCGTTATCATATTAAAGACATTTAACAAACCCTTATGTATTCAGTTGACTGTCGTCAAATGTATCTTGACGTTTCAGTTTTGACAGATGGTCACTTGGTTAACTGTATCAATTAAGCTAAGACTCTGAGTTTATTTTTCACAGCCTCCCATTATATAAATAATTTTGGATCGCACCGTACCTACTTCAGTTGTGCCAGTTGTCTCTTCCTACAAAGCATAAGCAAATTAGAGCGTCAGTTAAAAAAATGTCTCTAAAATTCTTGTTATCTCAGTACATGTTCAGTGAGTTGCGTATGATAACCAAAAAGTATTTTACAAGCCCACCGTGAACGTTCATGGCTCGGACATATTTTTTTTTTAATGGAAGGAAAACAATAACGTCGTCTGGGTTAAAAAATGTGACGAGGAAAATTAATTTCGCTGGAACAGAAATACTCTTTCGTCCGGTTCTGTTATTCGCACGGATCGAGCACGTGGATGGAATAGTTGAATGCGCCAAATGGTCCACAGCAGCCAACTCGTCTCTAAGTTTCACCGAAAAATAGTCACCTCTACATTAAATCTGGCCCACGGTGAACTTATCCTGATTTGTAACTTCAGGGTATAAATTATTATAACATAGATGGAACTGGAGAATTTCAAAAAATGTTTTAATTCCGAGTGTTCAAAAATTAGGAGAACTCCAAGTAGATAGATAACAAAATATGAGTGGTCTTTCTTTTGAGAACATTAACATAGTCAAAAAGCGGTCACAATCTTTTTAAATAAATGAAAAAGTGTACTCTCGTTTTAAATTCATAAATAGAATAGGTTCTATTTCATGCCTATTGCCAAATGATTCAGCAGAAGTAAAGATAAAATTAGGTTTTACCTGAAATAATAAACGTTGAAATAATTATTTACCAAACAAGTTTCCAATGCCAATGTCAAACAACACTCATTTATATGCATTTTATAGCGTTTCAATGACGAAGAAAAAAATGATCAGGTTTAAACTTTGCTTCGTTTGAATTTATTGATATTGTTGTGTCTCTATTAAAACACGTTAGCTCTGAGCATAAAAAAGAAATTTTAAAAGTTGTAATTGCAGTCTGAGAGCTGGGATATCGTATTAATCAAAAACAATTTGAAATCGCAATGGAACAACGGGTACACAGTAAAAGTTTATTCTGAAGTAAATGAGGCAGGCGTTCTAATGTAAAACGCCGTAAATTTTGACCTCAAACACTCGTCTGGGACTTCTGCTTTTATCTAGCTTCATCTTGGTGCTTATAATTTTTTTATGAGATTGCACAACTTTTGCACGTTTACGTTTTCAAATACCCTCTTTGCATTAACTAGATTTTTTTCATCTTTTCACGAACTTCACGAAATATGCATTAAGTTTGTTTGCAGAAACTACATTTCCATAAAAGAAAATATTTGTTTTATTTTTACTTTGTTAACTACGTATACATTTATAGTCTTTTCTCTTCATTTTGAGATCAAATCTTTTATACCTACAGTTCTATCGATTTATTTTGCGTCGTAAGTATGTAATGTACTTACTTCCTAGAAATGTTTGAATTTATTTATATAGCACCTGAACACTAAGCTCAAATAAAACACGTGTATTTACGTATATTTTTAGGAACTGGAAGAGAGCCAAAAGTCTCAGCTGATTTCGGTCTACTTGTAAAGATGAGATCCGAAACAAACGTCCGTCGGTTTCTATAAATATTTTGCCGAAAGTTTCCATTGCAGAAAGAGGTCAGTGTTTGATACAAAACAAAGTGTGTTTTCCTGATAAATGAAGTATACAAAAAGAAATGTGTCATTAGAAATATATCAACGGTAATAACTTCTTCTTCTGTCAATCGGTGCTAAATTATTTTTGGTGTTGCTTTAATGGAAAACTACCAGTCAGTTTAATCATCGGAAATCTCGTAAGTAGTTCTAAATTCACCGGAAAACTTCTTGCCAATGACCACTTCAAAACACCACAGCAGAAAATTTTCTAAGTAGGTACATGTGACAAGTTATGTATTTTGAATTAGCTTTAAATAAAAAGATACAAATCACGCGGTTGTTATCAAGTGTAATTGAGTTGTAAATGAAAACAGATGTTGATTTTCAAGTACGCAATTGTTGTCGTTAAATACATAATTAAAAGCGAAATAAACTCATTGCTTTATTGATCGACGTTGTGATGTGCGGGTATTATCTGCTGAGCAATGTTAATTTTGTTGACCTATTCATCGAATACATTTATCGGAAATTTAAAACGATTTTAGATTGTTATCCCAATTCATGGATTTGGCTTAAAGAAAAGCGAAATTTTTGGGAATTATTAAATATACAAAAGTATGGTTGCATTCAAGAAAACCTTCACCTTTTCAGTATGACCTTTTAATACCAACTTCTTATAAGTTGATAATAACTGGTGAAAATTTCAACCCCCATCTCTCTGGATGATGCAGTTTATTTTTGGCAGGAAGTTAAAAAAAATCAGATTGTTATCATTGTTACCACGATTTTTATTACTAATACACTTAAGGAGTTTAAAAAAGTTCGTGTTTAATCTAATGTAAATTTTATGATTTACATATGAGTACACCAAAGTGATAAGAGGCAACGGAACATTAACCACAAAACTGCAGACTTTATCAAATAAAATAAACACATTCGTGCATAAGTATTTACCATACAGTTTGGACTGTTTACATACATAGATTCTTTCTGAATCATCGCTTGATGCAGGTTAAGTTCTGGTAGCAAATTAATGATGCAGTTAATGTTTGTAGCTCGCATGAAATTTATCGTTATTCCAAAATAACCTTCTACAAGTGCAACAGTTGTGCCAGTGTTAATTGTAATCGAAATATTTAAACAGTGTATTATGGTTCGTCGTAAAATCGTTCCTATAATTTTCCAGTTAATGAAAACATGAAAACAAATTAATATGATTCTAAATATGTGTAAAAACATTTACTAAACGTTTACTTTGAAGAATAAAACAGTAAGTTCTCAATTTTTTTCCTTACTTAAAATATTACATATACAATATTACGTTACATATAAATTCTCATAAATCATCGGCAATGATTTTTGGCAGTGCTAAAGATCGGCAGGGGGCCATAGACAGTATGAGTATAAATCTTAGTAATACTAAAATTTCGTTTGTCGAAATAGTTAAAAGCTTAGGTGTAATTTTGGATACCAATTTAAGATTTACAAATCATGTAAACAAATTAATACAAAAATCTTATTCGATATTAAAACGCCTATATATGAACCGGCAATGTCTTCCTACAATGTTAAAAATTCAACTGTGTGACTCTTTAGTATTATCTCTTTTCAATTACTGTGATACTGTCTATGGCCCCTGCTTAGATACAATAACTAGTCTGAGGATACAGAGAATGCAAAATTCCTGTATTCGCTTTATCTATGGCTTGAGGAGAAGAGATCATGTGTCACTTAAAATAAAAGACGCTAATTGGCTTAATATGACCAACAGAAGATTACTCCATATGACATGTTTAATTCACAAAGTGTATATTACCTCGTCTTCGTCTTATCTTGTTTCATTGCTAACCCCTAGATTTCTACTCCACGAAAGGCATTTACGACGCACGAGTGGGTTGCATATTCCATCCAATCGAACTTCACTTTTTGAAAGATCATTTTTTTTGGTCAGTAAAAATATATAATACATTTATTGTCACATGAGATTAGGTCTTTGTCACTTGCGACTTTCAAAAAGAAATATCGGTATCAGCTCTTTTCAGTGCAGCGATCACCGTACATTCACATTCATTTTCATTCTCATTTATATTCATTCATTTTTAGTACATTTATTCATTTTTAGCACATACAATAGTTCTTCAAATAGTTCTTTCTGTATATATACATGTATATTTTATATAATTATACATATTTAATTTTGTCATAGTATTTGTAGTTGGTTGAGTGGAAAAGCAGCTTAGCTGAACTCCGCCAAGTAAATAAAGGCATTTATTATTATTATTATTATTATTATTATTATTATTATTAAAATACGCACAAAAAATTAAATGCCCACTCTTCATCGAAAACAAATTTAAAATCGCCTTGAATCTGCATAGGTACCTATTAAAAAATCAAGATCGTTCTCAAGCGTTTCAAGAAAGCATAGTTTATTCAGATCTCCGCTTTTGGAATTTATTTAAATTATGAAACACTGTTACTGCAAACAATAAGAGCGAAACATGCGCCGCTTACTGCGCGAATGCTTACAAAAAATAACATCTTAATTATTTTCGTTTTCGATGTTATTCTTTCCCCTTGGGGCCGCAATTGTCTTCTAGTGGAAGTCAAGTTGAAATATTTTCGTTGTAAGTGTATTTTCTCATCTTAATTAATTAAGAACAAATTATTTTAAAAAAAAACAAATTCTAAAGATAACATGATCCTAAACCTAAGACAATTTTATACGTAACAAATAAAATACTTTATTTAATCCGCCTCTTTCCAACTGAATTTTACTTGGTGGAAAAAAGAAATTGCCAAAATTGTTACTATTTCACGGAAATGGAAAAGATGATTATAATTAACAGACTATTGATAGTGAAGACATACTTCAGCACCCACTGGTGGTTGGTACCGCCCATTTTGGAATCCTATGTTGTAGAGATAACACGAGGGGGAAAAAATCTCTTTTCTCGTTGTGGACATTCTTTTACAGTTCTCTTTGTTGTGTTCTTAATTTTTTTCGTATTCCGGTCTACTTTATGTAGGTACGTGTACAAGGTTTTATTTTATATTACCTACTTGATTTTTATGTCTTGTATGTTTTATGAATGGAAATCCGCTTTAATGCATCATTGCACATGCATATAAAGGATACGCAAATTGGTTTATCTCCAGAAACAGTTTATGTCAATATGTGCATAAACTGATTGAAGACATTCACTTTAGCCTTGGGGGGTTCACGAAGAACACTAAAGAGCATAAGTATGTGATTGGTTGAAAGAGAGCAGCTTGTTTACTTCGATATAGGTGGGGGACAGACTTGTCAATTTGAGAGATTTATCTCTTTTTGGAGATTTTCTAAACCCAAAAGGAACAAAGGCATTATTTCTATTAAAAGCTATCATTTTGAGGGACTTTTGGAGGCTTTGAAGCCTTGCTGGATTTAACAAGCAAATGTCTTAGAGAAAAAATATGGGAAAGTCTAGAAAATAAGAAAGTAAAGAAACGGCTTATTGAAGCGATCAGAAGCATACATAAAGAAACAACCAATCAAATAAGAACATGCAACAGAACGCCTTGAAAGTTCACCAAAGCAGGAGTAAGACAAGCCAATGCATTAAGCCCACTTTTATTTAAATGTGCAATAGATGATATATCATCAGAAGCGCACAAGAAAAGATGGAAAAATTCCTAGAAGGATATACTAGATTACTTAACCTATGTACTTAGAACCGTACGCCTTTGCCGATGATATAATGCAAACACAAAGGCAAAACTAAAGAAAAACTTGGAGATATGGAAAGAAGAATTAGCGTCACACAACCTGCTTATGAATACCGGAAAAACGAAAACAATGGCCCTCGGTAACAAAACTATTGACATTAAAATAAAACTGAAAAACCAACATATAGAACAAGTCTTTAGTTATAAGTATCTGGGAAGCACAATGGATAGCAGAGGGAAAGCAGAAGAAGAAGTAAACAATAGAATACAGGATATACTTGCCTTATACCTGTTTTACACGGTCATATTTTTGTATCAAATTTGTTATGAAGTGAGTGAGAAGTGCCAATTCAACCAATCAATATTCGCTTTGGTATCTTATCTCTCTCACTTTGTCACAAATTTGTACAAAAAATATGACCGTCTAAAACAGGCATTACAGAAGAAATTCCTGTGAAATTAATACATATCGGAAAACACGAAAGTATCTATATGCCGATACTGCTACCAAGAGGGGAGAACTGGATACTGACTGAAAAACAAAAACTGGGAATGCAGGCCCAAGAGATGAATACCTCGGGAAAGTTCTAGGAAAAAGAAGAATAGATAGGATGAAGAAAATCAGAGATAAATTAAAAACGAAGTCAGCCAACGAAATAATAGAAAATAAAAGGCTGAGCTGGTTTGGACACTTAATTAGAATGGATGGCAATAAACTAGTGAAGAAGATATGGAAAGCAAGGCCGATAGGAAACAACAAACAGGGAAGAGCAAGAAGAAAATGGGATACTAAAATAGAAGAGATATCCCAAAAAGAAGGGGACAAGACTGGAAAACAGCCAAGAAAATTGCACAGAACAGAGAACGTTGGAGGAGATACGTTAACTGGACACACCAGAGGGTAAAAGAGGACCAGATTATGATGATAATGTCTTTGCTTAATACCGCTGAAAAAAATTAAATTACAAGGGAAATTCTGTACAAGCAAGATTTAGTTTATTTGTTGCTGCTTTTGAAAATATTACAATCCCCATACACTGTGCCCATTATTCATGTTAAGAATGCAAGGGCAGTACCTCTTATTTTTAACATGTTGCGAGTCGCATGCCCTTTGTTGCTTTTCATGAAACCACCATTGGCCAAAGTGAAAGTCTTCAATCTGTAATAGTAAATACCTTTGTGATCTTCGAAACAAATACATTTTTGTCTGTAACTCGTTTTCATATTTAAGGTTATGAAATGAAGTTTAAAGCTCGTGATATAATCATTTAACACAACATAAGGTACGTAGGAGTATTATTCGTAGAAAATTTCATAAGTGTAGCTACCTATAATCCAGACCTATAGTCCGCAGAGCCTGGAGCCATAGTGATTCTTCGAATACAATGGGTATGCTTTTCTAATTGCTAATTATACGTGATGAAGATTGAAAATACTATAATAAGTTCCTAAAACCATTGCTGAAGATAAGCTTCCTTTTACCCCTTTCTCCTTAAATTACTTTCCAAATGTTTCATCATATCACACACGTTTCTTTCAACTTCTCAAATCCAGCAACACCAACTTAGGCGTTACTCACCTCGATCTCTTGGAATTATTTCTTAGGAAAATTAGGTCTTTTAAGACTCCCATTTAGTCCAAATGATCAATTCATGGTTACGTTAAAAATTTTACAAATTTGAGGATATCCAAGTCGAAAAGGATTTCTTCTAGGAGCTTCCAACCGGGGGGGTTCACGCTTCGAAATTCTTTGTGCTGTTCTAAAAGGAACAGAAGAGTACAGTTAATAATTTATCTTTTGATTCCAAAGGAGCTCAGGGATGTAAGTGAGTGGTTAAAACCTGATATTATGGTGTTGACGAATCAGAGATTATTTTGAAGATAAAAAGCGACAATGTCATGATCACAATCTTAACCTCGCAATGTCGAGAAAAGAATTTGACGTTTCTACTTGTTTGACATATCCGAATTAGGTTGATGGAAGAGTGTGACCTTCAGGCGTGATGAAGGAATGGGAAGCCACTCTTCATGACTATTAAAATTAGAAAAAATAACATAGCTTATATGGACATGAGGTATGAGAGGTGAGAGGAAACTATATTGAACTTCTTTTCTAGTTAGTATGCGATGCCCTAGATATGAATGTGTTTGTAAAAATCTAAATGGACAGTTATGGTCGCTATAAGAATAATAAGCAATTACGAAAGGTCTGTTCAAAATTAACATGTAAATAAACAAACTAATACAAATAACATAATGCATTTATTAGATCTCACATGAGAATCCTTGAGCTGGGTGTTACATAAGTCCGCTGAAACAACCGTTAATTAGCGTTAGGCAATTCCTCTTATTTGTTTTATTTCTCAATTTTATTCCATTAAATCGTGTAACCAGCCAAACGTCCGACCTTACTAAACAAATTAGCTAATTCGAATGCGCCATGAATATTGACAAAAACTTTTAATATGGAATAAAGTGGCGGTAATTAACTGAGAACACGCTCGCTCATGTTTACTCTGTGCGTCAGGATAACACACGCTTTTCTCAGATGAATATGAAAAACGTATCCGGTGTCTAATATTTACTGTTGTTATATTTGGAGAATAAATACCGTTAATTCGAGCAGTTCGTGCTAATGTGTAACTGTAGTATAAAAATAGCACTGAGGTTATAATTTTCGTTTGATTAAAGATTTTAAAGATCATTCCTAGAAGTTTGTTTACATATACTGTCATAATATGAACTTGCCTAAAGTGGTTGTGTACTTTTCGCTGTTAATTAGCTCACCTCGCTATCGAATAGAAACTGATTTAAATCTCACGCCTGGTGCTACTTCTAGAGTGATTTCCTCCTTCGGGGAATCCTCTAGAACCGGTGTAAAGAATTTTCCAGTAATTTCGGCGCAATCGAACCTTTTGATCGTGCAAAGTATACTTACCCAAAAAAGCTGTAAAATATGAGTTTGTATATTTGTATATTTAACAAGTTTTGAGAAATATACATTTTTTTAATTTAAGGATATTGTTTGGTTTCACAGGATAAATTTAATCTAACATGTAACAAACAAAAAATGGAATAATTATATATTTTAAAAACAAGTTATTTTTTAGGCATTTCTTTAATAACTGGAAAACTGTCTTGTGCAAATCAGTTTGCACAATTATTTGTTTATGTTTCATTCTGGATTTATCGCGTGGTTGCCCTTCCAAGCGAGGTCAATTCTTTGTTAATATTGGTACGGTTAAGCTTACGCATCTCGTTCAAATTATGCTCTTACGTCTGTTTACAATTTTTCTCGGAATATCGTCCTTGTATTGGGTCGATTGTGAGTTATACAGGAGCCAGGATATATTTAAGCGAATCAAGTTTATTATCATAATGTACGAAGATTAGGTCTTTTATTCACCTAATGAGTTTGTTTATCGTCAGATGATAAACCTGTTATGCTTCCGTTATTTAGCCGAAGGATTAGCCATTTTGTGTTATTATGAGAACTTCTATTTTGGTCAAATAAGTGTTCTTTATTTGTTTCATAATGCAATTACAAATATAATACGTACCCAACTTTTGTTATTACAAGTGATGTAACTATACTCATTTGTGCTGTATTTTCTGAACGTAATTGTGTCATTTTATAACAATTTCGTGATTAGAGTATAATAAAGCCTTTTCAATAACATGGTCAGTTTATTATTCAAAAATTACTTTACCAACTTGCCTAAGCTGGGGAAAAAATTGAGGAATCACATTGAAGCTTAGTATTACCACCTGAACCTTATTACAATAAGGTCTATTTATTTAAGGCGTTAATAAATGATTAATCCTTTTCAGATTTGATCAATCAAAATGACGGAATCAAAAAGTATGCTGTTTGACTACCTCGTGTTCATAATCCTCGTAATCGCCTCATCGTTCGTCGCCGTATACTCCAAGTTTTTCGGCCCAAAAGAAAAAACGAAGGCCGATTTTGTGTTTGCCGCAGGAAAGGTGTCGATGGCTGCAATGATGTTAAGTATAGCCAGAGGAACCTTAGGAGTTAGATCATTTCTAGGTAAGTGCAGTAAAAATACCACTGACTATAGCATCCCTTTAATTAGAAGTAGCCCTGTAAGTTAAAAGTTAAAATGTAAGAAGGTGATGATGATGATAATAATGGGTTCTGATTGATTACAATAAGAAGATCGAATTCATTCATAATGTTATTGTTTGTAGAACGAATTACAGTAAATCCGCTTTTCTCCCATACAATTTAGTTTGTCGAAAGTTTGGCGGCGGAAATACCCACCAGGTCGGAGAAATCGCTACCCAAAATTTTGTAACAGTAATTTCACCACATGATTTCGCCTAGTTGAAGAAAGCCAAACACTCAAACAGATCGTGCTAGGTGTCCTATGCTCATTCATAAAACAAAATCACGATATATACATAAGTGACTCAGGTTTTATTTGTAAAGTAATTAATATTAATGATGCAAGGACGCTCGCACTGGCCATTTGGCATTTGTGTGTTTCTTTTGTTACGACATGCTTTTTCTTATTTTATGCAAACTGTTTTACATATATGTATTAGTTCCCGGAGCTATTTATTAGATGATATTGCGTTTTATTTCAGAAGGGAATTTGTAATGTGATAGCCTGATAATTTTGCATTTGGTGCAAGGTTAGGTAAGTATTAATCAGACTAATAAGGCAAATGATTTTTTATTTACAACAGCGATGAAAAATAATTTAAATAAGATGTAAATAAACATTATTAAAATTAGAGTCACTACATTGAAGTATGTATGTCCTCTCATTTGATTCGAGGATATAATCGAAGTCTATAAAAAGGTTTTTTTTTTTAATCTGGAATTTATAAAGTACGTTCATTGATCGTCGTCAGCTTACTTTACCCCACATCATCATCGGCAGCTCACTTTACCCCATGTAATTGTTTGAAGGGGAGCCTAAGGTATTTAACCCTTAAGGCCCTTTTAGACTACCCCATTTCTTGTACAAGATTTGATTCAATTCCCACAATAAATATTTGGAGCAAGAAATTTCTGGGCTGTGATATGGTTTGGAGATAGAACACGTTCTATTTCTTAAGTTAGCTTTTGATTCAATTAAATTTTTGATACAACTCACTGGGTATATAATTTAAATTGTTCCAAAAATGGAACCAAATCTTGTACAAGAACTAGGACTGTCTCAAACGGCCTTTATACGGTTAAATGACGTCTACGAGACTCTCCTAGATTTTCAAAAATATTTGCATATTGCAATATTTGAATGATATCTTAAATTCCCAATCTTCTTTTATACATCGACCCCATCTCATTTTTATTACAACACTAAAACGATTTGTGTATACTAAATAAATAGTATTGGATAGTGTGAGCAAAACAAATTTTTAACATAAGTACATTATACAGATTCGGTAAATATATAACTGGACATCCTGTTATAATGCGTGCGACAGGGAACTCACTAGAAAAGTAAAGAGAGAAGTTTGACTAAACACGCCCACTTGTTTTCAATGCCGGCTATTCAATTAGTTCTCCGCGAACCTAATCGAAGCAAACTTACTATGTGCAGTCACAAATTTCCGATTATGTATGTACGAATACAGTTAAGAAAAATATATGAAATAATTATATATAATATGTACAACATAGATAGTCGACAACTAATAGTTCATCAACCCCCAACCGATCTCTTTCAAGTTTTCATTGACCTCCCAGAGGGTCGATATCTACTGTTTTTGGAGATCTTGATAATTCTTAAGCCGAGAGGGTGTAAGTTTAATACATATTTAAGTCCTCTTATATAATTTGAAGCAACAAAATTGGTATATAGGTGTCTTAGGAAGGCCTGGGCGTATCATTTAACTAAATGAAATAATTCTTAGCGACTAATCAAGAAGAAATTTGTCAGCTCAAGTATTTTGTTCAGTAATGCATGAATAGTTTCCCCCCACTCCAAATGAGGGATCAACAATCAGTACTGATGAGGGGTTTGCGGTTCTTCTTAATCGGTATCTAAGGGGAGAAGCAACTTCTTCACTTCTGGTCACTTCATTTCAAACAAAAGTAACGTGTAATTTAAGTGACGAAGGGAAAGTGAGGTGAGGTTGTCTTAGAATTGGTGCAATCAATCACAATTATAATTATGATTAATCAAAGCAATCATAATTTTCCGAAAGGTAACAGTCCTGAGTTATATAAACTTTTTAGAAACGTTTCTTATTCTTCCTCTCATGAGTAATAAATCTGTACATATTCACAAAATAGATCAATTGGAAATAGATCATCAAAAAACTGTACCATATGAATCTCTGCGAAATATTCTAATATCTGGCTGCTGTCTTGATAGGAAAAGTTAGTTACGAAATGACAAAAAGTAGAACAGACTTTGTTGCTCTTTCTTGATATTTCTGTAACAAACTCAAAGCGTTTAGCCAAAGAAAACAAACTTGTTTCTACTCGCCAGTCTACTGCAAATTATTGCGGTCGCGGTACCTACTTACGAGGGTACGTAGTTTACCATATAAAGGGTCAAACAGAATGCAACGCCGTTGCAACGACGCCAACTGTCACTTCAAAAAAACATGCACAGATGAAGCGGCGAGAAACGTCGTCAGTCTAACATGAAAATAGAAATAACTTGTGCCACAAATGGATAAATTTCAAGTATTTGTATTATTATATTATATATATGTTACACCTGATGTATTGTATGTTGAATTATTCATATATACAAGAAATTACCAGATGAAAATGCGATTGGTTATGTTGACGCCGCTAAAGTTGAAAGTTGACCAACTTTTCACGTGCAACGCCGCTTAACGTCGTTCATTCCGTGCAATCACATTTGAACCTTTGTATTTAACATTCATTTGACACCTAACGGCGTATAACGGCGTTGCATTCTGTTTGAACCTTTAAACGGCACATTGTTCAAAACAAAATTTTATTTATTCAACATAGTTTCCATTAATTCCATTTATACGTTTGGTAGAACCTTTATAAAGTAGTTCAAAACCCTCTAAAAAAATTCTTTGTCTTGGTCTGCAAACCATTGCTCAACAGGATATATTATGACTTAATCATTTATCGAAAATCTTTTACTCTTTAAATGTTTTTTTAGTTTTGGGAACAAATAATAGTTTGACGGTGCTAAATTCGGAGAATAGTCAACAAAATCAAGTCCAATTTCCTCAATTTTTTGCAATGCAATCAGTAACTTGCGTGGTTTTGCAAAAAAAAGTTTTCCGCGACGTTTTTCCACAATTTTCTTAAGTAATTTAGTTAACAACTCAGTATAAATATGCTCCTGTAATACTTTTACGAGCAGCCTGTTCCAAATAATCTGTCAAAATTATCCCATCTTTGTCCCAGAAAACTGAAGCAAGAATTTTGTTAGCCGATTTTTGAAGACGAAATTTTTTGGGCTGTAGTAAACCAGAATGCATCCACTCTTTGGATTACTCTTTAGTCTCTGGGTCATAGTGATGGACCCACGTTTCGTCCATAGTAATAAGCCGATCCAAAAGGTTTAAGGAATCTTCTTTAAAGCGGCGACAGATTTCCTTCGATACTGTCAATCGATCAGTATTCATACATCTCTGAATCCATTTGGCCGAAAGATTTCTCATACCCAAGTCGTGATGAACGATGTGAAACACATCTTCATAGGAAGTGAGCCCAATTCGTCGACCTTCTAAAATCATAATCATGGACAAAATCAATGTTTGGTCAGGGAAACTGGTCTTCCAGAGCGGTGCTCATCTTTGACATCTGATCTTCCTCTTTTAAATTCCGAAACTCTGTTTTTAATAGTGGCGTACGAAGGACACTGATCACCTAGGGCTTCCATCATATCAGTAAAAGTTTCCTTGCCCTACAAGCCTTCCAAAAATAAATATTAAACAATTAACCGAAACTCGATTGCTTCAAAATTTAGCTTTATCTCAGACTTGCAGTTTTCAAAAATTGACAGTTTTATCATCTGAATATGATACTTTCTGTTCACTTTTTCAATTTTTGACATTTTACAGGGATTTACTAACAAATTGTAAACACCTTGTTAAAACGCTGATAACTGCTGTGATGAATTGGTTTCAAAAAGTGGGTAGAATTGAAATTTTTATGTACAATTAGATAAGAAATTATGGAAACTAGTAGAGTTATCCTACCTTCGTTAGATGAGAATGGTTTGAAGGTCGCTGCACTTCAAGTAACGTGTTACTCAGCGCCCATTAATAATCAGTTCCGTGATGAATATCGTATATCCGATAATTATCGATCTGACGTTTGCAAATTAATTGCGTTCGATGGTCACCAGAGATTATATGTGTCACTCATTTGAGCGGTGGTGGCGGCGTCGAACGTCAAGTTCTCCCATTTCAATCCATTCACACGCAGCAAGCAGGAAATTCACTATATAGACACATTCTCACAGTATACCATAATTTAAAAACCTATTGCAGGTCGCCCTGAGAAAAAGAGTAGATACAAGAGAAGTTGGTCAAATGTCGTATGGGTAGAGATAGATTGAAACTTCGAGAAAGTTTGTTTACTACTTGGACCGATTAAACCGAGTTTGTTTGTGCGCCAGAGGAGATCAACGAAGCTCGGGTTTGTTTGTCTGCATACGTATTTTATGTTACTTTGGAACTTCACGCATCTTTCCTTGGCTATTATATATTTTGTATACAATTTTAAATGTGCTTTCGATACTAAAATTTCAGATTTCATTTACATTTACAGTTGGACTTATACACTGCAGAGGCGTTTTCGATTAAACTATACGAATAAACTAAATTAACTAACGCGGTTCACTACGTAAATTTTTAACTAATTACTGAATCCTGCAAGAGCCAGACAAATGGGAGATCTGAAGGTTGGAGATTTCGCCAGGTATATCATATAATATATAAACGCCTGATGCCATGTAAACATCAACAAAGACGTTTGTGAATCCACTCGTTTCTACAATGTGGTTATAAAACTTTGTAATACACTTTTATTTTGTTCATCGCCGTTTGGGGTAAAATATATCATTAATTATTTTTGGAACATTAAAACAATATGTAAAATTTTCCCCTTGTTCTGGGAAGTCTCTTCTTTCGTTAGTATTTTTTTGTCGTTTTTTTCAAGGATCAGCCTGTATGTATGTAGATCAGATCGTTTCTTTAATTGAAGAATTAATGATGCGACTGAGAGAAACGAGCAATTCAAAGCAGTTTTGAAATTAAAATGAGTCCATTTCCTTTGTGTTTTATAGTGCAAGGTAGGGACTGCCAACTTGTTACTTCGTGCGTTGCTGGGATGTCGCCAACACTTGGCAATAGGTCAAGGTTAATCTTAACTTGAATATTTTAGGAAAAGTCATCGAGCATTTGCATTTTATGCACGTACGATAAATGCAGCAATGAACCAGCTGCATATTAACTAAACAAGCATCCAGCTTAATTTTTCGTGTTAATGATGATGATAACTATAAACATACAACAAATACTGTGGGTGTTGAGTTAATTAACAAATTAGTATATTTGGTTTGCAAGTGACGAAATTAAATTTTTACTAATAACGAAAATTAACACACTAAAAGAATTTAGACAGGAAATTAATGTTCTAGCTAGGGAAGGAGAGTGACCGGTGAAGTTTTGTCAAGGCACATTGCCATATACAAAACAAGACATTAAGATTTTATAAATCAAAGAAATATTAGAGGAAGCTGCATACATTTCTCTTACTCGTTTCTGTTTTTATTTATACGAAGAAGAAACATCGACGATTTTGTTAACAAAATTATAGATTTGCAGCAAAATCAATGTCGAAACGATATGTGGATAATGTAATACAAAAGAAGAGCAGCGAAGATTTGGTAATGAAGAGAATCGGTCGAATCGAATGATAATCTAATAATAATGTAATTTAATATACAGCTTGCGAACGGCTGCTAAGGTCACACTCATACACTTACAGTGCGGAAGGGACTTGCTTATAAAGCATAACTAAATAAATTCGCGAATCGTCCAGTATCACAAATGAAACATAGTTTGTAGCATCGAAGGCGTCCATTGACGTGAAAATGCTTTAATTCAGAAGGTCAGACGCATACCTAGATACATAAATAGAAGTACATTATATCATCATCGCAAATGATTATGTTATATTGCATTATAAAAATTAAAACTTGTTCAAGTTGTTTTATTTCTTTTTCAGGTTATCCATCGGAGTTGTTTTACAGAGGAAGTGCGATGTGGGAAACCCTGTACGGAATGGTGCTAGCCTATCCCATCGTTTGTTTCGTGTTCGTGCCGGTCTATTTCAACTTGGGAATAACGTCCGTGTACCAATATTTGGACCTGCGATTTAAATCTCGTCTGGTGAGATGCTTAGCCTCGGGAACCTACATCGTCCGACAGCTACTAAATCAAGGTGTTACCGTATTTACTCCCTGCGTTGCACTGAACACGATCATCGGGATACCGTACTGGGCTTCGATTTTCGGCATCACCATAGTCAGCATTATATTCACCATTTTGGTAAGTGTTTTATAATCTCCCCTTGAATTATGTGTACGTTCGCATCATCGAAGTTTGTTTCGCTCAAACGGAAAATTAATTGAAATTAACAAGCGTTCGGGGAATTACACTGTATGTGGATAGATTAATGGAACAGTAAATCGCATGTACCCTACATACGTGTACCTAATACACATACACTTTTGCCTTGATTGTTTAATTCCCGTATGACCAACATGTATACTGCACTAATTTCAAGAGTGTTTGCACATTTACATATGTATATTTAAGTGAAAGTAATGAATTTGCAATTTGAGCAATTTGTTGAGACGATGAAATCCTTATAAAACGAAGTTGATTTCATCGGTAGGTACACGTAAGTCGTAAGATTCAAGTTATTTACGAATTTTACGTCAAGTTGTTGATAATGAAATAATTTTCGCTTTATGTAGGTAATAAAAGCGAATTATCTCGCTGCTTCAGCAAGGAAAGGCAAATGACGTATAAATATTCAAGTAGTCGTTAATATTTAATGTCGTTCATAAGAATTCAACACGTGCTTAGTATGAAAATATAATATGCAGGTAAGGCGTAATAAAAATGATCATAACTTATCTATACCAGTAGGTAATACATGTATGTATAATACAATAAATCTACGTATAATACATCTTTACAGACTCAGGATCTTACTTTATCGATTGCAATGCAATGAAAAAAATATAGGTGTTTTAATGACTTTTTTATTAATAAAGGTGGAACAGAAGAGAAACAAATAATACAAGAGGAGAAGAAATACGTATGGTGGTGTTGGCGTTAAAAAGAAATGAGCATTGAACTCTCCGACTACATCTAGTAATAAGCGACTTGCACTCGTGTCTTAAGTCTGCTTTACATGATGCAATTAGTATTGCAGCAAGACGCAATTTCTATTATGCGCATGCTCATCGGCAAGTGTGTGTGAACAATAATTATTATTAACTAACTTCAATAAGATTAGGTAAATATTTACGTTCACGAATTAGGATCCATCGTTGCAACTACACAGAAATTGCTTAAATTTAAAGCTGCGCACAAATGCATTTTTTTGGTGCAATTTTCATTGCATACGTGTAAAGGCTATCAGTTTAGTAGGACACAAGGGGCGATATCGCTTTGCTCCAGCCATCTATCTTTTTTTCTTCGATTTTTATATATTATTGTTTCTCTACGTAATATATGCGATTCTTCTGCAATCTATATATGTATGTAAAAACGGTTTTTCGTCAATACAATCACAGAGGTAGGAAGAACTTTCTAAACCGGTCCGCCGTATAAAATAATTAGCGCTGCATTGTAACAATGTTACATAATTTTTATTAGAGTTCTTTACTTTTAACGAAAATAATGTTTACGTTAATATTTAGCGGATACTCGTTCTTTTTTTAACAAAATCGATTAATATTTACTTAATATTCACCTAAAAATAAACCGCAGCTCTTGTACAAAGTAGTCACGCTTCAAGCTTCAGATATAATATGTAGAATTTACCTACTACTCCCAACTAGAAAGAGATTAAATCGACCATTTTACGACAGCTTCAAGATGTCGTTAATTTTCACAATTTTCTCGTAAATAACGAGTTAGGCGGTTTTCTGCACATAGTCCACATAGATAAAGAAGAAAATATACAAAGATTCAGATAAAAAATGTCATTACGCACAAACTGTCAATCAATTTCAGCAGTTTGATAATGAAGAAAATGAAAGAGAAAGCACATTGTGTTAAGTGAGTTGATGACAAAGTTTGTATTCGAATGGGGTCGTCTCGCACGTCCCGTATCACAATCGCAATCACCTGTTTTTCAGGGACTCCCGTGAGAGGGGGATTGACCTGATTAATATGGTGGAGTGTAGTGAGCCGAACTTCTTCTACTCCCCCAACTGAGCGTTAATTAATTGCTTTGAGGGCAGTACTTTCTACTCACTTGCCTGTTTTCCAGGACCCTCTGTCTGTCGCTCTTTCGCCGTCTAACCTATCTAATTAATTTATAGCGCAAGAAATTAGTTTGACTGTTTTTTTTGCACTCCACTATGGGTGGTTTTGGCACTGCAGTTTCTAGGCAATCGCTTCTAATTAACCGACAAATCTCTCGGCAAAGACCACAGTTTGACCTACAGGTGCGAAAGAAACTTTGTTAAGAAGATGGCTAGGAATAAGTAGTTCAAATTGTTTGGTTTCGTGATTCCACGAAATTTGTAATACCAATTAATTAACTTGGTTTCTGAGTTAAATTGTGCTGGCACACGTGATTTCGGCGGCAGATAGAATTTGCCTCACGCCAGTGAGTTAGGTCGGCGATTTCCCTGTCCAAATCGAAAAACTACCGTTAGTGTTTCCAATTTGCCGGAGAAAATCCCCAAGGGTAGAATGATTTCTAAAAGTACACTGTATGGAAATTACCAGGTAGATGCGGGGAATAGTTAATTGTTGTTGGTTGATTAAATTACAAAATTGGACTAATAACTAAAGAAACAATGACCAATAAATTTTCCTAAGATGAAGGTCACTAGTGAGTAAAGGTAAATAAAAATAATTCGATCCAAAGTTATTTAAATGCCGAAATGATGATTTAACTAGAAAATGAATAAAGACTACAGGCGTCTAAGGAAAAACTGCTATCTGTCTGTTTCTTCCCGTCCCGTACTTCCAAGAAAACAATTAAAACACACCCCCTCGGACTTTGCGGCGAAATTCTGAAATCACTTCGACCAATCATAGTCGTAGAATTAAGTTCACACGCACGTATCAAGAGCCCTCCCCCCCATTAACCTATCAGGAATGCTCGCTGTTTGTCTGTCGCAAATGAGGCCCCCATAAATTTTATTATTCAAGTGTAAGGGCTGACATTTTTAAAGTATCTGTTGCCTGACTGAAAGGGAACAGATTCCAGCGAATGCGATAATTTGATATCCTTAACCACATGGGCCATTTATCTGCAATTTTAACGCGACAGAATATGTACAAAATCTAAGAAACCAATTTAAACGTCAGATAGATTTGTTTTATGACGTCTGTGCATCCATAGAGCTTCGAATGTCG
Source organism: Dorcus parallelipipedus (assembly GCA_958336345.1). NCBI lineage: Eukaryota > Metazoa > Arthropoda > Insecta > Coleoptera > Lucanidae > Dorcus > Dorcus parallelipipedus. Next base: position 8,515,610 of record OY284476.1, read on the forward strand.
CCAGTTTTGGAAAAAAACACACTCTAACTTAAGAGTAATTCGATATGGTTTTTCCGCTAACGTATAAGTATCTGCGATTTCAGCGTGACTAAATTTTGTACAGAACTTCGAAATACCCTGATAAAGGTTATTCTGACAGATTTACAACTAGCCGAGGGTGGTCCACTCTGAAAGGGAAAACGCGGCGCCTCGAATTGTTAGCCTACCGCTCGCAAAAATACCGCTGCAAACTCCGAGAATCAGGCCATATGTTTATTATTTGAAATTAGACATGTAACAATCGATTTTATTTTGAAAACAATTGCCGCGCCCCCTTCAGTACTAAATTTTTTTTGAATAAGTATTTAATGTGTAAGCAAATAAGGGAGATCTGATTGCCATTAGCCATAAGTTTAGAAGTTTGCACAAATTAATGGCCGAAAGTAAATGAAGGACAACGATGGATCACTTTCAGCTAAAAATTTTCCATCCGTTATTTCAAAACTCTGATTTTATTAGTTTGAAATATAGGTTTGAAATCTAATAGTGATTGATTAAGACGTACTGGAATTAGTAAAGGGCGAATCTAATAATAAAACGATGAAGTTTCCTTTTTTTTTTTAATCTCAAATGAAAACTGACGAGAGAGCAAAAATCTATCGTTCATTATTCATTTGTAATTAAGTCTCCGATGGGAGGTGGTTGTTTCCGGTGGAAATCCGCCGGCTACCCTCCTTGTCTTGCCCTGACGCATTGACACTTTGCGTCGACGTTATTACAAAATTTGTCTTTTAAGTTTAGCGGAAAATTTCCGGGCTTTAATTCAGGCAGTTGTCGAGATTCTGCCTGTAAGAGAAATAATATTTCAGTTATTGTCTTAGCGTTCGTGCAGATGTACGAAAAAGATTGGGGGAAAATCTAATTTTCAGTGCTTTTCGTCCTAAAAACACAGTAAAACTGAATCAACCCTACAGCGGCCTAGCTTAATATACTACCTTAACACACGATAAATGTTTATAGGGGATTAGTTTTCATTTTTATTTCAAAGATTTTCTTGTTTTAAATTTGTATTGTAGAAATTGAAACAAATCTTCTACAATTTTCTACATGTTATTAAGTATGACGTAATAGCATGTTATTTAAATAAGCAGTTGAATTTGGAATCCTGAAATTTTATGTGTCAATTGACGTTGAACAGAGAAGCATAGACAAAAGGTATAGAAGTCTGTTTTATTAGTGGAGTATTATAGCAAATAAGAACTTGCACATGGGAGACTGATTCAGTTGATCATATTAATTTCACACATCAACACTCCTATTCATGTTGGCCGGCGATGTGAACACCGGAGTCTGAATGCCGACCGGGCCCTATTGCTTTGATTGCCTGTTAATAATTAATACCCTAGAGAAGCGGTCGCGGCCCGCATCGTCTAATCCCAGTTCCTCACAGAAAATGTTTACCAAGTATACAACTACATATAACTTGAATAAATTCATCTCGTAGCTGGATTAAATTTTAATAGCGAAAGGCATCGTTAAATATATGCGGTGTGAGGTTAACCTCAGAAGTTTCCCCAGAATCGAGCAATAAATAATAAATGCGTATTTGGAATACTAATTGCAGGGGCCAAATTTGAAAACAAAATTACTATACATAAGTTAAATCGGGAGTATAATTTTTACTAAAATTCTCAATTAATTTATTGTCTCTGTCGGGTCGTGCATTTGAACCCTGCGATCACCAGATTTAAATCCTTGCGATTTTTTTTGTGGACGAAGCGGCTGGTACACATTCCGCTCTAGTAAATAATCCGCACGAGTTAACAAACAATTATTTACACAATTATTTGCGAATTTGTTATTCGTATTTCATACGCAGCGCCGAAGCTTGATTTTGGGGTAATTTTTTAATTAATTATAAACTGTTCACAAGAATTTTTTAAACATTTTTCCCGTAATCTGTCACATCGATTCTCTTATGCGTTTTTTTGTCGGTACAATTGTCATTCACCCTGTATTTGAAAACATTTGAGACGCACATTTTTTGAAATTTTTCTATACTAGCAAATTAATTGTAAGCTTCCATAAACATCAAAATTACTTGCAACTACAGAATAATAAAGAACTGTAATTGTGTAACCCTACACTAGGTGCTTGTTAAAAACTGATTCTGATTCATTACGACATTGGTTGAAGTGACATAAAATCAATGTTGAAGCACCACATACACATTCTAACCCGGTAACATCGTACCATTAACTTTAATAATGTGTCGGTGCATGAATGGACACTTTGAGTAAAAAAAATAGTGCAGGTTACCGACATTGACATACGTCGGGTTAACGAGCCAGCAAAAATGAACAAAACGGTCATGTTAGAGGCCGGCCTTTCAGTCTGTAATCTTAATTAAATTCATTGAAGTCGAAGGGCTTCGCCCGATGGACGTAAATTGCTCACATATTGAAAACTTCGCTCTCCCAAAAGTAAATCTTGCCAGTGCCTTCATCAAGCTTTGGCTTTTTATATTGGAAACAGTGTGACAAAAGCTCGGGCTTAAATTACTTTTCAGACAATCGGTATTCAAATAAGTGTTATAAGAGGAATCAAATAGCTTGAATATTAGTTCACCGATGATATTACATATTTAGGTTTGATAATTAGATGATATTAATTTAATTTAATCTGCGGAGACTTCAGTATGGTGTGAGCAATAAAAGTCCAAGTCAAAGATACCCTTGCAACATGATAATAGAACTTATAAAACCACCAGTATCAATAAATCTTCTTCAGCTTCCGCACTAATAATTTATGTAAAATGATTAGAGCATCACTTATAATTATAAACTAACCACCTAATTTAAATATCCTAATTAATTACAGAAGGTCTATAAATATTTTAATTTATGGCAAAACAGTTCCGGCCTTCAGATTGGTGTACGTGACCAGATTCTTTATTCAAAATTCAAATATAATGAAATTAATAAATAATCTCTAGTCGACATGATTTTGTTGCATATTGAAATAATTTCCTCGAATAGGTAAAGTTGATTATCCGTCTAAGCTATTTTTGATACCAGCGTCCAATACGATAAGGAGTGTCCAAAGTTTTTCAGATCTGGAGATTAAGAAAACGTAAAAGATGAGTTTTCTGACGAAAATAACTATTGCTATTATTATTTAAATGTTACACTTGAAGAAAAGTCACTTGGCCACATGTTGTGAATACGATTTCTGAGATCGTTCAGACCCCAAAACGAATAACATAAACACTTTAAGGCCCGATTTTACAATCGTCGGATAAGCATTAGTATTGGTATAACGTGACGTAGGTGTGACGTAGATGTGGAGGAACATTAAAGGATATGTCGAACAGTTATTCCGTTCTTATTCCACGATTGTAAAACTGGGCCTAAATATTTGATAAATTGCCAAAGAAAAAATATAAAATGAGAAATTTGGCGATCTTGCTGGTTAAATTAAATGTATGTATTGTACATACAAGAGTAATCTCTTGATGCGACCCTATTTTTTTTTAATGCGGCCCTCGGATTATCTAACAATAAGTTGGGTGAACTCTGCCCTATATGATTAAGGCCCAATTTTACAATCGTGGAATAAGTGTGCGCCAAATATCTTTTAATGTTCCTCCATATCTACGTCACGTTATACCACAGTTATACCAATAATAGTGCTTATCCGACGATTGTAAAATCGGGCCTAAATGCGTAAGATTATCCAGCCACTTAAAATTAAAATGTTTGAACTCACAATATATTTTTTTTAACGCAGGTTCGTATTTCGGATCTAAACTGTCAGCCTCAGTACACAAATGAAATCTTTGATTTGGTTATAACCGTCATACTAGACAGACGACATTATAAGCGGAATGAACGTACATGAAATGTAATCAGATGAAAACTAAACCACTGGGTACAAGTTCGTCATAATAAGCGGTTTGTCACTGTGTGCGGAGTCATACTAAGCGAACTCCACTGTATACGCATTTCAAATTAATTTGTTCAAGGAACAACAGATACTAATTAATTATTATTGACGTAGTCCATGCTCAAATAACCATTAAAAAAATTATAAAGAGTATTCCCACAAGGATTCAGCACACCTTAGTTAATTAAACATTGTAGTGAGGGTCGTCGTAATTTACAGCTCTCTTAATAAAGTAATTAATTATTGTATGCAATTTCCTGAAATATTGTTTACTTATTCAATGAAAATAAATTTGAAGAGAGAATATTTTACTAACGGTTTCCTTATATGAAGATAAATCTCATAATTTTCCTACTAAATTTTTCTGAAATTCTCTAGTTTTTCCTCACTCTTGGTTTGGCCCATGTTTAAGGAAAAAGTTATTATAAGTACAATTCTGGGAATGTATTTTCATTTGGATCTCGTAATTCTTTGAAAATGGGCCAAAACATGAACAAAAAATATTAGAATCAAATCTGAATATACAAAAAGTAAAGTTTCCAGGTATCTGTAAATAATTTAAGACATTAATATAAATAACAAATAATATAGGTCCTAAAGTGGCACACTGCTTTCCAATTGAGGGTTTTTGTTGTTAATAGTCAATATACCATTTCCTATCAGAGATAAATGAAATAAAGCTGTCTGAAAAAGTAGAACGTGTTCTATCTCCAAACCACAACCCAATTTCTTGTTCCAAATAGAAATTGAATCAAATCTTGTACAGGAAATAAATCGAAAACATTATTTCAAAGATGCAAAATGAAGAGAAAATAAAGACAAACTCCTAACTTTTACTTTTGGGCATGAAAGTTCAACGTTCAATGAAAGGCAACGTTCAGAGTATTTCACTCCAAGAAACTGTTTACGATGAAAGAAATAATTACTTCACGATGTTTTTAAGGTTTGGTTCCTGCGAGACTGAACAAAGCACTCAGCAGAAATCTAATTGAAATTTCGATTGAAAGGATCAAAGAAATATCTGGAGCCTATAATTGTATTCGCTATATTCGTTATTGCCGACTTCGGCCGCAAAGTTTAATTTTGTACTTTTTGTTCGAGCGAAATGAACAGATGCCAACCTGGTCCCCCAAGACTGCGTGCCTTTTACGTCCACTTCATGTTTAATTTGCTCGTCTCCTGTTCTACGTTTACTTTCATTCGTTGCAATATTACAAATTGTTTTCATATTCCATTTGGGACCCTTTTTACATTAACAATGTAGAATATAAAAGGGCAAACTTGTCATTATTAATAAAATAAATATTTACCTATGTTAAAATGACGTGTGTATTTTTGGTTACAGGGTGGTTTGAAAGCAGCTATCTGGGCGGATGTAATGCAAGGTTTAACAATGATAGCCGTAAGTATGGCAATAATTATCCAAGGTACTCTGGAAGGAGGAGGAGTTAAAGAAGTTGTGGAGAGGAACGTGGATGATGGACGATTAGATTTTTTCAAGTGAGTTACGTTCCCCGCAACTTTTAATTGCATAAATCTAGCTGCTCGACGAAAGTTTGCGACGAAAGTGCTGTGCGCAACTGTAAAGTTTTTCGTCAAAGCTGCCGGAAGTCGACGGTCGATTCAGATATAACGAAATCTTTTTTACGGCGGATTAAAATATTATTGTCGGACACAGGTGGATCCGACCGTTTTAAAGCAAATCAAATCATCTTCACGAACTTTGCTACTCCCCAGATATTTAACTATAAAATGCTCCGGCTGAAATTAACATGACAAAGCACTTACCAGAGCTTTGTTAAATTTCATGAGTAAAGTCTGTAATTTTTTTCAACTACGCTTTGCACCGCAACTGAAATGTTTCAAATATATTACCCATTTACACATATCCACAGTGAAATTAACAGATTGTAATTAAAATCAAATAAACGTATTTTTTGAACAAGCAAAATGAAAACAGACTTTTTTCCTCTCTCTCAAACGCTAAACAAAAATTTCCATATTACATTTGTAACTTTATCGGTTTCGTGTGTGTGATTAATGCATCGAACAGCAAAACGGACAATTGATAATTAGTCATCCGTAGCCATCAATAATGCTAATTGGTTGGATTTTGAATGTTCGGATTAAAACTATCAAACATTCGGGTGATTAATGGCGAGCGACGTAAATACCGTGACGGAAGAGAGACCGTAATCAAAGTCGCCTCTTTTGTATTGAAAAGAAATTCATTGCGCGTTCCGAGCACCATGATATTTATTCTGATTTTAATTATAGATAAAGCCTTTAGTGCAATCTTCAGGGAAAGATAAGATTTTGTTGTATACCTAACGTCACGATATAACGTTCCCTTTTCTTCGGGGGGGACAAATACATAAAAGTAAATTAACTCTTACATCTGTATTGCTTACATTGTTACATTCAAATGCAATTATTGCATCGTATTAAACTAATAAATACATTTTTCGGGTTTTAGTTTCGATCTGGATCCAACCATACGTGTCACCACAACATCGGCCCTTATAGGTCAGCTATTCATGTCCCTCTCAATCTTCGGTTGCCAACAAAATTTTGTGCAACGCTACTGCAGTATGGAATCTCAAAAGAAAGTTACAAAGTAAGTCCTAAAACGACATGTAATTGTAGACGCGATCCATTAACAATGATTCCCCTGCAATTTCAGAACTCTGATGTTCAACATACCTGTGATAACGGTCCTGTTCAGTTTATCTTGGGTGGTCGGTATGGTAATTTACACGGTTTACGCCGACTGCGATCCCTTATCGACGGGGTACATCAAAAAGTACGACGAAATATTGCCATTCTTCGTGGAGGATCGATTTAACTATCTGCCAGGGATATTAGGGCTCTTCATGGCTTGTCTCTTTAATGGAGCTCTTAGGTAAGCTATACATTTTTTTTACTTAAACCAAACACATTTTTTACATTATTATTTACTGCCTTATCTATGCAGTAAGAAATGGGATTACTTCTATTTTTGATTTCTTATTCGTTATATAAAATTGATACAGAATGACTGTATATTTTTTCATGAGAGGAAAATAGAAGAAGAAAACAATAATAAACCCCAAATGTACAACTTACATACGCGTCGATGCAGCTAAATTTAACAACACGTTCACTAATAGCTCGTCCATTTAGCATGACAAGGGTTGAACGTTAGCATGAGGCGGTGGGGTAACTGAACGCACTGATATTGATCACGTTAACTGGGGAACTATAAAATTCCGCATGCTATCAGAGGCTGTGTATGAAAAAAATAAGGCCATCTCATTTGCTTTTATGGGATCAAATAGATGCATGAATTTCAATTATGCAAATTCCTCAGCCCTTTATGGAATGGTAACGCTGAAATGTACATCGGTAAAGGCGAATGCGGCCAGTTTTGCAGAAGATGTAATGCTTATGAAAGGACTCTGCGTATTATGATCTTTATTCAGTTGAGACTTTCCTTTCGTTCGTCCTTTAAAGTTTCATTGAAACGTCATAAGGTTTTATTTTCTAGAATTCTTTCGTCAGGTGTATTAAGAGAGTATTAACCAAGAAATATAGCAACATCACAATTTTCTGGATAATATACAGGGTGTGATCAATTAAGTTTCACATATTGAAAGTTATTAAGTCAAGTTATGACGTACATAACACGTTTGAGAAGTGCTGATGATAGTTTTCAGATACATATCAATTCTGTCTATTTTTAACCGTAACGATTTTTAATTTTTCAAATACGTGTAAAATATAAATAACTTGAAAGTGAAAGACTCGAATCTCTGGAGTGGACGAATAAAATATAGAATATTTAGGGCGCTGGCACAGCGCTTCTTCCACGAACGAGCACATTAGCTTAACAAAGTGTTTTCTTCCAGTCTGAACGTATCTAATCTGAATTCACTAGCGACGGTTACCTTCGAGGATTTCTTAAGGCCGATTCCCTATCTAAAAGGACTGGAGGACAAGCACCAGCTATACGCCATAAAAATAGTTAGCATTGTATACGGATTCATCATCATGGGAATAAGTTTCGGAGTGGGTCTCTTATCCGGCGTCATAGAATCTTCTATGCTGGTCACCTCCGCCACTTCAGGACCACTTCTCGGAGTGTTTATAATGGCCATGCTTATTCCTTGTTGCAACTGGAAGGTAAGCGAATTCTTTACAGCATGTTTCATTCACTTAACCCATATTCAATAACATTTACATGATTTTCAACTTTGAGCTATCTCACAAATCTCTCGGTGAATACGACGTACCTACCTAATCACAGGTTCGTAGATTCCAACATTCTTAGACTTGCCTTTTTTCGCTTTACTTAGTTTTATGCATGCACAAAGAAACGGGGTAAGTATCTAAAAGCTCGAAGGAATCTTTAAAACTTTGCACTTTATGTAAGGTACGATTTTAATTTCCATTTGGGCGGCTTAACGAGGAAGGATGCATTCGGATGGCCTCACGTAAACGTAAAAGTAATTCCCCCGCGGTTAGCAAAGTTCGTCTTTTTAAAAAAATTGAATTAACTTGAGGTAACATTTTAATTGTTACTCTTCTTTAATGAATATTTGTAAGGAAACTGTGCGATGTACGTCGTGAGAAACACGAAAGGCAACAATGAATTAATAATACTTAATAAATACTTAAAGTGATCATGGTGAAATTTGCAGAAATAAATGGTGTAGCTTTTAGTTATTACAGCTTAATTAATGATACTTATTTATTATATTAGCAACACCTCTTACCCCTTGAGTGGCATAATGTTCTTGAAACGTATCACTCGTTTAGATAACAAATGCTTCAGTATATAATTGACACGTATTGTAGCATCATAAGAAGGGTGACGCGAAATAACAGGGGTTTGTTAAGAAATTCCAGCAGCGCCTGCGATGCTCCAATGGACCAAAATTAAATTATCGTTCCCCGTTTTGAAATATAATATATTATGCAAACTATGAAAGTTATCACGTCGCTAACTCCGTAAATCAGCGGCTGCGATGAATGTGCTTTAATGCTTTGCAACATATTTGGCCCGGCTCACCTCATAAATGCTACGTTTCGCCGAAGATTGTTTTTGAACTTTATTTGTTCATTTGTTGCGTTTGTTTTAGTCGGGGAACTATTGATTCACCGCGAACGGTCTGCAATACGATTTTGAACAGACTGCGCTCAAAGATCCTTTTCTAATGGAAGGATTTCTGCAACGTCCTTTCATTTTGTTTTTTTTTGTTGGGGGTTTTCGTAGGTTGAGTTTATTGAAAGCCATGTGGAAATTTCGATAATTGTACCCAAGGAAAAAAAAAAAACGGAGACGCCGAAAAATAAGAAAATTTTATTTTATTTGGCTCTTTTACTTTTGTAGTATTAGTTTACCTAATTATGTTTCATCTTATCACTTTGTATCTGTTATAATGGTCAATGATTACTCTCAGATTTTTCTCATCATTTCTTGTCATATACAGGGTGACTGTTAATTAACCCGACAAAATGAAACCACGTTTCTTTTTGTCGGTACAACTGTCATTCACTCTGTATTTGTTTCGTTCTTGCTCTTTGATTTCTGCAATTTCTCTTATGTAGAAAAAATTTAAAAGACAGTATAAAGTTTAATTTTGTAGTAGGTAATTAAATTATAGAACAATATCATGCAAATTACTAATACTTGTTAATTTTTTTTATAATATAATGACCTGTTTGTGGACGCTTTAATTTAATTCATTAAATATTGGTACGTGCAGATACTATCGAATTACTAACAAACACAGCTAAGCCAATTTGTGCATTTGCAATTGAGCATACAACAGCAAATATGCTGCGGTGGCATAACTGCATCTAGTGTAAATTTGAAACTTATCATGGGTGTTGTAATGTGTACAATAATTTTATTAACTCACAATCAGTCATTTTGATTAGGTGTATTTGTATAAAGTAAACAATATTCTTATCTTTAAAGCGCATATATTTGTTAATTAAAGCTTTTAGACAACTAAGAAAATCTAAAGGAAAATAATTTAAAAAAAGTAGTTAGCTAACAATATCAACTTTGCAAATGACATGTAAATAAAATATAATAATTTTTTGTCATTGTTTTAGGGTGCTGCCACAGGAGTGATCGCTGGCCATCTGATTACATTATGGATCACGTTCGGAGGTTTAACGGTAGAAAAGCCGCCAGCAAAAATACTACCTCTGTCAGTCGAGGGTTGCTCGAATACGTCCTTTAGCCCCCACATTTTAAAACACGGCCATCCGTGGCCTATACCTGTCCATTCGATGTGGGAAAATTACACGAGCACGGCCGGAGTTGCCTACGAAATAATTAATTCCACCACCGTGTCACCAACTTTAGCGCCCAAGCCTATGTAAGTATAATTATAATGTTGAAGTATTTTATATCTGAATGTTTGGATGGAACTAAAACGGATGAATTCAGTATCACGTCGTGAAGTATATCTTCCATAATTCTGATAAAAGTTACAAATCTAGAACAATAACCATCATCAAGCATTTGTTTTTTTTTTTCATAAATCTAGTCACAATCACATAAAACAATGGATCATTAAAATATAGAGAAGTATACCGGGTGTTTCACCTGTACCAGCACTTTTTCTCGAAAATGTTAGTACGTGGCAAAAGGTATAAAGTGAATTTCGCGGCGATATAATTGAATCGCTTATTGCTGAAACAACCCAAGTCACTTTTTCACCATTTTTAGTTTGGAGCGGGAATTTGCATTTTTAACCTTTACAGATCGTTTGGTGAAGAAAGATCTCAACTTCCTCTTGCGATTATACACTACTTTACTCTGTCTTTATCATCATTTATTTGTGAAACAACCTAAGTCGCCGACTTGGGTCATTTCTCCGCTAAAGATAACCTTAAAAAGTTTGTCCGTGTGAGTAGTGTGACAGTGACAGCAAAACATATACGTAAGAAGTAAAATGAAGCAAAACACGGAACCACCTCAAAAACGACGAAAAGGTGTTATAAATAAAGAAAACTACAAAAGAAATGTTATAAAATCATCTAGAGTACAAGGAATTGAATATGTGAACTACAAAGGAAAGACTGTGCCAGCAAAAAGTATTAGTACTTCTTGTAGGTAAGATGATTTGAGAGTTAGGTATTTCTGATTTCTTAGAACAGCAATTTTAATAGATGTCCAATGAAATGTTTCGAAAAACTTAGTTCACAGGAAAAACAGCTTTGTTTAATAATTTCTACTCCATGTCGACTAAGAACGAGCAAGATATTTATCTGCAAAGTCTTCTAGAAATAGTTCCCGTAGCCCATAAACGAAAACGTAATGGCTCTGGTCGAGAAAAGCAGAGATCTTTTCGTCACTATTTGTCTGTAAAAGGAAAAAAACTGAAAGTGTGTTTAGGAGCTTTTTTAAGCATACAAGAAGTGACCAAAGCAGAGTGAAGAGATTGAAGAAGCTGTTAGCTGAAGGTGAAACTCCCAAAGACAAAAGAGGTCAAAACTGTTCTAAAGGAAATACTATCAACGAAAACAATAGAGAACAAGTTAGGGCTCATGTTCTCTCATTCCCAGTTAAAGAGTCTCACTATTCAGGAAAAGATTATAAATATCTTAATAGTAAACTCAATGTTAATATTATGTATCAGTTATTTAAAGAGAAGTTTCCTGAGACTCCTATTAAATATAGCTACTATATAAAATTTTTCAATGAAAATTTTCAGCTTCATTTCGGCAGACCTCAAATCGATACATGTGTTACTTGTGAAGATTTAAGTCTGAAAATAAGAAGTACTAAATTAGGAATCGAAGCAAAACGGGTAGCCGTGGCGGAAAAAATGGTTCATGAAAGAAGGGCCAAAAAATTTTATAATGCACTAAAATCCGCAAGTGAAGAGTGCAAGAAACGTAACGATTTGGCAGTTTTAGCATTTGATTTTATGCAGAATTTGCAGTTACCGGAAATTCCAGTACAAGACTTATTTTATTTATCACAGTTAAGTGTCAGTGTTTTTTGTATTACTGATTTGAAAACAAATAAGTCACACTTTTATATTTACCACGAAGGAATTGCATCAAAGGGACCCAATGAAGTCTGTTCTTTCTTAATGGATTATATAAAAAATCATATTTCTGCAGAAACTACTGAACTGCGTTTGTTCTGCGACAACTGTCCAGGACAAAATAAAAATCATTGCGTGATAAGAATGTGTGTGGCACTTTTATCAACTGGCCGTTTTAAAACAATTCAACAGTTTTACCCAGTAAGAGGACATTCGTTTTTACCTTGTGATCGAGCTTTTGGTATTATCAAAAAAAACTGAAAAAATTTGATAGAGTATACAACGTACACCAATACACAGAGTTAATAATACTCTCTAGTGCCACAAACGCGTTTACGGTGAAAGAGATTGTAACAGAAGATATTTTGAACTTCAAGGACTGGTGGCCAACTATCTATAGAACGACATGCTTTTCAACACAATCTGAAAACCTACCAAGAAATGAAAAAATTGGCTTTTCTATAGCCAAATTTCATCATTTTCTCCACGAACAGCCTAGCATTCTAAAAGCATCTGAACACATACATGGCTTTATATGGGAAACCTTTCGAAATCTAGAACTACCGAGAACATCGAACCGAAGGACATTTCCTACAACACAAAAAGCCTATAAAGAAAAATTTCCTATTTTAGAAACAAAATTCTCAAACATAAAAACGTTGCTAAGATGGGTAGATGATGAAAATAAAAACTTTTATGAAGATATACTAAAAAACCACAAGTCAAAATCTGCCAAAAAAGCTAAAAAATAATCTCTTCAGATGTTTAATATGTTGCTTGTTTGTTTTCTTTTTTAATTTTGTATTCTAAAATTAAATAAAAAACATTGGTAAAATTATTTTTTCTTTTTATTGTAAAAACTTGGGTTGTTTTTCACTTTTCAAAATTAATTTTTGGCACTAATTTTGTTTTTTATTTGCAAAATGACAGCATAGGTGGTATTGTATAGTCTCATCTTAGGTTTTAGTTCCGTTGGTTGCAAAAAACTTTGCTTTGTGACTGATTGTAACGTTTTTTTCGTCTCCTGAAAACTAGCAAAAAATGACTTGGGTTGTTTCAGCAATAAGCGATTCAATTATCTTTGAAGGCTAACCACAATTATTTGTAACGTCTAGATTGAGCTTTAGTGGGAAAATTTTATACTTTATACAAAGTGAGATATTTAATACGTTCTCAACTAATACATACAAGGAAATAATTCCTAAGAGTACGCAGTCTAAGGGCAATTAGACGTACAACTAAGGTTAGGTTGTATAAGGATTAAATTTAAGCCCAATTCAGATTGTGACTCACAATATGCTGTACGTCATAAGAGTGTCACATTCTAACTTCGGGAGTCATTCTAATCGAATTTCCAACCTAACAACGGCGGTACCTCCTTAGCAGCTGATAAGAAGTTCCAATTTCGGTAATGTTCGGGACATAGTAAGCTGCAACTTTGAAACTCCGATTAGAATGACCGCCTTAGGTTTAAATTTAATTTTGGCTTAAATCTTTTATGCAACCCAGCCTAGGAGTTACTCTGGTATGCAACGCATTTGTATGTTGCATACATACATACAAATGTAGGAATTTTATTTCTAGATTTTTAATTGTTAGGATAAGTTGCCTTCTCTCTCGGTACAAAAAGTCATTTTCATATTAAGACATTTGATTTAAGAAACGATTCCTAATTATTCCTTTGCCAAAATGTGATAAACCTTCACCTTGTGATTTGAGACCTATCAGTAATCTTCCAGTTGTGTCGAAAGCTATAGAAAATCAATTGAATATTTACCTAAATAAATTTTAACTTCTAACTTCTGCCTCTCCTCGTAGTTGCGCCGTGAATTGTTAGTTGTTAACCAGCCTCAATCGACCTGACACGACGTATGAAACCTGAGTTTTACGTAGAATCCAAGCCTGTCTTAAAGAAAATAGTAGACACTTTGATCACCTATTATGATTTTACCTTGAAGACCTTCGACGTCAAATTTGGCACAAATTCATTTCGCGCCAAGCAGACTTCAAAAATTTAAAAGTATCGGGAACTCACTCCGGGGACACAGTGTATATGCCAGTCATGGTTTAGAAAGAGTTATACTAAAGCTACTGCTCTTCTGGATGTAGTAAATGAATTTTCATCTGCTTCAGATAAATCTAAAGTGACTTTTTAATAATGCTTGATTTCACTCGAAAACTTTTGATACGCTGGATCATAGAGAGCTTTTACCGAAACTTTTACACTATGGTTGGTTACTTTTCGAGTTGTTCTCAACGGGCACGAATGAACTCGAACATGTGTTCTTAGTTGTCACCTTCAGTGCTAAGCATCAATGCAGGTGTTACTCAAGGATCTAGTCTAGGCCCATTATCGTTTAACTTACACATGACTGACTTATATTAAAATATTAATCACTGCAAAATCTTTGCTTACGCCGATGACTATCTCATCTTCTATTCTTTTCGTCCTTTTGATTACGTGCCAGTCATCGACAAGATTAATCAAGATTTAGAATCAATCAGAAGATGGTCTAAAAATAATGCATTGGTGTTAAATCGGAGGAAATATGTTGGGGTTGAAGTATGGCCTAAAATCTTTATCGGACATCCTGTATAGTTTACTTCACTACTTCAGTCAGATTATCACAAAAGTAGTTTTAAAATGTCTACACAACGATGACCTTGTACGAAATTCTTTTTATTGGTCCTCTGTTTGTGGATGTATTTTCACGATTTTCTTCAAAAGTTATTGGAAGTGGAAATCCTAAACTTAAATACTTTATATAATAACAAACAAATGTTACGTAAATCAAAGAATATAAATATTCGTTGTTGTTTGTAACTGTAAACATAGTGATTCTGATTAGTATGGATGTACGTACTTTAGCGGCGATATGGTTGGAGAAGTCATTTGGAAACAATAAATAAATTAACAAAACTTCAATTCTTTTGGAATTGATTACCTTTATTATGTGCTAAATTTGTTTTGTTTATTTCTATGATTATATGACCGATAACTTTATAATTTTTGAAACAAATACTATCACAAATTCTTTGAAACTGACGCTTCGACGTCAGTAAGCATATTCAGTGTCCGTTTCAAATCCTGAGTAGTCCTATGGGTCGATTTTGCTCCCATCTGTAAGGATCGTAAGATCTGTATCCTTTAAGCTCAATTATTAAAATATGAAATTTTGAAGTTGTGTGGAAGATATGATACCTCCTATAGGTCTCAAGGATTACTCGTAAGTCTCTGCGATATTATCTTAGAAGCTAACAAGAAATTCAGAATTCCACTTTTTAATTATTGAGTTACAGGCTTACAAATCTTACAGAATTTACAGGTAGGAGAAGAATCGACCCATTATTCTGTAACTCATGTAAGACCGCGAGTACGGGAAAGGGTGGTTTATATTTTGATAAAATGGTTTTTCTCCAAAGACCAAATTTTATGATACATGTATTTTACATGAGAGTTCCACTAGACTCCCTTTGTTACCCAAAACTTTTTCAAACCGAATCGAGACGCAAGAGGCGACTCCTTCTTTGTCAGTAGCGTTTCTGGAATTAGCTAAAAAAATAGCCAGAAGTCGTTTCGCCCACTCTCTTGTGACTTGGTATGAATTTTGGCCCTTCTTACCCTCAGACTTACTATTTTGGGGTTGTTGAATCTTTCTCCTCTAAGTTCTTGTTCGATTTACCGATTATTAAAAGGTTCTCTAAATTCTACTTTGAGTATTAAATAAAATTCGGAAGGTTCAACAATTAAAATTTATATTAAAGAAGATTAACGAGATAGAATTTACGTAAGCGAAAACTTAACGTATTTTAATATCACAAATCAAAACAATTTTTACGACAAAACACATTAAACTAATTACAAAACTGAATATCAAGTAAAACTACAGAGTTAATAATGTTTTAATTTTGTGACTTCCGAACAAAACAAAATCCGACTTTACTATAAAGAACTTTATAACAAAATTGGTAATCAAACAGATAAAACATAGGCAATGCCGAATGTCGTGAAAATTATAGCAAAAAAAAAATATTTCGACAAGAAGGGAGAGTGGTGTAATACACTTAGAAAAATTCTTTTGGTAATTATTTAACGTTTCAAGCAACAATGACATTGAGCTTACCGACGTCGACGCTGAAATGATTTTCTCGCATCCGTATGTTAGAAAAAACTACTATTGATTTAGATTTACGAGAATTGTTTCGTTAGCGAGCGAATTTATTTTAAATAACTGACACGAAAACTTCACGGAAAAAGCTTCTGCTTTTTCTACCCCGAAACCAATAACAAACCTTGGAAAATTTTAATACTAAATCAGAAACAAAACCGAACTTACAACAAAGAGAACGGCGAGAATTAACGCGGACAAAGCTTAGGGAAGCGGGAACTGTCTGTTTTTCTCTCACGGCGGCTATTTAAGCTTTCGCCACCACCTTGAAAAGCCAAAGAGGGACTTTTTCAAAAGTCCAAAATCAAATTTCCAAAATCGCGTGATTCATTCGTAGCTTCTAGCGGCGAGTCGCTCTCCACAAGATGGCGTATTCGTCTTGCTGTTACCGTTTTGACCCACGTGTCGCCCTTGACCGGGCGGAGACGCCAAGCCAAATGGCGTGATCATTTTCGAATGCTGAGTCCATGGAAATAGAAAACTTTATCACCGTAACATAATATCGCCCCTGCTTTGAAAACACATTCTAGGCTCATAAAAGCGATACGTGTTTCCTGCTCTCTGGTTTCTGTCAGGAATAGGTAGAACTTAAAAAAAATAATAATTTCGAAATTTCTTTAACGCATTTCTCGGGTCCTTACACTCATAACGGCATTGCTAAATAACGGCAATCGTTAAGTGACCAATTTTGACCAATCAGTATATGGAAATCCGTTGTATCGTTATGAGTTACAGAATAAGGGAGTTGAAGACGTAAAGTCACATCTTAATTTGAGTTATATCCAAATCTTCTCTCAACAAGATCCAAAATAAATATACATACCTATTAAAATAGGTACAGGTTTATGATCCAATTAATTGAATGCTCCCTCCCCCACCTAATTGAAAACTTATGGGTATCCCAACAAGAAAGCTAAAAAATAATCATTACTGAGGGATACGCTTAAAAGTTGAATGCAGAAAAGACTGAAAGGGAATTTAATTCGTGAGAGAAGCTTTTATCTTGAATATGAAATTTTAGAAGGCCAAATCATACTCGGCGAAACTGTTTTAATTAAATTAAGTGCAGATCTTTTATCTGTGTTATAATGTCCAATGAAACATTCGTATATTTGGATTTACAGAAGGATTTAATTCAACTATGTAATATTATTTTAGAACCCATTTGCGATTAAGGTTGATTTTGTATTTTTATTTTCCAGTGATCCTTTGACGCAATTGTACTCCATCACATACATGTATTACTCACTCATCGGTTGCTTCGTGACGGTCCTGCTAGGATGGATTGTATCCTACTTCACTGCCAGCGAAAGCGATCGCTACGACGAGAAGCTCATACACCCGGCGGCCAGATCGATAGCGAACTATTGTCCCGGCAAGAAGCGCCGCTACACGGATAAAACTTCATTCACGGAAGAGAAAACTGCGAGTGAAGAGTCAATTCCTACCATATCAACTACGTCCCTGGAAAGGAGAACGACAGTGACGCCGCCTTTAAGTTCTGCCGCGTACTCCCAGGAAGTTTCGTTAGAATCCGAAGTGTATTCGACGAAACTGTGATGAAATATTTTTCTTTTTGGTGGTGAATATGTTTGCTTTGAAGCACAGATCATTCTTACACGATTAATTTTGATGGAGACATTTCTTCATCTTAAAATAGCAGATGAATGTGTATGGATTTAAGTTCTTTTAGAACGCAAGAGTACCAAAAAGTAGTAATCGGAACATAGTGGATTTTAGGATAAAAAATAATTTTGTTTTCTTTTTGCAAAGTACGTTTGGTCCATTTATGTAAAAATCAGGACTCAAGCATCTCCTCAACAAGTAAACGAAGTGTCTTTTATCTCTTTACCAAATATACCAGTGGGACACACAAAGTGTTCTAATTTATTTGAAAATGAGACTAACGTTCCTTTATCTCTTTATTCGCGACCTAATTGTCAACGCGAGAGGTCTCTGCTAAGTGCAATATGGCCGATAAAAGGGTGAACAACATTGCAGTTGCGTGTTTGATTGGTGCATGTTTTCAATATTAAACCAATCCGTGAAATATTGTTCACCCTCTTGATGGTATGTATCAATATTGATCACAGAGGTCGCCCAGTTTGTTTGATTTCGCGAATTAAAAAAGTCATTCAATTGTTCATCTAAACCTAAACTATCTGTAATATGGCAAGAGCATGACAAAGGAGGAAACATTTTATTGTACTAATGACACAGTCGGATCGCACGTCGCGTATCCCCACAGCAATCTGTTGTATTTATCTGCATATCCATAATGAAGAAGCTTACGTGTCTTCACAGCAAACATGTTAATGTATTCCTTACATACAAGAGACACTGACACAAGTGCCTGTGTGCTGTTAACATCTGTGATCTCTATATATTTTTTTTTTCTAAACTTAATTTTAATGTACGTTTACGATATATGTATGTACGTTTATTTCCTTGAAGGTACCTTATGATTGTGTACAGGATGCTCACTAATTTTATATTTATTACGTAATTTTAGTTACTCTACTATGGCAGGGAGCACAACAACATATTAATACAATCTCGCGTGTGCTTAGGTAGATAATGTTTTCTGTTTTTACAATAATATAAAATATTTTTTTTATTTATTAAAGTTTAAGTGAATGCCACTTTTAATTTGATATTTATGCGTTAGTTGGCGTTAATATCAAGTTTTTCAGATTTGTTAGCGTTCTCGTTCACGAATTGATATTATTGATTGTGTAGTTGTAACTTTCTCGAAAAAGACGCCCACCTTTAGAAATATAGGTTAACTTACGTTTCGTCATCGTTTTTTTTTTTTTAATGTCAAAACAAGTCCAATGTACTTAGACCAAATTGTCTCTTATAGCACTTTCGATTGGGGTGCGTTTTAGGGGCGCATTCAGAGTATTCTCATCTTGTTTTAACCTCATGTAATAAAACAAGATATACTCTGAGTGCGCATTCAATACATATCGTGCACCCCAACCGAAAGCGCTCAGTTAAATTCTTTTGATGTTCTGTCGAGATGATTTTAAAACCAAATAAACTGTTGGTTATAAAAGGGGGTTTATTATTTCCTCAGCCCCGTACTGTCTGAGAGGTGCAGCTGACACGGTTTCACGAGCCCGCGGACCCCTAGGGCACAGATAACAATTTGTTTTTTTTTTTGTAACTATTGATATTCACTTCTTACAAATTAGTGCAGATGTCACAGAATTTTTGATAAAAACATGTAATACGAGATTTAATTACATTATGAAGTAAGAAGTGTGTCCACACAAGTCGAATCAAAATTCGCCTCCACTTGCTGAAGAAGCAGAATTTTCCTGACATGCCGATGCAAGACGTTTCAGAACGGCGCGGCGCCGGCCGCGATAAAAACTGAAATTTTCCATGAATTGTTTACGCTAAAAAACAAGACTTATATTGTTTTATTTTAAATTCTAACAGAGAATATTATATACTAATGGCATTAGATGTTACTAATAAGTATTTCTCTTATCTAAAAGTTGTAACTTTTCATTCAGTTTTTATTGTACAATATCATCTTACTTTTTCCTCATGTATTACATGTTTTGGAAATTTACGAGATCTTTATTTGAGAAAAACTCTTTCTCAGGAATTAATTGCCATTAATAACTTGTAATGCGCCCTACTAAATTACGGGCTATTAATTAATACTGACAAGGAAACAGACAATTAATTTACATAAGTAAATAATAAATATGGGTCAACGGAATTCCCAACTAAGATTTATGACTGCGGAGGGTCGTCTAGCCTTTACCTGCGTAGGGCTCGCCGTCACAATGTCCGAAACGACCAAAATCGTTGAAGTTTCCGGAATTCGCTCGGTGCAGACGTTAATTCCAATATCACCTAATTATGATCCAACTATCGGATGTAAATGGCCCTTACGTTGTGATTTCCAGGATCTTTTGTTTTGGTGCGACAGTACAATAAATCCTTTATAACAAGGGAATTGGTAGGTTAATAATGAAACGCAACAATTAAAAGTTATTATTGTAATAAAAAATTTATAGGGCAAAAAACTCCCGCTCTCCGCTTCTGTGGAAACTGAGAACTTGAGCGTAAAAAATCCTGGTGTTTAAAACAATACAATTAATCAAAAAAATACGATTTTCAGAAAATATAGTGTGATTCTCGTAGCAGTTTTCGACTGTGGGTATCGGTGCGATCTCTTTACTTCCGATTCACACCGTTGGTGGTATAATGTTACACAGATGTTTTACTGGAGATTTCAACTCCTGACTTATCAATAATTAATTGAGTTTCAAGTTCGAGTCTTAGTACAACGTCTGTAACTCTGCTGGTATTCAAAGACTTGTTCGATTTAATAAACCAACGCCCAAAGTGTCTCGGCGGGACGACAGTGTATTTAATTAATGGAATTAATTAATGAATTAATCAGATGTTTTGGGCGAAGTATGTGATACCTGTCGCCTTCAGCAATCAATTTGCAGGTAAATCAGTAGCAATCACCCGTTTTTCACGGACTCCCTTTTGGGAGGTGTTGGATTCCCTATCTCTAATTAACCTAATTAATGGACACGTGGGGTGAGCCGAACTACTGCTGCTCTGCTGTCCTGAGCTTTATTATTATTTTGAGAGCGGCGCTTTTGTCCGATGCCTTGCCTGTCAGGACTCTCTGTATATTGCTCGTCCGCCGACAACTAGCTAAATCAAATTAAAGCGCAAGATCCCAGATCGACTGCTTTTTTGGCACTTACACTATGGGTGTTTATGGCCTTTCAGTTTCGAAGTAATTGCTTCTCATTAACCGACAGTTCTCACAGCCAAGACAACAGTTTGACCCTCCCACATATACAGAGTGTGGAAACCTTGGTCAAGGAAATGGCCAGGAAGGTATTGCAAATTGTTGGTTTATGATTTGCTTGAGAGAATTCCCCCTAGAGTGTGGTGGTTTCTAAAGTACACTATATGGAAAGTCCCAAGTAGATGTAAGGAATAGCAAATTGCCGATGATTAATTAAATTATCGATCTCGGCCACTAATTACGAACGCTGACCAATCAAAGATTTTAAAATATGGAAGCAGCCAATGAGTTTTAATACTCGCTTCATATGTAAATAAAAATAGTTTGATTAAAGTGCTCTAAATGCAATGATAATAATGAACTTTACTGACTCTTTCGACACTAATTAATGCAATTTAATTTATTCTCACTCAATCTGTACCACCAAAGGTGCGATGGAAAAATACAAATAAATGCAAATTACCTATACGCGTTATTCCGTGAAACCACGCACGCACTTATCACTCTGATTTAAAAAAACACCCACGACGCGAGACGCCCGTATTGGTTCTTAATTGCCCTTATGATCACTCAATTTAAAACCGTACCGGCATAAATGATTTAACAACCAACAGAATTATATGAAACGATACAAATCTGAAATTCGATTCGACCGAGCCTGCTAGCGATTCAAATTCATCTGCCGTTCGTTTCAAATGCAACTTCCCATGAAAACAATTAACGATCGCCCCTCGTAATTTTAACAGGGTGCGTGCATCTTTCCGGCCAATCGCAACTGTAGTCTTACGTTCACACGCCGCCTACCACAGCCAAAAATCAAGAAATAAATTCTATTAACGCATCGGAATGTCCCAAAGTGACAGCCCTATATATTACTATTCAAATGTGTAAGTTGACAAATTTAAAGTCTTCGTTATCTGCCTGCAACGAAAACAGACTCCAGCCTGTCATGCAATTCGATATCTTTGTACACATGGCTAGTTCGTCTGCAATTTTTGACACGGTAATGTATAGAGAACTTCAGAAAAAGCAATTTAAAACGTTAGAATATATTGGTTTATGATGCCTGCGTCGCGACATTTCTTCGAACATTGCAGGTTCTGAGGCTGCACCTATAAATAAGGCTCCAAATAACGCGTATGGACATAGCTTTCCCACTAGCACTTACGCATCTGCAATTTTCTGGGTGTCCAGATCGGTACGTTTTCGAACAGATTTACAGCTGTGTGTGTGTGGTCTACGATTGGTCGGAGGAATGCACGCACATGTCGCTTTTCGCTTGAAAGGAAGAAAAAATTTACACAGGCTACGGACCTACATTTGTTATTGAAATCATACATGTAACAAAACTGCTTTAATCGTAAACAATTCTCGTTTTAATTTACAAACAATTTAGCGCCCCTTTTCAAACTGAAGTGAACCTTCACGGTTGCGATTCCAACCGTGAATGTATGCTTCAGTTATTTGGTCATGCATTACACCATTACCGACAGACAGGAAAAATACCGATCGAATTTGTAACGGTGTTTTTCTGACGTTTTCCGCGATTTGAGTTCAAGGCGATCTCAAACGATGATGATGATGAAAGACGGCAAATCTATCGCCCTCTATATGCACCGATATAATTAAAGAGGAGACGTAAAAATAGTTGTATCGGAACTTCTACAGTACACGCCTTGCAAACACACCCATCTCGTGGGACATTCAAGGCTAATTTTTTCGTTTATTTTTTTTTTAAATCAGGGAACAATTTCTTTTGCCGTTGACAAGGCATTTCATCTTCATAAAAAAAATCTGCGTCGCAGGTGATTTTTTTTATTAATTACACTCTAATTTCCTATCTGTAATCTAAAACAATAAAAGGTAAGCGGCGTTGCATGACAGAAGGGAAAGGTCGGTGTTATAAATGGAAGTCGGAATAATTACTTATAAATTTTGCGTGTTCCATGCGTTAACGTTTCAGACGGAGAATAACTGTGATAATTTAATACATGAACATGAGAATACATAAATCAAAGTTGCTTGAATTTCTAGCCGTGTTTTTTAAATTAATATGGATAAGATTATCATATATATTAAATTTAAGGTAATTTGCACAATAAATTATTAAACACATTATTTTTTTTATAAACCTACACATGAATATGTCATAGGTATATGAAGTTTTCATTCGAAGAAATTTCAACTACAGCACACTTGGTGCTATCGCTTTTAAGAATTAGAAAACACACATGATTAAATCATGAAAAATATCATTCTCTACAGAGCATCATTCATCAAATGAAAGTATTCGAGATTCAATTAATACGAAGTTACACTTAATAAAACCGAGTTCTAATTAATCCGGTTGCGGTAACGGTTGCAAAGTTACATATAAGAATGAAAGCCGGATGTCAGTTGACTAATAATAACATAAAAAAGGAATAATTGATATTTAAAAACAAGTATTATCATATTAGTAATTAAATAACAATTTGACCAAATATGAATCAACTTTAATGTCTGTGTCTATGAAGTTACAACGGAAAAGCAATTAGCTGTTATACTTGAGAAATAAAGTTTTCGTTGTAAAGAACAAGAAGCAATCACGATAGTTTTAAAACCTGTGTAGGACTGATGTTATAAATAAAATGGGGAGGAAAAATGTTGACTTAATATTACTCATCCAGCACAGTCCCGTCAGTACGTGAAGTAGTTATCAGCTGGTCTCGAAGAATAAAATCGATATTTTTCAAGTTGTCTTTCAAGTTTGGGAAGATGCAGGATCTTTCATAAAGAATGTTTTTTTTTGAGAAATCAATAATAAAAAAGTTTTCCTGATGTGTCCAACTTTATGCCGGTCACTGTATAATGAAATTCATTTGCGATCAGATCTATTATAAAAGCGACCTTAAAACTACATTTATGTAATAATCGCAATGGGAAAATAGTTTCATCAAGGCGTTACCGTAAAACACGTATTGCTAATCAAGCGGTGCTAGGTAGCGTTCTAGAAATGAGGCGGTTATGTAGAGCTTACCCATTCTCGACATATCACGAAGAGCACGGAGCACGACCTACCTTTATTTGAAATGTTAAAAAATAGCTTAGAATGCGTAGCAGATTTGTGAATCAGCGCTGAACAAACACGATGATGCCAGGGTTCGCCGGTTCGATTTCAGTTTTGATTGCGAAGGACGCAGCCTTCACCAGATCGGTGCCCGCCTTAGCCCGGAGCAGATAACATTAATTTTGTCGGGCTGATTGTGTTTTACACACAATTAACATACTTCGACCTGCGAAGCAGGTGAACTTACAATAATGTCGATTGTTTTACGTTGAAGGTGCTTTCGCCGCCTTTATTTCGTGTAATAATCATTACATTTTATCAATGGTTGTGCAAATAAATAGTATTGTAAATGGCCATGCTGACGTGGAGAAAAGTTGTTGTTTTACGAAGTTAAAATTTTTTTTTTTTATTTAAATTGTTTGGTTTTCTTATTTGTTATATGTCAATGTTATTTTAAAACTTGCTCACGTTAGAAGGATTAAGTTTCTGCCAAATTGTTAAATAAAAAAAAATTAAAAAGGAGAAGCCCAAATTATATCGAAACAAAGCAACCAAAATCGTAATCAAAACAATAGAGCTCAGGAAACCAGAAAAATATGAGGCTTGCACCGTAAGTAATTGGTTTAAAATTCCCTTAAACGAAGAAGTAAATTGATCCAAACCATAAGCTATAAAAATCTATTTTTTAATATAAACTCCTTCCCTTTCTAAACATCTGTGACATATTTGAACCCAGCGCTAAAACCCAGTTTGGAAAAAAAGTTTACCTACGTATTTATTTTTCGCCCACTGTTCTATAGAGTGCAATCCTTTTAAGCTTTTTCTCATTGTGCATACAGGTGGAAATCCGACGAGCCTAAATCGGGACTAAAAGTAGGATGGGGCATAACAGACCATCCGAGTTTCTGGATTGTCCCAACGGTGGCAAACGCAATATGGGGTTTCGAATTGACATGCTGTAAAAGGCAATGTTTTTGTTTGGTTTTTCTTTCTGATGGCTTCCACAAGGTTTCTATCGTCAGTATGAGAGATATAGTTGTGCCCGGTTCAAGAAAACTTCCCAGAACATAGTTGCCATAACTTTCTTCGCAGATGTTTGCAATTTAAAATATTTTGATGATGTGTGATGCCATTCTCTTGATTGACTCTTAGTTTCTGAATCATACGTAGATACCTATGTTTCATTTCTAGTCACTACATTGTCAAAAATGATAGTCCATGTTCCTCGAGAGAGTTTATGAGATCAGCGCTTATCTCCATTATTTTTTGCTTGAGTTTATGGTTAACTGACGTGGAAACCATCTACCACATACCTACCTTGAAACATCCAAGACCCTGTAATGTAAATCCTGCTTGAATTTTGGTTTCTGGATCATACGTAGATAGCCATGTTTCATTTCTAGTCACTACATTGTCAAAAATGATAGTCCATGTTCCTCGAGAGAGTTTATGAGATCAGCGCATATCTCCATTCTTTTTTGCTTGAGTTTATGGTTAACTAACGTGGAACCCATCCTGCCTTAACGTATCCAAGATCATGTATAATCTTCTCCAAAACATTGTATCCACATCCCAATCAATATTTCTAACCGTCACACGTTGTTCTTCACGAATCATTGCATCAATGCACTGCCTTTTTGCTTAATCTGTTCCAACAGTAATCTGTCTTCCTGTTCGTTTCTCTGGACCCCTCTACGCACATTGCTGATATCAATTGTCGAATCACCATATACTTTTAAAAGCCTCCCATGAATTTCTGAAACTGAACCTTCTTCTTCAACGGCTCTTTGTTTTAAATTGCTATCCATATTAAAAATAGTTTTAAAGATCTAACAACGTGACGGTTTAATTCAAGCGTGTCCTTCTCCACTGTTCTTCTTTGTCTCACACAGCTCAATACACTTTTCTGTAATACTTTTAGTTTTCAAATTTTCAACTTCTCCAAGATTCATATTTGACTACAATTTCTTTCGTTTACAATTTTTATAATTGCGCTTTCTCTGACTATTACTTCCAGAACCAGTTCTGTTGATAGCGGTTCTTAGAACTCTTTTGACCAGTAACGGTTGGGATACTCTTACTGTTCTACTTCTTGAGTGAATCTTTTAAAACTCTAGCCAATATTTTATGTCATGTCCAAAAGTGCTGTATTCTTTATGTTTAAAATATAGTACAGTACTTTTTCAGACCTTACGCACTCCTTCTTCAGTTCAAACTTTTTATCAGGTTACATCCAATGAGTCTGGAACAATATGTATAAAATGTAAATTATTGATTATTAAGAAAATTCCAAAAACATGTCTATTTCTTATTTAAATTGCGCGTCCTTTTGCATTGCACATGAATATAAAAAGTGTTACGGATAAGAGTAATGTCGTCACTGACTTTTTTTTAATGACAACAAGAACAAAGACGCGATGCTACAAAAATGTTGACCCCTTTCATATGAGATTTCTTGAGAAAATTAATGATAAAACTAAAACTCTGCTTTTCAGTTAACATTACCAAGTGCATTTTATAAGAAAAAAACTAGGATATAAAGCATCGTAAAGGAATAAAATTATCTCAAAGTAAATGGTCGAAATGTTTTGCCACAAAATTCTTGGCAATGTGCTAGTCTGGTTTGAAACTCTTGCAGAACATAGTTCCTAATTGTTTTTTTAATTCGATCTTTCAATTCTAAATTATTGGGCTTCTCTTTGTACGCTTGAGGTTTGACAAACTCCTGAAGGAAAAGTCTAGAGGTGTCAGATCAGGAAATCGTCTTCTAATCCACTGATTGGGAAATACATTATTTAAGTATTCTGGCACGGATCTTGCGTAATGTGGTGGTGCTCCATCCTACTGATGTCGCAATGTGTCGGTGGGAATGTGGGAATCATCTGGATAAGGAAAAATAACAGTCATTCTAAACTTTCTGGATACAGCGACCATGTCAGTACATGTTACATTAAAAATATATGGCTCTGTAATCTTTCTGGGGATATAGTGTTTTATGTTCTTGGAACCAGTGCGGGTTACTTTGTGCCCGATACCTAAAATTTTGTTTATTGACAGTGCCGTTTAAATAAAATGCAGATTTATCAGAAAATAATATTCTGTTTATCATCATAGGATTCT
Source organism: Dorcus parallelipipedus (assembly GCA_958336345.1). Taxonomy (NCBI): domain Eukaryota; kingdom Metazoa; phylum Arthropoda; class Insecta; order Coleoptera; family Lucanidae; genus Dorcus; species Dorcus parallelipipedus. The sequence continues at coordinate 8,542,715 of OY284476.1, forward strand.
GATACAACACTTCTCTCATAGTTTCAAAAAATTCTACTCGTCGATCGAATTACCTTATTTTTGTAAGCGTGTAACTTTTGTTTCTTCAGATGCTTGACTACAGATTTTTGACACTCTTTGTCTTTGACACTCTTTGTCATCGGCAGCAACAGCATGATTGGAGTTATGTGAATTTTCTTCCAAATCCAATAACATATTTAGGACAATGTCTTAATTTCTTACAGGACTCCCACTCCTTGGTAGATCTTAGACATGACCTCATTCCCGAAATGTTTGTTGTACTTTACTGACGGTTGATTGAGAAATAGGTGCTCTCATCTGAGTGATTGTGATTTTCTAACGTTGGCAAGTTTGACTTCAATGCAACCTATTACATTGATCACTATCACCATTTAGAATAGCTTCGAAATACATATTTCCAAAATGTTCTCAGTTTGCCTTCTTTAATGTTTATTCAATTATGTATTTTATTTTTTGTTCCTACTTGCTAAAAATTATATGTACCATTCGATCATTCGAGAGTGCAAAAGTTCAATCAACGTGTCATTCATACATCTTAAATTTATATTGTTCACTGAAGCAACTAACTTTTAAGATTAAGTTAATTTTAATTGCAGTGATAACCCGTGCGCTGGGGGTCATTTCATCACCTTCGGTTTTTCACTTTTCATATTGCAATTCCATTTATCTTTCGATTATGTAAAATGTTGTTTTGAATAATCTGTACTGTAAGCCATGATAATTATTTTTCTCTAGGTGTTTAAGTACTCATATTATCGGAAACCAGTTCATTTTTTTAAGGCCATGAAATTGCAAATTCAAAATTCTAAAGTAAGCAGCAAGTGCGACGCAGTATAATAAATTTCAGTGATCCGCAATTACGAAAATACTACTTGTTCATGTGACCTCTAAAGAAACGTTCTTGACTAAGTATGTACAGAATACTGCAAAATAAGTACAGCAGTTATTTACACGAAAATATGTCAGTACATTTCCATATGTAAAAATGCATTGTATTTTAATCGCTCTTAACCTTCTAAGTACAACCTGCGTACTATATTATATTATACGAAAATTAATTACTGAAACGATTCATAATTTTTTTCCGTTACACATTAAGCATTTACAAACACACATTCACATCAAATAACAAATAGTTATGATAAAGCGTTACAATTTGTTAGGACATTTAATTTGCATTTTACAACAATATAAAATAATTCCTGTCATTTAGTGTACTGCTTGCTTAATTCAACCAAGCCAAATCAAATAATAAATAATAATAATATGTATCACAAACTCTTTTAAACGGACACTAAATGGCGCACAAACACTTAACGTTTCGCAGTCTTCTGACGAAGCTGTCGAACGACTACGAAACGTTAAGTATTTGTGCGCCATTTAGTGTCCGTTTAAAAGAGTTTGTGATACAATTTTCATCGGACAAGAACCAGCTTTAATTAATAATAATATGGATAGGTATGTGAAATACGTTATATGCGGAATCATGAACAAAATCGAGTAACGTGTATGGCCTTCTTTGGAAAAGGTTTACCTTCTACATATGACGGGACAAGCAATTTTTTTACTATGAACATATAATCAAAAGATTCTTTAATGCCTGCTGATATTGTATGCAAATGATGATTGTTAGCTCTCGTACGAAATGCATAAACAAATCTAATCGGACAGCGAACATGTTTACAAGTCTTAAAATTGCTTCGTTGATTTATTTAACATTTATTTTTTTTGTATACTGTTTTCCATTGTAATAACTGTAGCATCACGTCATTAAAAGAAATTTTATTTAAATTATTAACAAATTTTAAACAAATGTTTAATATCATAAACTGTTGTGTAGGGGACGTACAGAAGGAATATTGATTTTATTTTCTGTTGCACACATGTAAATTTTTTGAAAAGTTTAATTAATTTGAAAATTCAACTAACTATTAACAGTGATAATTAATAACAGTAGAAATCAAACAAAAATATTATTTATTTCCCTTATTAACGCAAGTGATCATCGAAGCACGTCGATTCTTGTGAAACTCAAACGTGCAGCTTGTGTTAAGGAAACTTAAAATTAATTTACTCAACCATCATGTTTCATAAATTGCAATCTTTTTTCCTTATTTTTTGACCAAACAAATACGTGATAATTTCGCCAAACACGTACACACTTGCGTCCTAACAAGATCTGTGGGCAAGTAATGCAAAAAACGTAGTATTGAATTACGCACTTATTAATAAGGGGCGTACTAGATTTTATCTGACTAAAATGTAAAAATGTGAGAACAACGAATGTAAATTTACTTTATTATAATTGACGGTACATTCTGCATCGACAGTCGCAAGGTTTTGTAAGTGCCACCAACCATAAATGGATTGCCCCTGATACATATGAAATAATTCCGGAAAAAGTGTTTTGCATACAAAAACGAATTACAAAATTCAATTACGCAGCGTATACAACTCCAGGAATATACAAACTGAGATGATATTAACATCAACACAATATTTACTTACATAAAAGATATACAGTACGTCGACCTTACATCTAAAATAATATTAATATTTCCAAAGAGTTTTTGCTGCTTTAAATTATTACTTAATATTAATTGTGCTTAATGACAAGGAAAATTTTACATGCCTACATCTACAGCTCTCATTAATAAAAACATAAAATTACAATATCACGTATCTTTCAAGGCCTACATCTTCGTAAAGAAAAAATTCCTTTGCATTTTTGAGAACAAATGAATAGTTCTAAAGATCGCCCAAGTGATGGTGCGGTCTTTTTGAATCATACTGTATAAATTTTCTGATGAACCTTTAAAGTCTGTTTTTCTTCATTTGAATTCCGACAACGCACAAAATCGGATTTCGCACTCCATAGAAAGGGGGCTGCGTTAATATTGCACGCAGGTGTTCCATGGGCATTGTTCGTCGTGTTACACACAAGCGTTCTTAAGACAAATCGAAGCATTCAAACAATTCTCGAAAAATAGAACAGCAACTGCAAAGGTTACTGTTGGCGTCAGGTACACACCTATCACAAAGGCGGCGGTTTATGCTGAACATTAAACCATATTAAAAGATTGGAAATGCATTCAACTACACCACCACCACCACCACCCATATCGCCATACAGTATTGCTACAATCAATGTGCTTGGCATTTTACTGAAACTTTTATTCTTCTCTTATTATTATGGTGCACCTCTCGTTTACGGGTCGTTGATTTTAGTGTGAAATTATCTGTATCAGAGACTTTCTGATATCAAACGACAGGTTGTTGAAATTCAAACGACCTAGACTCGATTAAAAATTAATGGTCTTTACAATTTATATGATATACAGAGCTCGGAGTATAAACAGGATATTTGATATGAAATATGAATATGATATGAATAAATTATTCATCCAAACATTTTTTCCAGAAATTTGCCACGCATCGAATTTTGCGAACACACCCTGTAGACCTCGTAGGCTGAGTTGCACAAAAGATTTAAGCCTAAGTTAAAATGTTTTGTGCAACCCAGCCTTAGTGATTTAATTTATTGTAAGTTACACAAGCTTTAACATTTTTTCGCAATCACGGATGATTTATTAATTTAATCGTCAAATGTCCTCTAAGTTAATTACAAAAATTCAAATCCTTTTAACTAAATGTCTCACTTATTCTAATTTGCGTAATAATTGCTATAAGAATTGTCCAATTAAAAACAGATTTTCTCTTTCTCCTCTTCTCCGATT